>JAGDQO010001012.1:0-259969 GCA_018342035.1 Solanum appendiculatum
ATGTGGCATAAGTATTGTTGAGTTGGAAAAATGTTTGAATACACTCGTTTCCGAGCACATAAATACACTATATTATATTTAAAAACATTATTTTTAATTTAAAAAACCTATTTCTTCATTAACCCTTTCCCATCCCACCACCATCCCAACTCCAATTTCTCTTCTTCTCCAGCAGTTTTCCCACCCCTAACCCTAAACTTTCTTCCCTTCTTCAACAAAACCACCACCACATGCATTCTCTTATTTTTCTTCAAAATACACCCACCATACCCACTCTCCTCTTTGCAACAAATCAAAATCCGACCCCTAATTTCTTTTTAGCCCCTATTTTTTTTAAATATTTAATATTTTTTATTTTAAAAGTTGAAATCATTGTTTGTATTAGTTGGATTCAAAGAGGAGGTATGATATATATTAACATAAAGGGTGATGGTGGGTATTGAAAAAGTTGAAAACTCCATTGATAAGCTTGAAAAAACTTGAAGAACAATAAATGGGTGTAATGAATTTGTGAAAATAATTCAAATTTGTGACGAGGCTCATTGGATTTGTGTTAGTGAACTTATAGTTGAAATTTCAAGTCAAATAAAGAAGAATTTCATCTTTTTGACATGAATTTATTGCTCTAATTGTGAGCATATATGAAGGTTGAAGAACTTGTCTATTTAAAAATTTCCAGAATTTATAAAAATTAAATATTTGATTTTTTTATTTTCTTAATATTTAATTTCTTACGTGTCATTGAAAAATGACATGGAATTACACGTGTAAGAGGTTGGATTACACACACAGTGATATGATGAGAAAAAGGTTTAAAATATTGTGTTTTAATGAGTTTAAGAGTTTAGTTGACAAAATGTTAAGTAGGAGGGTTCAGAATACAAATGCATACAAGTATAAGGGTTTATCAGACCATTTCACCACATCTAGATCTTACCTGTAAGCACCCTTTCTAAAACAATATTTGTATTTTGTTCCAAGTTTGCTGGAAATTAATGTAGTAGTTAAAATGGCCTTCGATTATTCTACCCATGGTAAGAGAGAAGTATAATACATATACTAATAAAATAGTGATATGGTACTTATAAGGGGTCGTTTGGTAAGTGGCTAGAGTTATCTGGGTATTATTTAAATTTTAACATGGTAGAGGCACAACCAACCAAAGTTGTGTAAGGCTCCACTAATATTTTGACACTTGAATTGTGGGCCCATTTGTGTACTTTGCAAATGAAATAAAATTAAAAAAATTAAAAATAAAGATAGGGCTACTTTCATGTCACAACTTGATTACTCCAGTTATGATGGCACCTAATATAACCCACTAGTAGGTAAGCCTAACATAACCCACCAGTAGGTAAGCCAACTTGTGACCCAGAACAACAAGTAATGGATATAAGGGTAGAAAAAAAGCGGAAGCAATAACTTAATAGTAGAAAAAGAACAACAGGCAGAAGCAAACCAAAACAATATATACAAAAGATCCCTCCCAGAGTCTGAAAGTCACAAGTACAGAGCTTTCTAAAACAACAGAGTACAAGTCCCAAAAGTGGATCCAAAATACAAAGCTTGTCTCAAAAAGCAAAAGACTAGCTATCAAAATACAGATAGAGATAGGTAAGTCCAGGACGCCAAGTGCTCGGACTCGCATCACGAAACAGATGCAGAGTGTAGTATGAGTAGCAAAACAACAGATACTCAATAGGCATCATAGGCCGATTGACCAGGAAAAGTGAAAGCAATAAGAAATGCTAGAATAAACACAAACAAAGGTCAAAAAAGCGAAATTTAAAAGAGATGCACACGAGTGTACTAGAAACAGAAAAGAAACTAAGTACATCCAACTAAACTTAACTGGACTCCCATAAGTCCAGATGGTACACTCATGCGCAAGTTTAAGTAAAAATCTGAAAGACCCCCATAAACCCGACAGGTTCACAAAATAGCTATATCTACTAAGAACAAGTCACGGTGAGTCCAAAGTCAGAGAAAGTGTAACCCGAACCTCGAACCACGAATAGCCTCCAAGTAACCAATAAGAGATGCCCATAGACAAGGAGTGCAGAGCCTGAACCTCAAACTGCGAATAACCTCCAAAGGGCAATAAGTTGTAGCCAATGTTTATCAACTCCTCAGAGGATAAAGAGCAGATGACCACACCTTTATTCTGTGACTACATCGGCTGACGAAGGATCTCAAATCAACTCATCATCAAAGAACCACCTGGAACAACGTCCACTCTCAGATAATCAGCACAATACTCCAAGCTTGAACCAACTCCAGTCCCTAGTCACTAAGCGAAGCCTAAAATCCCAACTATTAGGGGTGTACAAAACCGAACCCAAAACCGAACCAAACCGCAAACTGAGTCAAACCGAAAAAAACCCGACTAATGGTTTGGTGTTGGAAAAATAAACTCGATTATACTTGGGTTGGTTTGGTTTTAACTAAAAAATCAACCCGAGGCCAAACCAACCTGACATTATATATATAATTTTTAAAATTTATTTTATACATAAAAGTATTTACTTTTATGTAACTTCTAAATATTACTTATACGTTTTCATAATTTTTATCTTTTACCATATTTTAAAAAGTTTTTTGAGACTTAGAATTTTGAATGGTCCAATAAAGGTGATTGTCCATAGATATTAGTAACTCTAATAAAGCTCAATTCAAAATCAAATCAATACTAATGCTAACAAATAAATTAATTCAACACTAAAAAGGACAATTATATTGAATATTTGTTCTTTAGTTTTACATTGGTTTAGACATTTAAAATACATAACCTAATTTTAATTTAAAAAAAATATTTAATCATGTAATTAATACTTATTAGACTTATTTTAGCATGATTTAGTACTCTTAAATTATAATCATTTTTATTATGACTTATCAATTTGCAATATTTATTTTATACGATTTTATTATTATTTTTTATTGAATATTTTAGTGTCATCACTCATCTCACATTTTGTGTCATTTTCTTAAGAAACACCTAAGACAGCTGTATTTTGGTTGGACTAAAGAAATATTTGGAGCACAAGTTAATTATATGTTTGTATGAATACTTTAACGAAAAAATCCAAAACCCCAAAAAAAATTCGACATAAATGGTTTGGTTTGGTATTTGAAAAATCCGAACCAACCCGAAAAAATCCGAGGTTGAAAAACCTGAAATTTTTTGAGTTTTATTAGTTTGATTTGGTTTATAAATTAAAAATTTTGACACAAATGGTTTTGTTTGATATTTGAAAAATCCGAACCAATCCCGTCATGTACACCCCTACTAACCGTAACTCACGGAGCCATAGAAAGAGGGAGAATGGATAGAAAGTCGTCGAAGCTGATTCGACGCCTAATCTAAGGCTCATTCTATCAGACCCAAGTATGCTATACGAGTCTACAAGGAGCTAAATCGTCCAAAACGACATCGGAATAGAAATAAGGCCAAACGGTTCTAAATATCACAAGTCTATGGCAACACTAGTCTTAAGCCTAGACTAAGGCCAACAATGCTCAAATCCAACAATAACAACAACAATGAAGGCACACCACAAGGTAAGCATGCTCACATATAACAATTAACATGCTTCTAATCTCGAAAAGCCCGATATAAGCCTAAAACATGAGTTCTAAGTAAGCTAGCATTATCAACTAGGTTCCCGCCCCTAATTCACATAAATAAACATGTTTTCACATAATCAAACTCAATCTAAGGAATGGGAATATGTAACTTACCTTTAGGCTGACCGCGGCGCCTCCAAATTATGTCTCCAGAGCTTTTTCCTTCCGAATGGCCTTCAAACGTTGCCACACTATCAAATATAAAATCACAACGTTAATATAGTCATTTAGACACTAAATTCACTTAAAATAGAGACATACCAATTTTGAAGTCAAAACGAGGAATATGGGACCCGCGTTAGAAATTCTAGAAATGACTCCGTCAAAATGTCCAAATCCGCTCCCCGAACTTGTGTTCCAAAATGGAATGCGATTCGGGGACCGGAACAGTCAATTCTACAAACATGCAAAATTTTCACATTTAAAAGAACACCAAATAAGCTAAGGCAACCCATAAATCACGAAATTTACCTCAAATGAAGCCTTTACAACACTTCCCGATCACACAATCATGTAGCCTTGACGATTCCGGATGCACCAAGCCTTGAATTACCACAATTGGATCACTAGAGCTCCCAAAATCGCCAAAAGAGGATTGATAAATAGTGTTGATTGGGTTTGGTCTTTACTAAATAACTGAAACGACCCCAAAAATGCCCGAAAATGTGCTTCGGAAACACCTATAATTGTAATTTCCATATATCTCAAAATCCGTGCATGATTTCGGAAATTCGACTTCATATTCTTATTTGTGGGGTCAAATTGAGTGGGGAATGTGTCTAACCCAAATTTTAGAGCAACCGTATCAAAATTCGAAAATCGCAAAAATTGCGATTTGGAGGGTCAACTTTAAAAGGGCATATCTCTTAGCACACAAGGAACTGGATCGGGTCTGCAAACTCATTAAATTTAAAGCTCTTAGAGTAGCTTTCGCAACGCACTTGGTTTTCACCTCATTCCGAGTTAGGATGAGGGAGTTATGACCATTTTCGTAAAACCCTCTGTCTGTGCAGATTGCAAATTCCACACAGTGAGCTATTTTTTTTAGCGGGTTGGAGTACTTTTTTTTATAAAAAGGGGATATGTCCCAGACTTGGTTCATTTTTCTTAACTCAAACAACTCTCTAAGGCCCTTTTCAAAAAGTTCCACAAGGATCTCAACCAAATTCAAAACATCTCAAGCCTCTAATTCCGGAATTCAATGACTCAATCTCAAAAGCTTCGAATTCTCCATTCCAATCTCATCAAAGGATTCTCCAAGTTAGGTAATGTGGTTTGAATTGTGGAAACCTTCCTTTCCACAAGTCCAAGCCATTTATCCTCTATTTCTACTTCAGTGTATGGGGTCCTTATGATTATTTATGAAACTCTTGATTATGGAATTACTGACTACAACACCCTAATTATGGTCCATTTTGCATATTATCATGAAATGGAATTATTATGTGTTGTTTATGGTTTACATGCTTCCATGATCAAATTATGAAGGTTGATATATATATGTATGTTGTTGGTGGGCTGATTTATATGGATTTTGAAATTGGTTGGACTTAGTATTCTTGAAATACATGATTTCATTTACATGAACAATTGCCCACCTTGTGTTTGATAAAATGCCCATTTATAGAATTCTTAGGAAAGGGAAGGTCCAAGGTACGTCCTATGAGTCGGATGGTTATGTAATTACTGAAATGATGATGAAATGGACACATGTATATGATTTTCTCTATATAAGTGTTGTGAGTCGACCAAGCCTAGTACGGGGGGTAGTAGGCCCGTATAACCGTATCGAGGGGTTGGTACCTTGGTTGCCTAGTACGGGGGGTAGTAGGCCCGTATAACCGTATCGAGGGGTTTGTACCTTGGTCCCTAGCTCGGGGGTGGTAGGCCCGTGTAACCATATTGAGGGGTTTGTACCTCTTTCGCCTCTCCAAGGGGGTGGTAGGCCTTGGAAATACTATATTGATGGTCACTCGCCACACATGTACTACGTCCCACTAAATATGATTTTTATGTAAGCATCATTATACATATCATTTTCATTAATATGCTATCTATTGGGTATGATTACTCATTTTTCCTATGATGTCCATCTAATGTAGCATTGCATTGCATCCCATATACTTAGTACATTCAAATGTACTAACGCATACTCTTATGCCTACATGATGTCACCATGTAGGGACCGGAGCACCGCTTGACCATCCTCCTCCGCGTGGCTAGTGTACGATTTTCTATAGTGGTTATTGGTGAGTCCTCCATTTCGGGGACGTTGCTCATGATCTTTTGCTATGTATAAAACTTTTCCTTTCTAGTTATGTTTTGACTATGAGGGTGAGCCCGGTAGTTTGTCTTGGCCCCCGCTAAGTACTCATGTTTAGAGGTGGTGTTGGACAAGTTGTGTATTATGCTTGAGCTTGACTCATCTATGGTATTTATGTATCATTTTTTTTTTCTTGCTCCCTTAGTCCCGATTTCCCCCTTGACTATGCTTATCGCTTATGGTCATTTAATTGCTTCCGCGACCAAGGATGTGTAATGATACGCTATGAGGCTTGTTTGGGGTTCCTTCGGGTTCCCCATTCGCCGGTCACATCTAGGCCCTAGGCTTGGGTCGTGACAAACTTGGTATCAGAGCAATAGGTTGAATGATCCTCGGAGTCCAACACACCGCGTTGATTAGAGTCCGATTCATGGTTGTGTTGTGCACCACAACTATGAGTAGGAGGCTATGAGACGTTTTAGGAAATGTTTCCCTTCTCCATGTTCTAAGTCGTGCTGTAGAGTTGAATTAAGTTCTTCCCTAACGGTTGTTCTTTGTTATGCTAGATCATGCCTAATACAAGAGGAAGACGAGCCCGCGCACCCGAGGAACAACCGACCAATGGGGATCTTCGGGATGCCCTTACTTTATTTGCACAAGCTATGGCTAATCAAGCCAACCACGGGACCCAAGCCCCTTCAGGCTCCTACCCCGGCATCTCGGGTGAGAGACTTCGTGCGGATGAATCCCCCAGAATTCTATGGGTCTAAGTTAGATGAAGACCCTCAAGAGTTCATTGTTGAAGTCCACAAGATATTAGCTTTCATGGGCGTGAGGTCAGAAAATAAGGCGGAGTTGGCGGCCTACCAACTAAAAGGAGTGGCCCAAATATGGTACAACCAATGGAAGAGAGAGAAGGGGGCAAACTATGTGGTGCCTTGGGAAGAGTTCAAAACGGCTTTCCTTAATCGATTCTTTCCTCTAGAGCTTAGAGAAGCCAAATTGGTGGAGTTCATGAATTTAAAACAAGGATCTATGAGTGTGAGGGAGTATGCCCTCAAGTTTAACCAACTTTCAAGATATGCTCCACACTTGGTTGCCGACTCACGGTCTAGAATGAATAAATTCGTGATGGGTGTGTCCAACCTAGTGAGTGAAGAATGCCGGTCCGCAATGTTGATTAGTGACATGGACTTGTCCCGCTTGATGGTCTATGCCGAACAAATGGAGGAGGAGAAGTTGAGGAAGAGGAGGGGTCATGAGGCCAAGAGGGCCCGTTTTGAGGGCAAGTTCCAAAGTCGAAGGGGAGGCCGATTTCATCAAGGCCAAGGGTCTTCTCATGCGCCCCATAGGGGGTTTGCCAATGACGTTCCAAGGGCCCAAGGTGTTGGTGGTATGGGTCCTAGTGATGTATGTCCGAAGTGTGGTAAGGGCCATGGTGGCCCGTGTTTGAGAAATACCGGTGCTTGCTACAGTTGTGGGGAAATGGGGCACAAGGCAATGGATTGTCCCCGAAATCGCAACAAGGGTAAGGAGGTCCGTCCACAAGGTGCCAATGCGGTTCCTTTGGGGAGAGGGGGCCGACAAGATGGTGCCCCAAGGCACAATCGATTTTATGCTTTGCATGGGAGGCAAGGGGTCGATGAAGTCCCCGATGTCGTTACCGGTATGTTGAAAATATTTGACTTGGATGTATATGCACTAATTGATCTGGGTGCCTCTCTTTCTTTTGTCACTCCCTTTGTTGCCAAAAAGTTTCATGTTGAGCCCGACTCGTTGCGTGAGTCATATAAGGTGTCTACTCCTATTGGTGCATATATTGTTGCTAGGAAGGTCTATAGAAATTGTCCTATTTGCATCTTGCATAAAATATTGCCTTGTGATCTTGTTGAATTGAACATGGTCGATTTTGATGTTGTTCTTGGGATGGATTGGTTGCATGCATACTATGCTTCTATTGATTGTAGAACCCATAGGGTCAAGTTCCAATTCCCAAGTGAACCCATTCTTGAGTGGGAAAGCCAAAATGTGGTAGTCAAGGGTAGATTCATTTCTTGCATTAAAGCCCGTAAGTTGATCTCTAAGGGGTGTCTCTATCACCTCGTGAGGGTTAGGGATGTGGAGTCCAAAACCCTTCTTATAGAGTCGGTTCCGATCGTAAATGAATTCCTTGATGTCTTTCCTAATGACCTTCCCGATGTTCCCTCCCGAAAGGGAAAAGATCTTTGCATAGACTCCTCCCCGATACTCAAACCCATTCTATTCCCCCTACCTGCTCTCCCCGGCGGAGATTAAAGGATGTTGAAAGAACCCAATTGAGGGAATCTTGTTGGAGAAGGGTTTTATTAGCCTAGCCAATCACCATTGGGGTGCACCCCGCGGTTGTTTGTGAAGAGAAAGATAGGGTCCCTATAGGAGTGTATCGATATACCGCAAACTCAATAGGGTCACCGTCCAAGAATAAATATCCTCTGCTAGGTTATACTTGTTCGACCCAATTGCAAGGGGCTAGCCACTTCTCTAAGATTGATCTTCGGTCCGGGTATCATCAAGTGAAGGTGAGGGAGGGTGACATCCCAAGACAGGGCCTTCCGGACTAGGGCTCATGGACATTATGAATTTGTGTTCATGTCCTTTGGGTTCGACCAACTGGCACCGGCTACCTTCATGGACCTAATGAATAGGGTCTTTAAACCCTACCTTGATTCCTTTGTTGTGTTCTTCATTGATGATATTTTAATCTATTCGCATAGTGAGGAAGAACATATGGGTCACTTGAGGGTTGTGTTGCAAAGATTAAGAGAGGAGAAGTTGTATGCCAAGTATGAAAAGTGTGAATTTTGGTTGAGGGAGGTTGCCTTCCTAGGTCATGTGGTGTCGGGGGATGGTATTAGGTAGACCTAAGAAGACCGATTGTGATTAAGAAATTGGCCTGGCCATTGACCCCGTCGGATATTTGAGCTTCTTGGGCTTAGTGGGTGTACTACCGGAGATTTGTGAATGGGTTTTCTTCTATTGCTTCTCCCATGGAACTAAGTTGACACAACAAGAAGGCTAAGTTTGAGTGGACCGACAGAGTGCCGAAAGGAGTTTTCAAACATTGAAAGAATAAAACTTGTGTCCGCTCCTATATTGTCTACATACCGGATGGGCTTGAAGGGATTTGTTGTGTATTGTGATGGCTTCTAAGGTTGGCTTGGGTTGTGTCCTAATGCAAAATGGTAAGGTGATAGCCTATGCTTCTAGACAACTCAAAGTGCATGAAAAGAACTATCCTACGCATGATCTTGAATTAGCCGCGGTAGTGTTTGCTTTAAAGATTTGGCGTCATTATTTGTATGGGGTACATGTTAATGTGTTCACCGATCATAAGAGCCTCCAATATGTTTTCACCCAAAAAGATCTCAACTTGAGACAAAGAAGGTGGCTAGAATTTCTTAAAGATTATGATATGAGTGTGCATTATCATTCCGGTAAAGCTAATGTGGTGGCGGATGCTTTGAGTAGGGTAGGGTGTCTATGGGTAGCCTAGCTCATGTTGATACTGGTGATAGGGAAATGGCTAGGGAGGTACATCGGTTGGCTAGGTGGGGGGTTAGGTTGGAAGAGGTTAGTAATGGTGGTGTGGTCGTTGTTGATGGTGCTAGGTCTTCCTTGGTTGATGAGGTGATAGCAAAACAAGATCTTGATTCTTCCTTGTTGGAATTGAAGGCCTTGGTGAAAGAGGGCAAGGTGGAAGTTTTCTCCCAAGGGGGAGATGGTGCCCTTAGGTACCAAGGTAGGTTGTGTGTGCCTTGTGTTGATGGTTTGAGGGAGAAAATTCTTGAGGAGGCTCATAATTCTTCCTACTCCATCCACCCCGGTTCCACCAAAATGTATAGAGATTTGAGGGACTGTGTATTGGGGAGAGGCATGAAGAAAGGACATTGCCAAATTCGTCTCCGGTTTGTCATAGTTGTCAACAAGTCAAGGGCGACATTCAAATGGCCCGCGTGGTTCTAACCCAAGACATAGAGATTCCTACTTGGAAGTGGGAAGAAATTAATATGGATTTTGTAGTTGGTTACCCAAGACTAGAAAAGGTTTTGATTCTATTTGGGTGGTGGTTGATAGGATGACAAAATCGGCTCATTTTCTACCGGTAAAGACAACATATGGGGCGGAAGATTATGCAAGGTTATATATTCATGACTTGGTAAGGTTGCATGGAATTCCTCTATCCATCATATCGGACCGTGGTACTTCAAATTTACTTCACCACTTTTGGAAGTCTTTTCAAAGGGTGTCTAGGTACGAGAGTTAAGCTTACTACGGCCTTTCACCCGCAAAACGGATGGGACAAGCCGAAAGGACTATCCCCAAACACTTTGAGGGATATGCTTTAGGCTTGTGTATTGGCCAGCTTAAGGGGTAGTTGGGATGATCATCTTCCATTGATTGAGTTTGCCTATAACAATAGCTATCATTCTAGCATCAGTATGGCTCCTTTTGAGGCTCTCTATGGGAGGCGTTGTAGATCACCGGTTGGGTGGTTTGAGGTTGGTGAGGTGGCCTTATTAGGACCAGACCTAGTTATGGAGGCTCTTGAGAAGGTTAGGATGATTAGAGAAAGGTTGAAGATGGCCCAAAGTCGCCAAAAGTCCTATGCCGATGTGAGGAGAAGGGCTCTTGAATTCCGAGTTGGTGATTGGGTTTATTTGAAGGTGACACCCATGAGGGGTGTGGTTCGTTTTGGTAAGAAGGGCAAGTTGAGCCCAAGATACGGTGTGGTCGCTTATAGGTTGATGAGGAGAATTTGGCAAGGTAGCTTATGAGTTGGAATTGCCTAGCGAGATGGATTTGGTTCATCCGGGTATTCATGTGTCATGTTGAGAAGTGTGTGGGTGATCCGAATGCCATTGTGTCTCTTGATGTTGTGGGTTGTTGCTTGAAGATAATTTGACCTATGAAGAGGTTCCGCCTCCAGATTTTAGATAGACAAGTGAAGAGGTTGAGAAACAAAGATGTGGCTTCCATTAAGTCCTTGGGAGAAATCAACAAGTTGAAAGTGCTACTTGGGAGGCCGAAGCGGACATGCAAAGGCGATATCCTTATCTTTTCCACTCCACTCGAGCCTAAGGTATTGATCTAAGCCCTTTAAAAAAATCTCAGGTCTTAAGTTCAGCCCCCATGTCATTGCATACATTCATGTTTAAGTTTGACAAGTTCCATTGTGTTTTACAACTTGTTGAGCGTGTTGAAATGAGGTGTAAGTGCATTGTTGCATCCTTATGTGGGCTGAAATTGCCATGTTTGTGTCTCTCATGTACGTTTCTTTAGCATTCGGGGACGAATGTTCCCAAGGGGGAGATATTGAAACGACCCCAAAAATGCCCGAAAATGTGCTTCGGAAACACCTATAATTGTAATTTCCATATATCTCAAAATCCGTGCATGATTTCGGAAATTCGACTTCATATTCTTATTTGTGGGGTCAAATTGAGTGGGAAATGGTTCTAACCCGAATTTTAGAGCAACCGTATCAAAATTCGAAAAGCGCAAAAATTGCGATTTGGAGGGTCAACTTTAAAGGGCATATCTCTTAGCACACAAGGAACTGGAAGGGCTGCAACCTATAAAATTAAATCTCTTTGAGTTAGCTTTCCAACGCACTTGGTTTCATCTTAGTCCGAGTTAGGATGAGGGAGTTATGACCATTTTCGTAAAACCTGTCTGTGCAGATTTGCAATTTCCAGTGAGCTATTTTTTAGGCGGGTTGGAGACGTTTTTTTTTTTATAAAAAGGGGATATGTCCCATACTTAGTCATTTTTCTTAACTCCAAAAAACACTCTCTAAGCCCTCTCCAAAAATTCCACCAAGATCTTCAACCAAATTCAATCATCTCAAGCTCTAATTCGGGATTCAAGACTCAATCTCAAGCTTCGATTCTCCATTCCAATCTTCATCAAGGATTCTCCAAAGTTGAGGTATGTGGGTTTGATTTGGAAACCTTCCTTTCCACAAGTCCAACCATTTATCCTCTATTTCTACTTCAAGTTTATGGGTCCTCAGATCAATTATGAATTCTTGAATTACGGAATTACTACTTACACACCCTATTATGGTCCTTTTTGCATATTATCATGAAATGGAATTTTTATGTGATGTTTATGGTTTACATGCTTCCATGATCAAATTATGAAGGTTGATATATATATGTATGTTGTTGGTGGGCTGATTTATATGGATTTTGGAATTGGTTGGAATTAGTATTCTTGAAATACATGATTTCATTTATATGAACAATTGCCCACCTTGTGTTTGATAAAATGCCCATTATAGAATTCTTAGGAAGGGGAAGGTCCAAGGTACGTCCTATGAGACGGATGGTTATGTAATTACTGAAATGATGATGAAATGGACACATGTATATGATTTTTTCTAAATAAGTGTTGTGAGTCGACCATGCCTAGTACGGGGGTAGTAGGCCCGTATAACCATATCGAGGGGTTTGTACCTTGGTTGCCTAGTACGGGGGGTAGTAGGCCCGTATAACCATATCGAGGGGTTGGTACCTTGGTCCCTAGCACGGGGGGTGGTAGGCCCGTGTAACATATCGAGGGGTTTGTACCTTGGTCCCTAGCACGGGGGGTGGTAGGCCCGTGTAACCATATCGAGGGGTTTGTACCTTGGTCCCTAGCACGGGGGGTGGAGGCCCGTGTAACCATATTGAGGGGTTTGTACCTCTTTCGCCTCTCCAAGGGGTGGTAGGCCTTGGAAATACTATATTGATGGTCACTCGCCACACATGTACTACGTCCCACTAAATATGATTTTTATGTAAGCATCATTATACATATCATTTCATTAATATGCTATTATCGGGTATGATTACGCATTTTTCCTATGATGTCCATCTAATGTAGCATTGCATTGCATCCCATATACTTAGTACATTCAAATGTACTAACGCATACTCTATGCCTACATGATGTCACCATGTAGGGACCGGAGCACCGCTTGACCATCCTCCTCCGCGTGGCTAGTACGATTTTCTATAGTGGTTATTGGTGAGTCCTCCATTTCGGGGACGTTGCTCATGATCTTTTGCTATGTATAAAACTTTTCCTTTCTAGTTATGTTTTGACTATGAGGGTGAGCCCGGTAGTTTGTCTTGGCCCCCGCTAAGTACTCATGTTTAGAGGTGGTGTTGGACAAGTTGTGTATTATGCTTGAGCTTGACTCATCTATGGTATTTATGTATCATTTCTTTTTTTTTCTTGCTCCCTTAGTCCCGATTTCCCCCTTGATTATGCTTATCGCTTATGGTCATTTAATTGCTTCCGCGACCAAGGATGTGTAATGATACGCTATGAGGCTTGTTTGGGGTTCCTTCGGGTTCCCCATTCGCCGGTCACATCTAGGCCCTAGGCTTGGGTCGTGACAGAGCATCAAGCTTTGGCAGCTACTACAAATTCAAGTTTGAAGGCATCTTATGAACTTTGGCATAGTCGGCTAGGGCATGTTGCCTTTGATACTGTTTTACTTTTGCATAAGTTAGGTTGTTTGTCTGTTACTTCTATTTTACCCAAACCGGTCATTTGCTCTTCTTGTCAACTCTCTAAAGGACACCGTTTGTCATTTGATTTAAATAATAAACGATCTTTGCATCCTTTGGACTTGATACATTGTGATTTGTGGGGCCCTGCGCCTATTACATCTACTGATAACTATAGGTATTATGTGGCTTTTGTTGATGACTACTCTCGCTTCACTTGGTTTTATCCTCTCCAAACCAAGTCTGGATTTGCCGCTGTTTTGTCTGTTTTCATGCAGTTTGTGCAAACTCAATTCTCTCGGAAAATTAAGGTTTTTCAAAGTGATGGAGGCACAGAGTTTGTTAATCACACTGTTCGTCGACTATTTGAAGAAAATGGCACTTTTCACAGGTTATCTTGTCCGTATACGCCCCAGCAAAACGGCAGGGTTGAGAGAAAACACCGTCACATCGTGGAAACTGGTTTGGCCATGCTTTTTAATGCAAATGCTCCTACCTCTTATTGGGTAGATGCGTTCAGCTCCGCTGTTTACATCATCAATCGTCTACCTTCAAAGGTTTTGAACAACAAGTCTCCTTTTGAACTCTTGTTTTCTGAGAAGCCCAATTATCATACCTTCAAGGTCTATGGCTGCCGAGTATTTCCATATCTTCGGGACTATACAAATCACAAGTTATCTCCAAGAAGTCTTCCGTGCATCTTTATCGATTATAGCTCTCAATACAAAGGTTATCGGTGTCTTGATCCGGCAACGTCTCGCATCTATGTCACTCGCCATGCTCGTTTTGATGAACACTCTTTACCCTTTTCGGGCGTTACTTCATCAAAGGACTTAAACTCCTTGCAACTCTCAACCTTTTTGGAGCCCTTTTCCATGCCGGCAGAATCATCCGCAGTCACTGGTCCTTCGTCTCCGCCAGCCTCACCGCATTTACCTTCTCTGTGTCCTCCTTGTTTGGATGGTTTGCACAGTGATACACCAGCAGTATCCCAGCCCTTACATGCTGCTCCGTCTGATGTTTCATTTACTGCAGTGCCGCCAGTTCTTGTTACTTCCACACCGTCTCGGGTTGGAATTCCCTCTCAACAACCTGCTGCCTCATCTCCGCCGCCTATGTCAGCCGATTTGGGTGATTCTTTGGCTACAACTCAGCTTCCTGCATCAGTGTCCACTCCAGCAGTTCACCCCATGGTAACTCGGTCCAAGGCGGGCATTTTTAAACCTTCCACCCGTCATCAAGCCAACTTAGCTCATCTTGAAACTCATCGCCTTTTTACCGCTTTATTTGCTTCCTCTGAACCAAGAGGGTTCAAGTCGGCCACTAAGAACCCACAGTGGATGGCTGCAATGCATGAGGAAATGACAGCTCTAACTCAAAATGCTACGTGGACCTTGGTGCCTCGTCCAAAATCCAGCAATGTTGTTGGTTCCAAATGGGTTTTTCGCACTAAGTACAACTCAGACGGGTCTGTTGAACGTCTCAAAGCGAGACTGGTGGCTCAAGGCTTCACTCAAATCCCTGGCTTAGATTATTCCCACACTTTTAGTCCGGTGGTTAAGGCTTCTACGGTACGAATTGTTTTATCTCTTGCTGTAATTAACAATTGGAAGCTTTATCAGCTTGATGTCAAAAATGCCTTTTTGCATGGTCATCTGAATGAAGTTGTTCATATGGAACAACCACCTGGCTTTGCAGACTCTCGGTTTCCTGATCATGTGTGTCGTTTGAACAAAGCATTGTATGGCCTCAAGCAGGCTCCGCGTGCTTGGTTTCAGCGCTTAAGTTCCTTTCTTCTCAACAATGGTTTTACGTGCAGTCGATCCGATACATCTCTGTTTGTTTTCAAACGTTCCTCCTGCATTATGTACCTGCTCGTCTATGTTGATGATTTAATCCTAACTGGAAACCGAACTGACCTCATGGTTGCGTTTATCTCTCGTCTAAATCAGGAGTTTGCAATTAAAGATCTTGGAGCTCTAAATTACTTTCTTGGTCTTGAAGTGACCTACACTGATAATGGGTTATTTCTCAGCCAATCCAAGTATGCTCGCGATATCCTTGAACGTGCAGCTTTACTTGATTCTAAGCCTATGCACACTCCCTTAGCTCCTCATGAGTCCTTCATCACCGCTGGTGATCCCTTTCAAGATCCAACACATTATCGGTCTCTAGTCGGTGCATTGCAGTACCTCACAATTACTCGTCCGGATCTGTCATATGCAGTGAATCAGGTTAGTCAGTTCTTACAGACACCGACTGTTTTTCATTTCCAGTGTGTCAAGCGAATACTTCGGTATGTCAAAGGCACACTTGCCTATGGCCTATTGTTCACCAAGCCGCATGATGTTTCCCTTCTTGGTTACTCGGATGCTGATTGGGCCAGATGTCTCGAAACTCGCCGATCACTTATGGCTACTCTATTTTTCTTGGTGGAAACTTAGTATCCTGGAGTGCCAAGAAACAACCAACTGTCTCCCGCTCCAGTTGTGAATCGGAGTATCGAGCCATGGCAAATACTGCGGCTGAAATTGTATGGATAACTCACTTGCTTCGGGAGCTCCATGCCTTGCCTCCTGATCGCCCCACGCTGTTATGTGACAATCGGAGTGCGCTCTTTCTCACACAGAATCCTGTGTCTCATAAGAGGGAAAAACACATTGATCTGGACTATCACTTCATTCGGGAGCTTGTGTCGTCTGGTAAACTCTACACTAAATTTGTCCCGACCACGCTTCAGGTGGCTGACATCTTCACCAAGAGTCTTCCTAGGCCTCAGTTTGAATATTTCCGCGCTATGCTTGGTCTTCGTCCGCCACCGTTTCGCTTGAAGGGGGGTATTAGAGTTACTTAATTCATTCTGTACCCATATTGTAATTTACTTATTCTTGTGTACCACTTATGTCATACTTATGTAATATTTGTCAATATATAATATTCTCTACCTCCACATTGGGGGTTAGGTTTTCCACTCTAACAGCTGCTAACCAAGAAAGTCATTGAACTCCCAGAGTCAAAGCGACCCAAAGAATCCAACGAAGTCGATGATCCCATGTATTGCAAATTTCATCGCATCATCGGTCATCACACCACAAAATGCTTCATCCTGAAGGAAAAGATCATGACATTGGTACGGGAGGGAAAAATCATCATTGACGATGGCGAGACAGTTGAGACAAACCATGCTAGTGTCAAACTTGATCATAAAAAGGATTCAATTTCAGAAGTTCAACGCCGTGTGGCATTGCCGAAAATTGAAGAAGGTGTCATCATACTAAAGTTTGGAGGCTTTGAAGCAGTTGAAGTTTCTGCTTTGAAGAAAGTAACAAACACATCCAAGGTAGATGACTTCTCCAATGAAGAGAATGGTGACACTTGGACTTTGGTCGCTCGCAAAAGGCAAAAGCATCAAGGGACTGCTAAACTTCGATTTTCAAAAGTCGACTGGTCGCTCACAAAAGGCAAAAGCATCAAGGGACTGCTAAACTTCGATTTTCAAAAGTCGACACAAAATCAAGTGCAAATCAGCTTCAACAATGCAAAAGCATAAATTCCAACACCAAATCGAAGTACATGAATGCCTCATCACAAAGGGTTAGAAAGACAGTTACATTGATGGAATTCTTCCCGAAAATTCTCCTTGACGTATGAGCCTACACTACAAGTTGAAATGCTCCTTGACGTATGAGCCTAAACTACAAGTTGAAATGCTCCTCAACATACGAGCCTAAACTACATATTGAAATGCTCCTCGATGCACGAGCTTAAACTGCAAGTTGAAATGCTCCTCGACGCACGAGCTTAAACTGCAAGCTGAAACGCTCCTCAATGCACGAGCTTAAACTGCAAGCTGAAATACTCGATGCACGAGCCTAAACTGCAAGTTGAAATGTTCCTCGATGCACGAGCCTAAATTGCAAGCTGAAATACTCCTCGACACACGAGCCTAAACTGCAAGTTACATCGCTCCTCAATGCACGAGCTTAAACTGCAAGCTGAAATGTTCCTCGATGCACGAGCCTAAACTGCAAGCTGAAATTCTCCTCGACGTCCGAGCCTAAACTGCAAGTTACAATGCTCCTCGATGTACGAGCCAAAACTGCAAGTGGAAATGCTCCTCGACGCACGAGCTTAAACTGCAAATTGAAACACTCCTTAACACACGAATCTAAACTGTATGTTACTCCTGGCCTGCATGAGTTTAAACTGTGTACGGTCCAAAAAAACCACAAATTTATGTGTTCATTATACTCTTTGTAATATTGAGGCATACATAATTGAAAGAAGAAGAGAATTTTCGATGAAGTTAAAAAAAAAAACTTTATTGCTCAAATATTGAAAGAGTTTGATACATTAATGAATACAAAAAAGGAAGGGTGACATGAAGATGACTATACATCATCATTTACAAAAATCTAGGGGTGGCAATGGGGCAGGGCGGGGTGGTTTTAAGGTTATGCGGGGCGGGTAGGATGCGGGGCGGGTTGAAGTGTATTTTTTAAAAACTAATGTGGGGCGGGGCGGGTTGCTGGTATATCCGGTTCTATGAGGGTTCAAACTTATTTTCAACCTTTTACATGTTATAAGAGTGACAAAGCATTATTTCTTAAGATAATTTCTTTAAAGTTACTCAAATATTCAAGATAGTAAATGAAACCGGTTCAATAAAAATTAATACGGTTTCTTACATTCTTCTCAATTGACCTTTAAAAAATAAAATTTTAAGCTATTATCTATTAAATTAATACAACTCAATGAGAAAATAAATTTATTTTTATGAATTTTATTTTTAACATCAAACTTAATTAAAAAGGGCAAATATTCAAAAATTTATGTGTGGGGGGGGGGTTGAAAATGAAAAAAGTTGTTATGCGGAGTGGGTAAAAAATTTTGCGGGTTAAGCTCAACCCGCACTCACCCCGCCCTACAAAAATCTAAGTCATGAAAATGATTAGAAGCTAAGTCTTGTTGTCGAGTTGTTTTGAGTGCCCCATCTGATTTTGCAAGTGTTGGTTGAAGGTTCTACAAGAGAAGTCGTCTTTCTTGAATTAAAAGAGAGGCTCCAATCATCCTAATAATTGTGTATGATGAGCTTTGAGAAACATAAAAATCAAGTATGTGTGATTCTTGGAAAAGGAGTAGATTTGGCATAATCGACTAGAACAACTCTTTCCTTCACATGAAGATGTTGTTTGTTGCCCGTAGCTCAATACTTCAACACATCCACATCTTTGTTTCATCTTGGTTTGATATCGAGACCCTTTGAGCTCCCTTGCAAGCCTGAAAAAAAAAACAATAGAAAAAAACTGAAGAGCTGAGCAAGGCAGAGTTGTGAGCTGACTTTGAAGTAACATCTGTACAAATCCATAAAGTCCTTGACAGTGATTTTTACACATGTTATAGTTCTTTGAGTCATCTTTCCAATGGAGCAAGAAAATCTTGATTTCAGCATTCCTACTTCGGGTTATGAATTTTCTTCTACTGACGCACGGAGCTGAAGAACCGAGCAAGACATAATTGTAAGCTGACTTCAAAGTAATAGTTGTACCAATCCGTAAAGGCTTTGACCGAGATTTTTACACATATTCTAGTTCTTTGAGTCCTCTTTCCAATGAAAAAAGAAACTCATGATTTCGGTGCTCCTACTTCGAGTTATGAATTTTTTACTACAGACGCGCGAAGCTGAATAGCCGAGTAAGACAGAATTGTGAACTGATTTCCAAGTGATATTTGTATCAATCCATAAAGCTTTTGACCGTGATTTTTACACATACTGTAGTTCTTTGAGTCGTCTTTCCAATGGAAAAGAAACTTGTGATTTCAACATTCCTACTTCGAGTTTTGAATTTTCTACTACAGATGCGCGAATCTGAAGAGCCAAGCAAGATAGAATTGTGAGCTGACTTCAAAGTGACAAGTTGACTCCCCCAATGCTGCAAGAAAGGTGAATTCTCCAAGTTCTCACCAAAGCTACAATAAAATTGAAGAATCAAAATGGTCTCAACCAACGCCGCAATGAAAGTGAAAGGTGACGCACCGAATGATTGTTTGTCAAATCCTCAACTGAAAGATAGATGTCGCACTAAATTGTTATCTGCCAAAGCTCCGATCAGAAAGGAGGTGCACCACGTGTTCCTTACTAATCACGGGACTCATTACATCTTCTTGATAAGATATCGAGATCGTTGGCACTCCTTTGTTAACCTTCAAGAAAGAGAAATAAGAAAATCTAAAGAAACACAAATCTGTGATGAAAATGATCAGATCTGGAGACCAACTTCAAAAATCAATTTTCGTCAATCAGGAGGAGTTTGACATTGATTTTTGGATATGTCATATATAGTACTATGAGTCTAGTTTCTTCAGAACCAAGCCGCTCATCATTTGAATTCTCCTACACCAAGAAAATGATGTTTTGGCGAGATTGGCCATAGCTGTGAGAAGAACTGCCAGATTTGGGGTCCAACTTCAAAATTCGATTCCCGTCAATCCGAAAGGTGTTTGACATTGATTTTTGGATATGTCATAGTTCTAGAAGTCTAGTTTGTCCATAATCAAGCCTCTTATCATTTGGACACCTCTACACTATGAAAATGACGTTTTGGCAAGGTTGCACATAATTGTTAGAAGAACTTTCAGATTTGAAGACCAACTTCAAAAATTGATTCCCGTTAATCCAAGAGGTGTTTAACGTTGATTTTTCGATATGTCGCAGTACTACAAGTTTAGTTTCTTCCAAATCAAGCCGCTCATCATTTGGACATTCCTACACTTAGAAAAGGATATTTTGGTGGGGCTGCACAAAACAGAGAAAACAACACACCAAATTTGGAGTTCTTCAAAAAAAATATTTTTTATGGCCGATTCTAGAGGATTTTTTTTCAATGATTCTTTGATGAATCCTTTGTACATGAGATATTCTTATATAGAGGTTCTATAGATAATTCTCATTTCTTGTACAAGGAAAGCTGTGGTAAAATTGGAAGAAGCAAATCAAATCAAATCAATTCTTACCAATCTAAATGGAGAAGTTGCTAGCACTCAAAAGGAAAGCAATAAGTCTTAAGATTTTAAGAATTATTCTTACAAAATCAAGCAAAGGAAAGAAGATTTGGTATGATTATTAAATTAATAATTGTTTCCAAGTTAAAGATTTGCAAAAAATAAAGAGAAGCAAATCAAGCTATGTTCTTATTTTATTCAACTTTTGGGACTTGTGTGACACTCTAAGTGTTGGTGTCCAAATTTGTATTCAAGTCTATGGTGAAAGTTTATTTGAATTTAAAATTCATACAACTTTGTCACATTGATTTGTTTATCCCTCTCTCGAGAGTCCTCTATATCATCCTTCGGGTGGATTGAAATAAAAAAGTCCTTAGGAGCACATCGAAATGAAGTTGCGCGTGACCTTACCATGCAACTTGTTTCATCGCAAGAAACAGAGTCGAGCAAATGTCTTAAGAGTGAAATTGTTGAATTCATAATACTTCAAGTCTCGCAATCAAGTGCCAGCAAACCTACACTTCAACAAGCCTTGAAGTAGGGGGCATTTGTATTCATATTAAATTTGGATTAAATCCATATTTATTTGGGTTGAATGATTAATTTGGGCTTTACAAATAATCAAGTCCATTTTATTATATTCTAATACAAGGTCCATTTCACCTTGAAGGCCAAACCCATGCCACATGTCACAGTGACTAGGCATCCAAGACCAGCAAGGTGGCGCCACGTGTCCAAATGAGGTGGTAGTCCCAGTCAAATTCAAGAACCAATCACAATTTGCCAAGTGTCAAAATGACATTAGCAACCTTGTCCACCCCCTACAACTATAAATAGGGGATAGACATGACATTCTGAGACAATTCTCAAAAAAGGATTCTGAAAACTCTTCAACAAGAATTCTGCAAGGATTGGAGAAAGCCACAACACCAACTACATAGCTCTTCAAAGGAGTGATCAACGGAGTTCTTCCCGGAGATCGATTTGAAATGACGAAGTGCTTCCCGACGTTCCCGGAGATCAAATATATCTCAAGGAGGTCTACATCATCCTACATTCGAGAAATACGCTACTGAAGGCCCTCGAATTATGCAATTATCTGAAGGTAGTAATTACAATATTATCTATGTGATGCATAACTGCGGAATCTGCACTATCATTACTATATTAACCAAATTGTGCTATATCTGTTCTAATACTGCTTGCATAATATGTTGTAAGATGGGAGAACTGAAGAAACTCGTTGAAGAGGGTAAAATCAAATATATAGGTCTATCAGAGGCTTGTGCATCCACAATCAGAAGGGCCCATGCTGTTCATCCAATAACAGCTGTTCAGATGGAATGGTCTTTGTGGAGTAGAGATCTGGAGGAAGAAGTTGTTCCTACTTGCAGGTGACACATATCTTAGGTCAACCCCCTAGCATCGAATTTCTAGCAAATGAGTGTTTTTTCTGATACTTGTCATTTTCAGATAACTTGGCATAGGGATTGTCCCCTATAGTCCTCTCGGACGAGGATTCTTCTCAGCAGGGGCAAAGTTGATTGAAAGTTGGCCTGATGGTGACTTTCGCAAGGTTAGTCCACATAAATCAAAACTGTTGACTGCTTTTGTGTTTCCTGTTTAATAGACATGTATACGAATTTGCAGTGAGCATCAACTGGATGTTTGTAGTTGCATTTGAATTTAGTATCCTGTTATTTCTTGGTGCATTGATGTTTTACAGAGATTCTCAAAATGCTCTGTGAGGTAAAGCCTTTGCCAAATCATGCTCATAAAATGCCTTTTGGTGATTGATGATCATGACATATGCTGGATACATAAAATGCAGAATAATAGGAAAATTTTCAAGGACATTTCTATTGACAACATCTCTAGGAATAGCTTAATGAAATATAGAAGTCCTTATCTTAAGTTTTCTTGAAATCTGGAAATACTACTGGTTTATGGACATGCTGATGTCTTTGAATCAAACTGCTCGACACTAACTAA
Organism: Solanum appendiculatum; assembly: GCA_018342035.1. Lineage (NCBI taxonomy): Eukaryota > Viridiplantae > Streptophyta > Magnoliopsida > Solanales > Solanaceae > Solanum > Solanum appendiculatum. The sequence goes on from JAGDQO010001012.1 coordinate 22,423, forward strand.
GCATGGAGTGATCTGGTTTTACCAAGCATGCAGTAATTTGACCAACTGCTAAGATGGATATGCGATCATATAATATTAAATAAAATTAAAAATGATCCATATTCCCTAGAAGTGCAAGTAGCATTGAGATTTAAATAAGAGAAGTGCGCTTGAGATGGTTTGACATGTCTTGTGTCGACCTACAAATGCACCGGTTTGTAGGTCTGAAACTATGGCGAGTGGAGGTGTAGAAAAGGAGACGAGGTAGAATCTTGAAATACTTACAAATTCTAAAGGATAAATGCATACTCAGCAAAAAATATGGCACAATAGAAGATAAAGAACCATATAGGTGATATCTTGCCATGGAGAATAGGATTTAGTCTTTTTTTAAGAATTTATAATTTTTGTTTTGTATATTTAACTTATTTTTTTCTTTTATTTTACCTGGTATGATGATGACGTGAGTTGAACTTAAGCGGAGAAGTCAAGATTTCATATAGTCGCGAATGCAACTTATTTGTGATTGAGGCATAGTTATAATTGCAGTTGTTATTCCAGGTTCAGGAAAAATTCTCCTAAACTTCCAACTCGCCCTTTTGTTTAACATTTCTTGAGATGCATCTGGTGACTGATTTAACGCACAATCTATCAAGATAAACATTTTGGCACAGCCACCCATTTTTGCTTGTGAAATATATAGCTAGTGTAATGGTTGCATCAATGAATCTTTGTATTTCAACTGCAACATTAATTTATTATTTTGCTGGTTTGCTTTGTAGAATTTCCCTAGGTTCAAGCCAGAGAATTTTGAGCATAACAAGCAAGTATTTGAGAAAATCAATCTAATGGCTGCAAGGAAAGGATGCACCCCTTCACAACTAGCATTGGCTTGGGTTCTTCACCAAGGAGATGATGTATGCCCTATACCAGGCACTACGAAGATTGAAAACTTCAATGAAAACGTAGGAGCCTTACCTGTAAAATTGTCAGCGGAAGACATGAAAGAACTTGAATCCTATGCCTCTGGTGATGTTGTCAAAGGTGAGAGACATGTATACATGTCGTCAACTTGGATAAATTCAGAGACTCCGCCACTGTCCACCCTAGAAAGCTGAATAGGGGTTTGACAAGTGACATCTATTTGATTTCTTATGATGCTCAAACTCTCTGAACATAGTGTTGCACATGTGTCAGATTACTATGGGAAATCCAATATACACTAGGTGACATTTTTGAAGAGTCGGAACAACATAGATAGCTTTTGTACATGTACTCAATACTTATTTATGAAGTGAGACTTATGTTATGGATTGCTCCTAAATTATTTAGTGCTAAGCTATCAAAACAGCTTTCATTCAGGAATACTCATGTTTCAATTCACGTTATATAGAAGGTGTAAGATGAAGGGAAACAACTACTATATTACAAAAAAACAAACCAGAAGCAATGTTTTGACAGGTTGTAAAATAATAAAGCTGCATAACAAAGGCATGATTTTACAACAAGAAATCACAGTGAAAGACCATCTGATATATATTTGAGCATACAGAAAAAGGAGAGGGATTTCGGGTCTAGGCGCACAATATACTTGAGCATGAGCATGGCTGCAATAATTAGCTAAGAAAGAATTCCATCCACTCTGTCTGTGATCAAATTCAAATTGAGATCAACATGGAGCAATTAAGTAAAAGAAAGCATCAAATTAGAAGAAGGAACAAGAAACAATATATACCATTGTTGTGATTACACGCACATGATTGACTCGATCACAGCTGCCAGATGACCCTAATAATATTTCTGTATTATACATATTGGTGTAACGTTAGATGTAGGTGGATACTCAATAACAGAACATAGGAGTTTGTTTCTACTTACTTTGATAATGAGTTCAATACGGCCATTTCCTTCGTTCTCTTCAACATCTTTCGTAATCGTCACAGCTGAATCCTCCAGAGATTTGTTGTCGTTGTCTATCAACTTAATCTGTTTCAGTGTTGGAATATCTGCAAAGCTAAGGGGGATCTCCTCGAGGTTCTCACACCCTCTTATGACAAGTGTTTCAAGCAGGGGAAAAGATTCCTCTGAGGCATTCCACCTCAAAATACGTGATCTTGCCAGTTTCAAGACCTTAAGTTTAGGGAACGTGATATCTCCAAGGCACCACTCCTCTGATGGAGGAAAATACACATCTTTTAATTGGAGATACTCCAAGCTTCCTTGTACCGCAATAAGGCTTCCTATATCAGTCCCACTTAGTACCAACTTCTTTAAATTTGAAGGCAATTGTAACCCAGATACAGTGCGACGCCACTTAGAGGTAACGCGAAGTTCTTGCAGCTGGGTAATATTATTCAATGTGAGACAAAAAGACTCTGCAGAATAATTATCGTCCCCAAAGCCGATGTGAAGAAGTTGAAGATTAGGACACCTCCTTGATAACACATCCACACTATCAATTGGAAATCTAACAATATTCTTTAATATCCTCAAATTTTCCAATTTAGAGATTCCTTCAAAGACCCCCTGCTTATCAAATTCAGCATAGTCGATCTCAACATACCTTAATTTATCCATTTCCCAAAAAGATGTTGGTAACACTACTATATTTTCCCAATCATTATTCACCATTAAAGTTTCAAGATGGGGCAGATGTGATTCTGGATCAAAATCAAATTTAATTGCCAAAACTGCAAGGTACTTGAGGTGATTTAGTGGTTTCAAACTAGCTAATGACAAATAATACACTCTATGGGAACTCAAATCCAAGACCTTAAGAAGTCGCAATTTATGAATATGACACAAGGGAATCCTATCAAAAGATTCTCCATTCGTTATCAGTGACCTCAACTGTTGGTGGAAAGGTTTCCGTGTTTTGGATCCCAGAGATGCAAACTTGGAATGCTCTTTGACTTTCCTTCCAATCACAAGGTTTCTGTGTTTTGGATTCGGTGTTTGGTTGAAGCTCACTCGACTTTCCTTCGAATCACAAGGTTTCCATGTTTTGGATCTCAGAGATGCAAAGCTGAAATGCTCTTGGACTATCCTTCCAATCACAAGGTTTCTGTGTTTTGGATTCCGTGTTTGGTTGAAGCTCACTCGACGTTCCTTCCAATCACAAGGTTGAAATTGGCTACAATTTCCCTTCACAGCCAGCATAAACTTTTCTTTTCTACTCTTCTCCAAGCAAAAGTGAAACACTACATCATGAACCTGACAGTATTTAACCTTACCATTATATTCTTTCTTTGAAACCATTACCACGTTACTGCTAATGAGATCCATCAAGTAATCTTCAGCAGATTCAGTGTTCTCCACGAATCTTTCAGCAATCCATAAACTTATCAATTTAGATGCTGGAATTCTTGCGTCCTCAGAAAACATCCCCATATAAAGAAGGCAAGGCTTTAAACAATCGGCTAAGTTATCAAAACTCAACTGCATAGTCACCCGACTAGATTCTTCCAACTCACGATCAAGATAGTCAAATAAAGCATCTTTCACCTCATTCCACCAAGATTCTTCCATTTTCCTATTTTTGATTATTCCAGCTACCAAGACAACCACTAGAGGCAATCCTTTACATTTTTCTGCAACTGCTTGACTCGCATCATGTAGTTCAGGTGGGCAATCTTCCTCTTGAAACACTTTCTTCTGCAACAATTTGCAACTCTCCTCTGGTGTGAGGAATGGAAGAGAAAAAGGATCAGTACGGTACTTGACTTGCTTACCCACTTTTTCAAGTCGAGTTGTTACTATTATTCTGCTTCTATTTCCAACTTCTGGAAAGGAATGCCATAAGTCATCCCATGACATACCATCCCACATATCATCCAATACAATGAGATATCTCTTTCCTGTTAAGCTTTTCTTCAACATGTCGGCAAGAACATCATCCTTATCTCCCTTGTCCTTGGAACCGGTAACTTGACTAAAAATATCTTGTAATAGATCTCTCCGGTTATATGTTTGGGAAATGATGCACCATGCTCGAACATCAAAGTGAGAAACAATGATGTCACTATTGTACAACTTTCTAGCAATAGTCGTTTTCCCTTGTCCCCCCATGCCTACAATTGGGATGACGTCTAGCTCATTTGTACCTCTAATCAAATACTGAATCATTTTTTCTGTGTCATTCCCAAAACCCACTATCTCCTCATCAGTCATTGTATTGCTATGTCGAGTTGGCAGGTGTTTAAATGATGCTACCACATAGCAAGGCTTAAGAGCAACGTCTGTTGAACACATCTCAGTCGCCTCCACATTAATTTGCTTGATCTCTTTTAAGATTGTAGGAAGTGAGCAAAAAATATGCCAAAAAACATTATACTGAGCAAGAATAGAGTCAATGGCAACCTCAACTTCATATGCCAAATTGATAGTATGCCTGTGAAGATCTTGAAGAATCTCATTCTCATGGTGTACCTTGGCGACATCTCTGAAAATGGATAATAAAGATGACAAATCCTTCTCTAAAATGGATGTAAGAGCTGATAGCTCTTTCTCCAAATTCCCCAAAAGAGGTTTCATCAGGAAATCTAAACCAGATTTAGATTTCGACATCTCATTCAGTTTCCATATAAGAGAATCCAGAAAGCTCCATCCACCAACAGTGGGGAACTTAGATGGAGTGAATTTTAAGGATTTATAGTACGTCTCCACTTGTGTCTTCAGATCTTTAGTTTTCTTCAATATCTGTATCGAGCAAAGACTTATTTTGTTGGTGTCATCTTTGTTTATAGATCTAGGAAGAGGCTTTTGAATTGCATATAGAACATCACCCACTATAGCTCCAACCTTTTCCATAGCCTCACTCAACCAGTTACCATTAATAACATGATTTGATACATCAGCTTCAAGGAAAACAACCAAGAACTCTATTATTGCTACATAAATATTTTGAGCAGTGCTATAATTAGGAAAGTTCTCGACCTTTTTGTTTCTGAGATACAACAACAGACTGTGGACATGATGAGAAAATCCTTTTGGTAATTTCTTGTCCTTGAAAGTTCTTGAATGAGTAAACTTTGAAGCCTTTAGTTCAGAGAGAAAAATCTTCTTCATTTCCAGCTCCACTAACACAATCAAGAATAATAAATAAGGAGGTTTATTCAAGATATCATACTCATCCTCATCCTTATCCTCATCTGTATCATCTACAAAATTAGAAACAACGTAACCTGAAATAGCAAGACAAAGTTGTCCCACATTGTTAGCCATGAACTGAATTCGAGTCTCCAAACATTCCAGCTTCTCATGGTTGACATAACCATTTATCTCTGTGGCATATAAGTAAATCAGAAATCTCAGTTTCTTTTGAACAATTTTTAGTTGCTTTATAAATTTGAGTATTTCAAGGTTTTCTTCCGGAGGGGAAAACCTCACCCCTTCCAGTAACATCATCAGTACATCATTTAGATTCTTTCCGAGGCAATCCATATATTTCGACAGATCAAAATCATTCAACCTATAATTGTAACTTAACCTGATTTTACCTTCAAAGAGTTTCAACAAATGTGATTCTAACATTTCCAGATTAAGGTTAGTTTTACATTCATCTGGAATCCAATCCAATACCTGTTGAAGCATTTCCACAGTCGATTTGGCTTCTTTGTGAGTTCCACTAAGGAATCAGGCAAAAGAACATGATGATACTTTATGAAGGTTCTAAAAATGCTTAGCACCATTTCAAGTTTCTCAATTCTCTTAATCTTGTTGCTACTCAGATTACCTACAAACTTGATCCATCTTAGGTGATCTAACATTTCCTCAATTTCATTTTGAGCCGTTATCGGTAAAACAATACCTAATTTCAACTTCATTTTGAGCCACTTCTGTAGAAAAATTCCTGCAAGTTCACCAACTCTTGGAATTAGATTGATTAAGAGAAACATTTTAATTCATCTAGTGTTTGGAGCTATGTTAATGCTTGTGAAAGATTATACATCTTATGTACCATTTCTTCTAACAAATGGCGCATATATATTTTGCCTTTTCATATATTCACTTAACTAATAGTTATTACCCTTTTGAGCGGATCATTTAAGAAATCAACTCTCTATCTATAGGCAAAAAGTAATTCATGAAGAAGATGACTTACGGTTACGTAACAAGTGAAACCAACTTGTAATTTTATCTTCTCCTATGCCTGTTTAGTATCTTCAATTTTCTGATCCAATTATTAAAAGGAGCAAAAGAGATTATAATTAATATTGAAAGCAGGTTTCATCAAGAGAAAAAACAAACATTATGGGGTAAAAAAGAGAGTAATAATTCTCCGATTTGGATTCCATGAAAGATAAACGTAACAGGTGAAATTATAAAAAGTATATTGAAATGAAATAGATGAAGGTTTAATAGTTTGAAAGAAGAAGGAAAGAAGGAAGAGATGAATTGTAGTAGCAAGTTGCTTTAGGAGGTATCTGTAAAGTGGATTAATAATACAGCTATATTACGTCTTTTTCTTTAGGAAAATACACTAAAATCCCCTTAAATTATATCTGGTTTGTTAGTTTTATACTTAAATTATGAACCTTTTTAAATAAATAGACACACAAGTCCTACGTGGCCTTCTACATGACAATTTGTGTCCTAAGCGGTGTTCTACATGTATTATGCCACATAGGACTCACGTGTCTATTTGTTAAATTTTATACAAGTTTAAGTGTCTACTTGTGTACACCCATAGTTAGAGGACATAAATGTGAAATAAGACGCCAAGTTAAAGAGCATATTTATGTATTATGTCTTTTCTATTATTTTGGCTTAAACAATCAGAAATTATTATGTCTTTTCTATTATTTTTGCTTAAACAATCAGAAATCATGTCAATAAAAAGTGGTCGGATAAATTATTTTTTAAATTGAATGACCTTTTAAGTGAAATAACCAAAGAAAAATAGTGACTTCTCAAATACAAAAATGACGAAAAAATTTACAAAAATGACCTTGTTCACCTATTTTTTCAATAGTTCAACAACCCTTTAAACAATGAACTTTTTGTTCAACCTAATTATCCATGTAATATATAGAACTCGATCCATTTTGCTAATCTTCTGCCACGAAAGATTTTAATGATAGAACAAGTACGATAAAAATTTACAAATTTACCCGTTTGGAGAGGCGAAATGAAATTATGGTATGAAATCGTTTTGATATGAAGTTGAACTTTTGATTGGACATGCAATTTTGATTTCTTAAATTATATATTTTTTTTTTCATAAACATGAAAAACTCACAACTTGTGAAAACCATCAAATTTCCCTAGTGGATCTTATGCAATCTTACCAAATGAGCAAACCATCATTCATAAACAAGATATAATAATATATGAAAGCGCCACATTGAATAATCACATATCTTCATGTTCCTTTTACAAATAAATGCTTGCGATTAATTTTTATAAAACATACAAAAATTTATATAGATCCACTAGTCAACAATAGTAGTGACTAGCTATTTTTTAATATAATCCTTTTGCATGGTAAGAACAATTTATTCATGCTAACATAAGTCCTTTTTTGCAAAATTTAAAATGAGGAATCATTTTTTATATATAAAATATAAACTTATGGGTCAAAATTTAAATTTAAAAAAAAAACTGAAATTCCAAGTCATTCATTTTTGTAAAATTTGAGATTTAAAATTATAATTCTAAATACATGTTCAAATATTGATTTGAAATTATGACTTCATATTACATATATAACGCAAGCTTACAAGTGAAAAGGAAGATATATTATGCATATTCAAAGATATATTTGGGGTCAAACACCATTTCCCAAATTTTTCCCAAATATATTTAGGGTCAAATGGGTCCATATATTCAAGTAAAATATAATTAATTTTTTAATTAAATAATAATATTTTAATGCAATAAATCAAAATTTAATTTGCAATAAAGAACTTTGTTTGGTGGAATCATATTAATGGTGAATATAGCATTTTTTTTACATAACCTTTTCGCATCCTAACTTTATTTCAAATCAAAGATATATAATTATTATTTACAATATTAAACTTTACCATTTCATCTTCCATATAACTGAAACTTAATTATTACTCCATTTATCATTAATTTAGCCAACTTATATTCATTACTCCCTCTATCCCTAATTACTTGTCCACTTTTGAATTGACACACTTATTAAAAAAACAATTATTAACATAGTGAGTTTACCATTTTACCCTTATTAATTATGAAGTGGATGAATTAAAAACTTAAGATTTTCAAAAGTTCTACCTTTTTCAAAATAATTAATTGAGGGTATAATAGAAAAAAAAATTATCCTTTCTTGATTTGTCAAAATGGACAAGTAATTAGGGACAACTAAAAAAGGAAAAGTGGACAAGTAACTAGAGACAGAGGGAGTACTACTAAAAAATCTGCAAACTATAAAGAATTGCATTAAATAATAAAATATAAACTGTTATAAATTCATTGAACTAAGTGGATAGTCCATTGAGTTTATTCATGAATTACTTAAACTCATGTATGTATATTTCCAAGGTGATATAAACCTTTGTGGATAACTATGTACCTATTTGTTTGGGCATTTAACATTATGACCTTTGAGATGATATCTCAACACCATAATAGAGATATCATTCACCATTTGTAGAACACACTTTAATAAGAAGAAAAGTCTTCTCCTCCATCTATTTATCTTGTCTTCTTCTCTTTATATTATATTATTCTAAACTTGATTTGACAATATAGGCAAATTTATAATTATTAAATACATGGAAAGGAAGCCTAAAAGCCACCCAGAGGCCAAAATGAACTATAATTTTCATGGCCGAATTAAATAACTTAATTTGGGTTTAAAAAAATTAAAAATAAATAAATTTACCTCTCTCTAAATCCACCCTTTAAACAATGAACTTTTTGTTCAACCTAACTATCCATGTAATGTATAGAACTCCCTCTGGTTTATTGATCTTTCGCAATGAAAGATTCGACTGATAGAACAAGTACAATAAAATAAAAATTTATTAATTTGGGGTATGTTTTGGGCGTGTGATATGAAATTATGGTATGAAATCATATTAATATGAAGATAAAATTTTGTGTGGTTATGCAATTGAAATTTCTTAAAGTAATTTTTTTTTTCTCATAAACATGAAAAGCCACAAGTTGTGGAAATTATCAAAATTTCTCCAATTCGTATGCAATCTTATCAAATGAGCAAATGATCATTCGTAAACAAGATATCAAAATATCTTAAAGCACCACATTGATGAAACACATATCCACTTGAATAAATATTTGTCATTACAAACTTTCAAATGCAATTAATCTTATAAAGATCCACTAGTCAACTAGTTATTCTTTAATATAATCAGTTTACATGGTACGAACAATCTATTCACGTCGAGCATGAGTCCTTTTTTTTTTTACAAAATATAAATCTATGGATCAAGTTTTATATTTTAAAAAAATTGAGATCATAATTTGAAATTTCAAATCATGTGTTTTTTTTTTGGAAGGGGGAAGGGGCGGGGGGAAGGGATTTGGAATTTAAAATCACGACTTCATATTACATGTCCAAGCACAAACTTACAAGTGAAAAACAAGATATATTATTATGTACAATCAAAGTTAAAAGACATAAAACTCAATTGAAGTAAAATTAAACGAAACATTTATGTACTACTCCCTCCGTCTCATATTAGTTGATCATCTTAAGAAAAATAGTTGTCTCATATTAGTTGTCCACCTTATTAAATAAAGAAAACATTAATTAAATTTTTCTTATATTACTCTTGCAATTAATTCTTTTTTAAAGTGTTCACATTTATTTATAAAAAGTTCTAAGAAATTTTTTAAGAAGTGAATTAATAAAATTATCTTTTTATTTATGATTTATTAATATGCCCGTAAAAAAATGATCAACTAAAATGAAAGGAGGTATATATTACTTTTAAAGTTGTTACCTTCTAAACTTTAATTATGAATATGACCAATGAGGCGACTTGTTATATACAAAAGACCTTTACTTTGTTTTTTTTCCAAACAGGCAAATGGGACCCTTTGTCAAGCAATAATAGAGTCGCATGTGAAGTACTTTGTAATGCTCTTCAAAATAAATTATTAAAAAAAAATACAAAATGTGCAAAGACTTTTCAACTCCAAGTTTTCCTCATGTCTGATTAGATTTTAGAATATAGAAAAAACCAGTTAAACAATTCTCTATAAGTTATACTTTTTAGTTTCATATTAGTTGATAGCTTCTTAATATTTAAACAAATGGGAATACATTTTAAAAAAAAAATAATTGAAAGGATAACATAGGAAAATTTTAATTAACGTTTTCTTGATTTAATAAGGTGAACAACTAATATAAAACAACTATTTTTAGTAAGATGATCAACTAATATGAGATGAAGAGAGTAATCTTAGGCTTAATTTAACTTTTAAAACTGGCTCATGAGGGGAGTATTATTTAGGAAAAATTAGCAAACTAGTCATAATTCCTAACATAATTAGCTAAAACATCTACACTTTAAATAAATTATCAATAATGTCATTATGTCATTATTTTAGCAAACATATTGTATCCTAATACAATTAATTTACTATCCTTTTATTTCTCAAATCCAGACCCATATTTTCCTATTTTTACTCTACTACATGGTTAAAATTAAAAAAAAAAAAGAAAAGATCCCACATTAGAATTTTCTTTCTCTAGATTTTACCCCAAATCTCTATACACTCTCTCTCATTCTCTACCCTTTCCACCATATTTTACCCCAAATCTCTCCAATCTCCTTACGATTCTTCTTCGAAAATTTCTCAAGATATTCTCGAAAGATCTTAGGCCACTGATACAAGTTAATATATTGCGACAATGTATCTTTCCAGATTTCATTTTATTGATCTTTTTGTGATTTTTCGCAATAGTTGATTTTGTTGTGATTTGTTTTCTTTTTGAAAACTATACATTAACATTCATATATCATATATTGTTTGATTTTTCATGTGTTCATATACCATAATTTTGAAATTTGGCGTTTTGGTTTTTAGGGTTTTAGATTGGGGTGAAAGCATATGATTTTCTCTATAATGTTTGAGGCAAAGAGAACAACAAGAGGTATCCCAAATAATCTTTAAATTTTTGGTGATATACCCTAGTTTGATTTATGTATTACCCAGGGGTTGCTCCAAAATGTAGGCTCTGCGACTAAAATGGAGCAAGAGAGTAGTCCTAAGAAACGAGGAGCTTTGGAAGTTGAAGATGCTGTTCAAAAGGGTGAAGATCAAAATGTTGAACAACAAATTTCTGATCATCAAAGCGATTTAGAGGTATTTTTTTATGTTTCACAAAAGTATTTTGAAAGTTCTGTAGTAGGTTGATAAAATTGTGTTTGCATGTTTATTTTTGATGGATTTATAAGTTGAATAAGTACATAAACATCTTTTGTATTTTGTATTATATTTGTATCTAACCCTTATTTTGTATTCATAGTCGACTTGCATAATGTGCATCTTGTTTGTTCCCTTCGACGCAAGATTTGTATTTTTTGAGAAATTGTATTCAGTTTCGACACACAATATGTATTTTTTTAGAAATTATATTCATTTTTTATGGTTATTGATGAAGAGGATTGTATTCTATTAGCTCCATTATGTATCTTATATTAGTTGTATCCGAATTAAGAATTATATTAGCCCCAGTATGTAGTTGTTTAATATTTGTATCCAAAGTGAATTGTATTTATTTATTCATAATTTAAAGTTATGAATTTTTTTCATTAAAATTTCAATATATATCGTAAATTAGTTGTATACATCCTATGAAATATATTATATCCATTATGTCTCATGTTTATATATCCTTTTTCAGATTATATTCTTGTTCTGTGTACTAGTATTGTCGTAGATTTTTTTTTTTGTGTATTAGTATATTATATTTTTTTGTGAAATGCATTTATATATCAGTAATTAATACATTTGTCTATTCATTTATTTCAACATATGCATGCAAATGATTTTTATTTTACAATTCCACCTAAAAAAGCTCCACATATGCATATCTTTAACAACGAGATTAAAGATCACCATATAATGTGTTTTGTTAGAGCACCTGTTTTGGTAAGTACATCCGAATGCGTAATTGTTGTGCCCAGGCACAAATACATAGGTGTTGTATGGCTTTAGAACTCAATTGCAGTTCTTGAAAAGCATTCATTATATGTGTTAATGGATTCATTCTTCGATTCACAATGAGAGAATTTGCTTTGATCAGTGGGTTAAATTTTGTCAATGATGAAGAAGATTTAAAATTTGACACTCAAGAACCGAACAGGTTGATCAGTAAGTATTTTGAAGGTGTAGATTTCATCAGAAAAATAGATTTAATTGATAGTTTAAAGGCCAAAGTATGGGGTGATAACGATCAAGATGGATTGAAGTTTGCCATCCTATATTTCATTCAAACTGTTGTTTTTTCTGGTGAAAAGAAAAACAAAACAGTTCCAAGACTACATTTTGACCTTGTTGAAAGCGGTAGGTACATTGATTACCCATGGGGTAAGAAAGCATTTCACTTGTTGATGAAGAGTCTGAGCAAGAAGATGAACAGCTCAAAGAAGTTTTACAGAATTGGTGGCATGCCAATTATTATTCAAGTATGGTAATATGAGTGCAGTTCACTCTCGATCTCAAAATTGCACAAAAGGTTGATGATTGTATCCCGAGATTACTTTGGTTGTTTCGAATTCGACAAAAAGATAGAAAATTTGTTTTAAAGATGATATTAGTATGAATACTTATATAATGAATATATAAATAAAGTATACATTGGTTATTTGAAATTAAGAGTGAATACGATTTAAAATGTAAATACACTTTCTGTTTTGATTTTGTATCCATTAAATGAATTGAAATGAATGAATAGTAATTCAATTATTTTGTAGATGATTGTTTCAATTTCGGCAAAGAAGATACAAAATCTGTTTGGAAGATGAAGTTATTATGAATACCTATATAATGAATACATAAATAAACTATAGTTTGGTTATTTAGAATTAAGAGAGAATACAATTTAAAAAACTAAATACACATTATGTTTTGATTTTGTATCCATTAAAGGAATTGGTATAAATGAATGGTAATTCAATTATTTGATATTCAATATCCTTTATCACTTTTAAGGAGCGGATTTTTCTGTATCCTGTAACATTTGTGTTTATGTTTTGTCCTTAACTTTGGTGTTTAGACAATCCAAAATTCAGATGCCATTATTGCTGAACATGGGGTAAGTCAATTATATTACTTTACATTGTTAATGTTTCAATACATGCTCAATTTGTAATTATCCATTTCATTTTATACATGCTCAATTTGTAATTATCCATTTCATTTTTATCAAGTTTAACTTTTTTTTAATCATGAATTTTAGGAATAAATCTAATATCAATTCCATCTTATATTTTTTTCAATTTACAAGGGTGTGTGTGTCAATTCCCCTGTTCGCAACCTGATTAACGTGGATGCTATATTAAGTGCTCCAAGACCTGTTGTTCCAAGAGTATGTTCTATAAATGTATGGAATGATTACGTATATTGTTAATAGGTTCATCTGATTTAAGTAAATTACATTTTTATCAACTTATCAGGTACCTCAACCAAGCTTTGCATTTGATTTGCCCAAAAAGTCAGTCCCTTTAGAATCTATTCATGCACATGAATCGCCTTATTTTGTGCAAAGTAAAGACGGCAAGAAACAAATCTTAAATCCAGTCCCTCTCCATTCTATGGATTCCATCAATGTGACAACACAGTCACAATTTGAATTGGATGATCATCTGATGGCAAGTCTCAGTGACATTGTACCGAAGACTATTATAAATACTGATCAGATCAACACCAAAGAAGAACATACCACCACAATTGTACACACCAATATGCAAGAACAGAGGAGCATTGAGGACCAGTCCAACATCCTTAATGATCAGACACCATTGCCTACACACAGGAACAGACGTCCAAGTCCTTATAATACATCTCCGTATGTCACCACATTTGGATCATCTGCTGGTATTGTATTCCCACCATTATTGGTATCTTTTAAATAATTTTTTTGTATTAATTATCATGAATTGTATTAGTTTGTATAAATTTAATATTTCGTAAAACTTTCAGGTAGTTCATCAAATCAGCCCAATATTTTTGAATTGAAACACCCATTCATATTTGATTTAATTTCTGGCAATCATGATATAACCTTGTGGGATGCATATTGTTCATGGGTTCGAGATGGTCTTCTTGCAAAGCATGAGAACAAGTAAGTATTTGAGAAACAATTACAAATTATTTATATCCATTCTGAATTTTTTTATGTTAAGAGTTTTATCATAGTATATAATTAATCAAAGTGTATTATTTTATTTTTATATTATGTTGTATTTGTATTCTTATAAATGTTCTTTGTCTATATCAGTTCAATTAGTGATATATTTGATAATTTGGTATTCATTTAAATGTTTCATTTGTATTCATTTAAACTGTGTATTTATTTCATTTTCTATTTTCACTTCAATTATTCATATGTTGCATTTTTCATATGCATATGTTTTCTTGTTAAGTTTGAATTTTTATAGGTCTTAAATGTATTTACTTTATAAGTGATATTCACTACAAATTGTTCAACTCTTTCATTTTATATATGTCAGGAAGCATGATCAAGACCGTTACAGGAAGAATCGAGCTGATATCCCTGTTGGCATGAATTTTGGTGTTGACTTAATAAAGGATAAGAAATATTGGTTCTACAAACTGTCTTTCAAAGGACAGTTATTGGATGATTCGATAACACTTGTTTATCTTGCTTTCATAATAATGATGTGTGTTAGTTAAGTTATTTATATTTTTTATATATATATTTCCAGCATTGAAACGACCCAAATGCCCGAAAATGTGCTTCGGAAACACCTATAATTGTAATTTCCATATATCTCAAAATCCGTGCATGATTTCGGAAATTTGACTTCATATTCTTATTCGTGGGGTCAAATTGAGTGGGAAATGGGTCTAACCCGAATTTTAGAGCGACCGTATCAAAATTCGAAAATCGCAAAAATTGCGATTTGGAGGGTCAACTTTAAAGGGGCATATCTCTTAGCACACAAGGAACTGGAAGGGCTGGAACCTATCAAATTAAAGCTCTTTGAGTTAGCTTTCCAACGCACTTGGTTTCACCTTAGTCCGAGTTAGGATGAGGGAGTTATGACCATTTTCGTAAAACCTGTCTGTGCAGAATTTCCAATTCCAGTGAGCTATTTTCTAGGCGGGTTGGAGGTGTTTTTTTATAAAAAGGGGATATGTCCCATACTTATTCATTTTCTTAACTCCAAAAACACTCTCTAAGCCCTCTCCAAAAATTCCACCAAGATCTTCAACCAAATTCAAACATCTCAAGCTCTAATTCCGGATTCAAGACTCAATCTCAAGCTTCGATTCTCCATTCCAATCTTCATCAAGGATTCTCCAAAGTTGAGGTATGTGGGTTTGATTGTGGAAACCTTCCTTTCCACAAGTCCAACCATTTATCCTCTATTTATACTTCAAGTTTATGGGTCCTCATGATCAATTATGAACTCTTGAATTACGGAATTACTACTACACACCCTATTATGGTCCTTTTTGCATATTATCATGAAATGGAATTTTTATGTGATGTTTATGGTTTACATGCTTCCATGATCAAATTATGAAGGTTGATATATATATGTATGTTGTTGGTGGGCTGATTTATATGGATTTTGGAATTGGTTGGACTTAGTATTCTTGAAATACATGATTTCATTTACATGAACAATTGCCCACCTTGTGTTTGATAAAATGCCCATTTATAGAATTCTTAGGAAAGGGAAGGTCCAAGGTACGTCCTATGAGACGGATGGTTATGTAATTACTGAAATGATGATGAAATGGACACATGTATATGATTTTCTCTAAATAAGTGTTGTGAGTCGACCATGCCTAGTACGGGGGGTAGTAGGCCCGTATAACCATATCGAGGGGTTTGTACCTTGGTTAGCCTAGAGGGGTACGGGGCCTAGTACGGGGGGTAGTAGGCCCGTATAACCATATCGAGGGTTTGTACCTTGGTCCCTAGCACGGGGGGTGGTAGGCCCGTGTAACCATATCGAGGGGTTTGTACCTTGGTCCCTAGCACGGGGGGTGGTAGGCCCGTGTAACCATATTGAGGGGTTTGTACCTCTTTCGCCTCTCCAAGGGGGTGGTAGGCCTTGGAAATACTATATTGATGGTCACTCGCCACACATGTACTACGTCCCATTAAATATGATTTTTATGTAAGCATCATTATACATATTATTTTATTAATATGCTCTCTATTGGGTATGATTACGCATTTTTCCTATGATGTCCATCTAATGTAGCATTGCATTGCATCCCATATACTTAGTACATTCAAATGTACTAACGCATACTCTATGCCTACATGATGTCACCATGTAGGGACCGGAGCACCGCTTGACCATCCTCCTCCGCGTGGCTAGTACGAGTTTCTATAGTGGTTATTGGTGAGTCCTCCATTTCGGGGACGTTGCTCATGATCTTTTGTTATGTATAAAACTTTTCCTTTTTAGTTATGTTTTGACTATGAGGGTGAGCCCGGTAGTTTGTCTTGGCCCCCGCTAAGTACTCATGTTTAGAGGTGGTGTTGGACAAGTTGTGTATTATGCTTGAGCTTGACTCATCTATGGTATTTATGTATCATTTCTTTTTTTCTTCTTGCTCCCTTAGTCCCGTTTTCCCCTTGATTATGCTTATCGCTTATGGTCATTTAATTGCTTCCGCGACCAAGAATGTGTAATGATACTCTATGAGGCTTGTTTGGGGTTCCTTCGGGTTCCCCATTCGCCGGTCACACCTAGGCCCTAGGCTTGGGTCGTGACAAGCATATTGATGTGATTTTCTATTATCTTCGAAAGAAAGCGAAGTACGAAGTTGGTAGCAGTTACAAATACACAACTGTGGATTGTGTATTTAGGACTAAAATTTCATCAATTTGGGATAAATATGAATACAATTCATTTAATGGATTCACAATCAAAACAGAATGTGTATTTACATTTAAAATCATATTCACTCTTAATTTCAAATAACCAATGTATACTTTATTTATATATTCATTATATATGTATTCATACTAATAACATCTTTAAAACAAATTTTCTATCTTTTTATCGAATTCGAAACAACCAGCTACAAAATAATTGAATTAATATTCGTTCATACCAATCGATACAAAATCATATCTAAATACAAAAACTAACGAAGAAACTTCCAATCACTAATACATTTCGTCCACAAAATAGTTGTTCGTAATCATACTTACTTTGTATTAAAAACAAATTAAGATGCAAAAACGTCAAATATGTAGACAGATCCGACTACAATCATTCAAAAAGACAATAATCGACATAAAAAAAATACCTTACCGTTTTTTGTGTCTTCTCCGATAATCTTGAGCTTTATAACAAATTGATTGAATTCAATTTGGAAAACCAACGATTTATTCTAAATCTGATTATACAACGAAAATTGACTCAATAAACGAAAACTCAACTACAATTTCAATGTGGTTATTCGAAAATTGAAGTTGGACTTATGCAGAAATATGATGAAACGCTTTGAACGAGAATATGAGAGAGACGGCACTTCAAATTTTCCCAATTGTAACTGATTAGAGGTTTAAGCATGCTTTCCTTTTTTGAAATATTTTATCCCATAATTTTCTCCATTTTGATATTAAAGATTTGTATTCTTTCAATTTAAAAAAATTAAATAAATACAATAATCAACCTTATTGCATCTAAAATAATGACATTCTAGATAAATATTGAAAGTGTTGCCATGGGGTCCTATTAGATGCTAAAATAATGTTGTTTTGAAAATTTTCCCTATTATTTATGTAGGCATTTGGACATACGATTTTATCTCGTGAATTAAAATCATGAAATGAAATCAATGTTTAGACATACAACTTTAGCTCATGAGGTGAAATTCCAAATTTTCCAAAAAAAATGATTTGAAAATTTCATATTATGATTTCACATTTTTCATAAATAAAAATTGATCCATAACTTTATATTTTATAAGAAAAAAAATCATTTATATCTATCAAACATTTATTTTATGAGTAAACAAAATTTATAATTGATATTATTATTCTTACCAACCTTTAAACCATTTATATAGGATATAACCACTACTTTTACCAACCAAATTTTTTATTCATGAAATATAAACATGATGATTTCACATTTTTCATATATAAAAATTGACCCATAACTTTATATTTTATATAAAAAAAAAGTTATTTATATTTATCAATCATTTATTTCATGTGTAAACAAAAATTATAATTGATATTATTATTCTTACCGACCTTTAAACCATTTATATAGGATATAACCGAGAAAAGGCTTAAAATAGTCCATAATATTTGAGTTTAGACTCAAAATAGTCCTATTTCTTTTTAGTGGAGCATTAATAATCCTAATTCTTTAATAAAGTGGTGCATTTTTAGTCTCCATCTTAACCACCGTGAGTTTTTTAACAGAGCAGTAGGTTCCACTTGATTAGCTGTTTCTTCTTCTCTTTCAACTTTTCTTTCCCAGCTTCCACTTGATTTGGTGTATCACCAGAAAATTTTTATTTATGTCATTGTGTTTTGCTCTATCTCTGTACTTCAAGTATATACATTGCAACTTCTTTAAACTTGGATATTCCTCCGACAAAACAAACTACCTCTGTAAAAGATAAACAAAATTTGATTATGAAAGATATCTCTCTGTTTTGAGTTCCCTGTTTTGAGATGGAGAATTCAGTGATTGATAATTTTAATGTGTACCTTCTTACACATGCTAAATTCTCTTCCTTTACCATATTTTGCATGACCTCAATTTCTTTCTCATGTTCATATATCTGTAAATGAAAAAGAATTGTAGCGAACAATCAAAAGTAGATTGAAGGCAGCAACAAATATCACCATTACTTTATTTTCTATGTAGTTCTGTGACTCTACCATTAGTTTGTCGTTAAGTATGAGTACTTTGTTTTTTTCAAAATCGGGAATAGAGAAAGAGAAAATACAGGAGAAAATTATAAGGTGGGAAATCAAATCTTCACTAACCAAGCATGAATACTTCATCATGAAGCTAGCAAGAGGCGAAGAGCTACACACAACAAACTCAATATGGTAACGGGAACACCATTATGCTAAATTCTCCAACTATGTTATACCTCATTCGAACCATGGAAGCATTAAATGGAAACAATCACCTTATGTAAAGGAGTTAAATTTTGCCTAAAAATGTACATATAATGGTGGAAATAAAGTCTTGCTTCCCCATTGTCATAAATTTATCCCAGAGAGATATGATAGGCATGAAATGGTTCATACCATTTAGTAAATGCAGCATCTAAACTGTAGACATTATTCTACAAACGAAAGGAACTAGATACTGAACAATGGTGATGCATTATGTCATGATCTTCAAGGTTAGAGATGGGAGGGAATTATAAGGTGGGGAATCAAATCCTTACCAATGAAGCATGAGTACTTCATCATGAAGCTAACAAGTATTTTATACTCCACAAATTTAAAGATTGTAATGAACAACAAAAATGAAAAAAATATAAAAATCCAATGGTTCTTTCTTTTAGAGATGCCCAACAGAAGATGAGCCATATCTAAGGAAAATGTAATTGAGATTACCACACCACAATCATGCTCCATAGTTGCAATTTGACGCACAAAAATAGCTATTTTTCATCTTTCTTCAACAAAACTAATCTGAAGCACCTAGTTTTTCACTTGGCCATAGCAATCTGTAAATTAGGGTTATTATGAAATTTTGGGAAAAGGAATGATGGAAGAGAATGATCTGGTTTGTTTAGAAAGAGAGAAAAAACTACTCTAGCTAAAGAAATGGGGGAAGAGAATGATATGTCCTGTTTAGGGAGAGAGAGAAAATTTGGAAGAGAGAGATATTTGAGGAGTTAGTTTGCTCGGGAGAAAAAGTCACGTGCACAACTACTGGTATGTTAAAAAACTCACGGTGGTTAGGATGGAGACTGAAAATGCACCATTTTATCAAAGAATCAGGATTATCAATGCTCCACTAAAAAGAAATAGGACTATTTTGAGTCTAAACTCAAAGATAATGGACTATTTTAAGCTTTTTCTCGATATAACCATTACTTTTACCAACCAATTTTTTTATTCATGAAATATAAACATGATGATATAATTATTAATGATATTGAACAATCGGCTCAAAGTAACAATATTGGAAAACTGAAATGGAGTACTGAACTTTAAGGATTTATAGTAGACATAATAATACATACATATGCTCTTTAGCTTGCTTTTAGCTGACATCTATCGTTCCAACTTTGGATATGCATAAGTAGACATTTTAATTTATATAAAATTGAACAAATAGACACACGTATTCTATATCTATCTCAAGTAAATATTTTTTGTACTTGAAATAGTTTTAAAATTGTTGCATAAAAGGTGTAAAGAAGAAAAATCACATTTGTTTTAAAAAAAAAATCGTTGAGTGGACATGACTCTCTATCAATAGGAAAAAAGTAATTCATGAAGAAGATGACTTACAATAAAACCAACTTGTAATTTTGTCTTCTGTTATGCCTGTTTAGTATCTTCAATTTTGCGATCTGATCTGAGGCCAAAAATATATTTTCTTATCATTAATTGCCTTATATTTATTATTTATATTTGTCCTTTTTGAGCATGGATTTTATGGATTGTGCTAAATAGTGTATTTTATTTGTAGGATTAAATTGGTGTAAAATTGAAGAAGTTTGAAGCTAAAACGAATTAAATATGGAAGATTCTAGAAGAAAATCAAGCAGACAACTTAATGGATTAAATTAAATATTATATTATATTTATATATATAATCAAACGCTACAAAAGAGAAGTAAAGAATAAAGAAAACATACATGCTGACACGTGGCAGCTCATGAAGGACCAAGAGCAAATTGAGGCGGTTGGTTACTGTGCACGCGTACAACAGTTCCAATTCCTTTTGGTTTTGGATCCATACTTTATTTTGGACTCAATTATTTTATTCATGGTTTTCTACATTTATAAATAGTCCATAGAAATAATTATTTAGGGAGCTACTTTTTGGTGATCAAGAGCAAGGGATTACAATTCATCTTTGGTTTCAATTCTCTATTTCTTCTTTAGGTTTGAATTTTATGAAACTTATTATTTTTGAGTTTATGAATATTATGTGTGGCTAAACGCCCTTGTTCTGGGGCTGTAGCTACGGGTTATTGTTGAACATCGAATTGCTTTGAATTGATTATTGGTTATCATATACATTACTTTTACATTCTTGTTTTAGTATTTCATGATAGGCCACCATAGAAATAAATATATTGTCTATTCTTGGACTCGAGAGATGAAGAGGTAGATAGACCAGAGAATGTAAAGAGCTTGCTCTAACTTTGATTAGATTCGTGTTTAGGAGTGACGCCCGGACGAACACCTAGCTTGGTTACGAAACAGGATGAAATATAAATGCTCGCCAATTAGGACTGCCTATCCCCGCTCAACGATGTCGTTAGACAGCTAGTTGGAGTAGGCGATTAGAGGTCGAGAGATCATGATCATAAAATTAACCCTGTAAATCAGTAATGTGATAACTAAAATTGATTTTTTGCATGAGATTTGATACATGAAACCCAAAGCATGTTGCAGCCCTAGAATTATCCCGTAATTGATTAAAACACCGAAATTATCGTTATCCTTGTCAGTTAGTTTATTATTTAAATTGTTCTTAGTAGTAGTAGTAATCAAAACCATATAGTTAATACGTTCTTTAAATTATAGACTTAATTGAATTGATATACATTGATCATAAGTCCCTTGGGTAAGACAACCCGGTTCTTAAAGAGCCATTTTTTTACTTCTGCGATCACGTACACTTGCGTGTGCATTTGGGAGCAACGAGTTTTTGGCGCCGCTGCCGGGGACTTAGAAATTAATTTATATTTAATTTTTTTGAGTCTACTAGTGATTATTCAAAGTGCTAACAACTTGATCGTAGCCGTTCTGTATTGCAGGCAATTAGGATCTGAAGTCTGGCTCGCAAAGGTGATCTTGTTAAACCAGATGACGAACCTGAACGAGCCCTTCGACAACGAAGAAAGCTGGCGAATCTTGGAAGACAACGGGAATTAGGATTAGATCTCCCAGAAAACTGGGAGGAGAACCCGATTGACGATTGTGGAGAACACGTGGAAAGAGAACACATGGAGATACCTGCAGGGATAGCTCCGAGGCCAGTTCATGATGTGGCAATCCCACTCACCACTAGTATGACCTCGAGCATACGAAAACCACCGCCGGGTGGAAAATTTGAGTTGAAACAATCAATGGTGCATCTCCTCCATACCAATGGGCAATTTACTGGCCTGCCCCATGAAGATCCCCAAGTGCACCTCAGAGGTTTTCTGGAGATAACCAGCACTTATATTCCACATGGGGTATCAACTGATTATGTGCGATTGACCTTGTTCCCATTTTCACTTTTGGGAGAAGCGAGGTGAAGGTTAGACTCTGAGCCTCCCAACTCTATCACCACATGGGATCAGTTAGCAAAGAAGTTCCTTAATCGATTCTTCCCCTCAGGCAGAACTGCAAAACTGAGAAGTGAAATATTGAGTTTCAAGCATAGAAGCGGAGAGAACATGTACCAAGCCTGGGATAGATTTAAACAATTGTTGCTTGCATGTCCACATTACTATCAGGCAAATGAGGTATTAGCTCATACCTTTATTGAATGCCTTGAATATAATTCTAGGGTACTATTGAATACTGCAGCAGGTGAGCAAGCTCTTGAGAAGACCTATGATGAGTTAGTGGAGCTCTTGGACAAAATGTTTGAAAGCAACCCGAATTGGAATGGTTATACGCAAAGGAGCACAACATCAAAGGCTGCAGGTGTTTTGGAAGTGGATCAATTAACTGCACTGAATGCAAAATTGGATGCGCTAGCAACAAGCACAGGTAAATGTTGTACACCAACCGCAAGGATGGTGTGAAGTTTGCGGAAGTGGAGACCATGTGTTTGATTTTTGCGGTGAAAACCCAGACTCTGTGAACTATCTAGGGAATGCCCAAAGAGGTGGAGGTACGCAGAATTATGGGAACACGTATAACTCAAGTTGGAGGAACCACCCCAACTTCTCATGGGGTGGAAATCAGAATCAACACCAAAATCAGGCTCAAGGGCAGAACCAATACAGACCACAAGGTAATGGACAACAATTTCAACAGCCAAATAATCAAGGTGCGAAGCAAGGGGGCATGACTAATGAGGAGCTGTTCCAAAAGCTAAGTACAGAAATCAACAACAAAAATGAAAAACATTATAGGAAGTTGGGAGAAGAGTTGAGAAGCACCCAATTAGTGCAGAAAAATCTGGAAAGGCAGTTCGCACAATTGGCTAATGCAGTCAATGTACGTCCTCCTGGAGGTCTTCCGGGTGACACGGATTCTCACCCAAGGCAACTGAATGCGGTGAGTACAAGGAGTGGATTACAACTGGAGGAACTAGCTCCAAAGAAGAGAAGTTCTGAGGCGGTGAGAGAAGAAAAGAAACCCGAAGAAGTGGTTCAAGATGCGAATGTTGAGAGGATTGTTCCTCAAATAAAACCACCCCCTCCGTTTCCTCAAAAGTTCAAAAAGCAGAACGAGGACGAATGCTTCGGTAAGTTTTTGTCTCTCCTTAAACAAGTTCATATTAATCTCCCTTTGGTTGATATTTTGCAGGGAATTCCTAAGTACGCCAAGTATGTGATAGTGGCGAATAAGAGGAGATTGACTGAGTATGAAATAGTGGCACTCACAGAGGAGTGCAGTTTGAGAATTCAGAATAGACTACCCAAAAAGTTGAAAGATCCGGGCAGCTTCACGGTCCAAATCACCATTGGACAAAGTGTTCATGCCCGCGGTTTGTGTGATTTGGGTGCTAGTATAAACCTCATGCCGGCATCTTTATACAATAAACTTGGGTTGGGTAGTCCAAAACCAACCACAATCATCCTCCAATTGGAGATGCAGATGCACAAGAACTGGCTACTTGTCTTAATGTAGCGATGATTGGTTCACGACCAGAGGTAGTGGAACCATTAGAGCGGGTGTTGGGACCTCCTCCCAAATCCTCGATTGAAGAAGCACCAAAGCTGGAGTTAAAATCTCTACCATCGCACTTGAGGTATGCATATCTTGGCTCTAATGAAACTTTACCTGTTATACTTTCTGCGCATTTGTCTGCAACACAGGTTGATGCGGCTTTAGAGATATTGAAGAAAAGGAAGAAAGCAATAGGCTGGCAAATGTTGAATATTCATCGAATTAGTCCGGCCTTGTGCATGCACCGAATTTACATGGAGGACGACCATAAATCGAGTGCGCAACACCAACGCCGGCCGAATCCTTTGATGAAGGAGGTCGTGAAGAAAGAAGTGATCAAGTGGTTAGATACAGGAATTGTGTATCCTATCTCTGACAGCAAATGGGAAAGTCCTGTGTAATGTGTACCTAAGAAAAGAGGTATGACAGTAGTGAAGAATGACAAGAATGAGTTGATCCTAACAAGAACTGTCACCGGATGGAGAATTTGCATGGATTACCGAAAATTAAATGATGCGACATGAAAGCACCACTACCCTGTCCCTTTTATTGATCAAATGATTGACCGTTTAGCAGGACAGGAGTATTATTGCTTCTTGAATGGGTATTCTAGATATAATCAGATTTTGATCGCACCTGAGGATCAAGAGAAGACTACATTCACATGTCCCTACGGCACGTATGCGTTCAAACGCATGCCATTTGGGCTTTGCAATGCTCCTGCCACATTCCAGAGGTGCATGATGGCCATTTTCCATGATATGGTGGAGGACTTTGTGGAAGTATTCATGGACGACTTCTCCGTTTTTGGGAATTCTTTTGAGGTATGTCTTCGAAACCTTGATAAAGTACTTGCTCGCTATGAAGACACTAACCTTGTGCTTAATTGGGAGAAGTGTCACTTCTTGGTCCGAGAAGGTATAGTTTTGGGTCATAAAGTGTCTAAACAGAGACTCGAGGTAGATAAAGCAAAAGTGGAAGTTATTGAAAAATTGCCGCCTCCTATTTCTGTCAAAAGGGTAAGAAGTTTCTTAGGACATGCAGGTTTTTACCGGAGATTCATCAAGGACTTTTCCAAGATTGCTAGACCTATGTGCAGTCTTTTGGAAAAAGAGGTGAAATTCGATTTCGATGCGATATGCTTAGAAGCTTTTGAGATGCTGAAGCGGAACTTAATTGAAGCTCCTATCTTGGTTGCTCCTAACTGGGGGTTGTCATTTGAACTCATGTGTGATGCAAGCGATGTAGCAGTGGGTGCAGTATTGGGACAGAGACAAGGCAAAGTGTTCCATTCAATCTATTATGCGAGCATGATCCTTGATACTGCTCAAGCTAATTACACAGTGACTGAGAAGGAGATGCTTGCTTTAGTGTTCTCCTTCGACAAGTTCAGATCATATTTGGTAGGTACCAAAGTTATTGTTTATACTGACCATGCAGCTATTAGGTACCTATTCAACAAGAAGGATGCTAAGCCGAGACTAATTCGGTGGATATTGCTTCTTCAAGAGTTCGATCTTGAGATCAAAGACCGGAAGGGTACTGAAAATCAGATCGCTGATCATCTGTCAAGGTTAGAAGATTTCTCTCATGTGCATGAAGGGGAACAAATACGCGAGGAGTTTCCGGATGAGCAGTTGATGGCTTTGGATATCTCCCAAGTGCCTTGGTATGCGGACATTGTGAATTTCTTGGTGAGTGGAGTATTTCCACCTGGCGCAACAACCCAACAACGAAAGAAGTTGATGCATGATGCTAAATTCTATATATGGGACGAGCCATTCTTGTTAAAACAAGGAGTGGACCAAGTGGTGAGGCGATGCATTCCGGAGAATGAGGTCAAGCAAGTGCTCCAGAGTTGTCATGCAAGTCCTTATGGAGGACACCATGGAGGAGAACGCACGGCTCACAAGGTATTGCAAGCTGGCTTCTTTTGGCCCTCTCTTTTTAAAGATTCTATGGCTTATGTGAAGGGGTGTGATAATTGCCAAAGGTTGGGCACGATATCAAGAAGACATGAAATGCTCTTAAATAATATTTTTGAGGTGGAAATCTTTGATGTGTAGGGTATTGACTTCATGGGTCCCTTCCCACCATCTAGTGGAAACCAATATATTCTTGTGGCTGTTGATTATGTGTCTAAATGGGTTGAGGCTGTCGCTCTTCCCACGAATGACTCAAGAGTGGTGATTAAATTCATCAAGAAGCACATTTTCACGCGTTTTGGTACTCCAAGGGCAATCATAAGTGATGGAGGTAAGCACTTCATTAATCATCTTGTGAAGAATCTTCTGGTTAAGTATGGTATACGACATAAAGTAGCTACAGATTATCACCCTCAAACTAGTGGTCAAGTGGAAGTTTCGAATCGTGAGGTGAAGCAAATACTGCAGAAAACAGTGAATGTGCAACACAAAGATTGGTCTGAGAAGCTTGATGATGCATTATGGGCATATCGGACTGCATACAAAACACCTATAGGGACTTCTCCCTATCACATGGTGTTCGGCAAAGCATGTCATCTTCCGGTGGATCTAGAGCACCAAGCATATTGGGCTATAAAGAAGTTGAATCTTGATCCTGAGCTAGCCGGTAGAAGGAGAATTGGTCAATTGCATGAACTTGAAGAGTTTAGGCTCTATGCTTATGAGAATGCAAAAATTTACAAAGAGAAGACCAAGAGATGGCATGATAAGCACATAATCCCTCGCACTTTCACTCCGGGGCAAAAGGTATTACTTTTTAACTCTAGACTTCGGTTGTTCCCTGGAAAACTAAGATCTAAATGGAGTGGACCCTTTGAAGTGGTGAGGATGACTCAACATGGCGCGGTAGAGCTTAGAGACAAAACTGGCCCCTCGTTCTTGGTGAATGGGCAAAGGGTCAAACATTATTTTAGAGAGGATACGGATCGAGATCGTGAAGCTCTTGAGCTAAATGATGAATGATCCAAGCTGAGTCGAGCCGCGACGTTAAAATAGGCGCTTATTGGGAGGCAACCCAATTGGTAGTGTAGCTTCTTATTATTTTTTTTATATAGTGTCATTTTATTTTCTTTTGGTCTTGTTTTTTGCAGATTAGGGGAAGTCTGAGTACCCAAAATTTTGGAGCTAAGGAGCACGTTTGAGCTTAAGTGTGGGGTGCGTATGACCCTTGATGAAAATTAAGAGAACATGCTACTATCTAGGCCTAGAGGCCTCAGAGAGTTTTCCTAACCCTTGTTTTAAATTTTATTTGATGCTTTGGGGACATAGCATATTTTTAAGTGTGGGGTGGAGGAATGAATTCCTAGTTTTTACTGCTTTATCGAGTTTTTTTTTTGTATTTTTTAGGATGGGTTCCTTGACTTTTATTTTCGGTTCTTTTCCTGAGGATAGTCCCTTTGAACCGATAGGGAGTAAATTTTTTATTTTATTTTTTTTTATTTTTTTTATTTATTTTATTTATTTTTTTTAGAAAAAAAGAAAAGACTCTTTTGAGTTGTGTGATACTTGCTATTAGGCCTAATTTTGAGTAGTACTTTCTTGTGAATGCTTGATTGCTATTGAAATTGCAGACTCTTTGACATCGAGGTTCATGGTTGTGACTTTGTAAATAGCTTATTTTATTTTGTAGTTTGTTATGATCTTGTCTCTCTTAGAAGTGGAATTGATCCATCTTGATTCATACTTGTGACATGTGTGGTGAGAATTTGTTTATTCCATGTTTTGCATCTTAGTCTAGAACTTGCCCTACATGTTATTGAAGCGAAATAAAAAGTGTTGCTCAGTTTAGGAGATGATAATAGGCTTTCTTTGATTTGTCTTGTAAATTTTAGCCTTTTTCAGATATTATATCACTAGTTCGCCCTTTTGAGCCTGTAGCCTTTTGTTGGTAGCCATATTTTGCCCTTAACTATTTTGTTGAATCCCTAGTTTTTGCACCTTGCTTCCTTGAGCACTATAGCATAGACTGATTATAATTGTTATATCTGGAAAAAGAAAAGGGATGGTTGAGTGAAAAAAAGAAATCAATGATAGCTACAAAGTGTGAAAAAGCCCTCTTCGAAAGAATGTGACATGAAAAAAAAAAAAAGGAGAAAAAGAAAAAAATATCCTTTGAAACAAAATTTTTTTATTATTATTATTGTGAAAGAAAAAAATGATTGAATCATTCTTGAGATGATGAGAATTAATTGTGAAATAATTGTTGAAGAGAGGGCTGAAAATAAAGAGAAGAAAATAATAGGTGATGAAGTCTAAAATTGCAAAGTGCTTAGGGAAGTGTAAGTCACTATTATATAGTTTTCCTACCCGTCCTCTAGCCTACATTACAACCCGTTAAAGTCCTATTTGATTCTATTCAAACATGCTTAATTAGTGGAGATGTACATAATGGGCAAGCATATGGTTCTTTGAGCATACATGTGAATTTTATTGGTAAGTGTGAGATTTGATCTTTGATGTGAAATCCTTAATTTATATTCAATCTTTTGAATTGAGTGTGTGGACTATTTCTTCTTGTGAGGGCACTTGTTTCATGGTAGATAGGTGATGTTATTAACTTTCTTTGATGAGAGTAGGTGAGCAAGCTTAAATTTGATGAGTTCCGAGTCCTTCCATGAGGTTTGGAGGTTAGATGTTTGTTGTTTATTTGGATGTCTTGCATAATGATTGAGAAATGTACTTGATGTGTTGAAATTTGAATAAGGCCTAATTGTTTGTATCAACCAAAGTGATGACATTCCTAGTATGAATTTTGAGATGAGCTTTAATGTTTGCTCGAGGACGAACAAAAGTTTAAGTGTGGGGTGTTGATCTGAGGCCAAAAATATATTATCTTATCATTAATTGCCTCATATTTATTATTTATATGTGTCCTTTTTGAGCATGGATTTTATGGATTGTGCTAAATAGTGTATTTTATTTGTAGGATTAAATTGGTGTAAAATTGAAGAAGTTTGAAGCTAAAACGAATTAAATATGGAAGATTCTAGAAGAAAATCAAGCAGACAGCTTAATGGATTAAATTAAATAGTGTATTATATTTATATATATAATCAAACGCTGCAAAAGAGAAGTAAAGAATAAAGAAAACATACCTGCTGACACATGGCAGCTCATGAAGGACCAAGAGCAAATTGAGGCGGTTGGTTACTGTGCACGCGTACAACAGTTCCAATTCCTTTTGGTTTTGGATTCCTACTTTGTTTTGGACTCAATTATTTTATTCATGGTTTTCTAAATTTATAAATAGTCCATAGAAATAATTATTTAGGGAGCTACTTTTTGGTGATCAAGAGCAAGGGATTACAATTCATCTTTGGTTTCAATTCTCTATTTCTTCTTTAGGTTTGAATTTTATGAAACTTATTATTTTTGAGTTTATGAATATTATGTGTGGCTAAACGCCCTTGTTCTGGGGCTGTAGCTACGGGTTATTGTTGAACATCGAATTGCTTTGAATTGATTATTGGTTATCATATACATTACTTTTACATTCTTGTTTTAGTATTTCATGATAGGCCACCATAGAAATAAATCTATTGTCTATTCTTGGACTCGAGAGATGAAGAGGTAGATAGACCAGAGAATGTAAAGAGCTTGCTCTAACTTTGATTAGATTCGTGTTTAGGAGTGACGCCAGACGAACACCTAGCTTGGTTACGAAACAGGATGAAATACAAATGCTCGCCAATTAGGACTGTCTATCCCCGCTCAACGATGTCATTAGACAGCTAGTTGGAGTAGGCGATTAGAGGTCGAGAGATCATGATCATAAAATTAACCCTGTAAATCAGTAATGTGATAACTAAAATTGATTCTTTGCATGAGATGTGATACATGAAACCCAAAGCATGCTGCAGCCCTGGAATTATCCCTTAATTGATTAAAACACCGAAATTATAGTTATCCTTGTCAGTTAGTTTATTATTTAAATTGTTCTTAGTAGTAGTAGTAATCAAAACCATATCGTTAATACGTTCTTTAAATTATAGACTTAATTGAATTGATATACATTGATCATAAGTCCCTTGGGTACGACAACCCGGTTCTTAAAGAGTCATTTATTACTTCTGCGACCACGTACACTTGCGTGTGCATTTGGGAGCAACAAGTTTTTTGGCCAATCATAAAAAGGAGCAAAAGAGATGATAATTAATATTGAAAGCAGGTTTCATCAAGAGAAAAGACAAACATTATGAGGTAAAAAAGAGAGTAATAATTCTTAGATCTGGATTCCAACAAAGAAATTATTAGAGAGAGTTTATTGAAAGAAGGAAGAGATGAATTGTAGTACTAGCAAGTTGCTTTAGGTGGTATCTGTAACATGACTCGATAATACAGCTACTTTCTCCGATCCATTTTACGTTGCACCATTTAATTTGGCACGATATTTAAGAAAAAAAAAAATTTTTGAAATTTATGACTTAAAGCAATTCTTGGATATTTGTGATTATAAATTATTTCATTAAAGGTAAAAGTGAAATTATTTCTTATTATAATGAGGTGACATTTTTTTTTGGAACGAACTAAAAAGGAAATGGTGCATTATGAAATCAGACAGAGGGTGTATAATACCTTTTTCCTAATCTTTTTGCTCTCTGGACTCTGAATATGTGGTGTTTATGCATGCAAAACATCTTTCTCCGTCTTTACATTGACTTATGCAAAAGATGAATGTTGATATAATATATTTAAGGATTGGAAAATAATTTTCTTCGCACATATTTAATGAGAACCGTAATTCCTATCTGTAATATTTTCTGGTGATAATTTTTATATATCTATATTTATATATTTATATACATTTTATGTTGGGATTAATAAGTGCTCGAACATCCGTGTAGCTTTATATAGATCCGCCCCTATGACCGGGCAATGAAAATTATATGTAGGTTCTGCACAACACTCATTCTCTTTCTACTATCATTCTTGTTCTTCCAAATTGGATATTTTCTCATTTTCTCATTATAGGAATAGTAATTTCTATCAAGTTTGAATTGATTTTAGGAAAAATTATTTAAATACACGATTTATTATACTATAATCTTTAAAATTCTTCACCATTTGAAAAAATTATAAAAGTCTCTATTTTTCTTGCTCTCTTTTTTATTCTCAGATACATCACTTTTATGCGATATATCGAGACGTGATGTATTGGGACAAGTATATCTTGTATCAATAAAGGTAATGTATTGGGACGCGATGTATTGGGATGTAAAGCGAAGTATCGGGACAAGTGTGTCTTGTATCAACAAAGGTAATGTATCTGGTCGTTGAGTGATATATCCGAAATCCTTAAATTTTAAGGGATTTTTGCAATTTGAAAAAGAGTAGGGATATAATGTAATTAGCTCTTAACACTATGAGATTTGTGCAATTTTTACATTATTTTATTTTCTCAATTCACTTTTATTTGTCCATTGTCCTGAAAATAGATTTTCATTTTATTTATTATTTTTAACATATTAAGAAAATATAATAATTTTCTTTTTTATATTTTACCCTTAGCATTGATTACATATTTTTCAAATAATTTTTCAAGACTTAAGGAGTAATTAATAAAAATAGTGTGATAAAATAATCATAACAATTATTATTTTCTTAATGGATGTGCCAAAATCCAAATATAACAAATAAAAATAAATGGGGTGAGTACAATTTAACACTAGAAAAGAGTAAAGTCTGCTTTTGTTTTTCCTTTTCTAGAATACAAAATCTAACAAGAGCCTTTTAATTCATTATCTCGTGAATTAATACTTTGGTGACTCCAAAAATGATTGTGAAATTGTTTATTTATTTGATCTACCAAACTTTTGGATTATTTGATTCCTTGTTCCTTAGGTAGAATGTAAGTAATATGGTGTAACTAAGATCAGCAAACATGATTTAACTGAAAAATTCTTAACAAATAGCTACAAAAAGGAAGATAATCACATGCCTTGAGTATTTAAATATATAAAAAATTTCATGTGAAATAAAAAAAAATTGATCGACTTAAAATAATATGACAATTTAAATTTATGTATTATAAGATGTGTATAGTTTCGTCTTCGAAATTTAAAAAAAAAAACATGTACCCTTGACTTTAACACGAGTTTATTGATAATCATAAACTAAGGTTTGATTTAAGCATAACTAAATTTATAAAAAAGAAAATAACATCATTAACTAATTTAAGGGAGGCTGACCTCATTTATATGACGTTGTTTGGATTTCGAGAGCCAAAGTAAAAAGAAAATACGACTATTTTTTTCATATGTCCTTTAAAATATTTTAAATTCTAAATTAAAAATATAAATTTTATTTCAAAAAATATATATTCAAATTAAATAATATTTTATTGGGCCGTGCTATGCATGGACTTTTCGCATCTAGTCTTAATATATATGAAGTACATCAATGTATATCACTAAAAATTTCTGGTTTGAATTAGGCAAATGGAAGAAAAAATGTTTTACATTTCTGTATTTATTCATGTATATATCTATGTATAATAGCGTATACCCCCTTCACCCCCACCACCACCCCCCAATATCTCCATTTATCTCCTATATATCATGATATATGTGTATATTCAAGAAAATCCGAGTGTAATATTTATAATATACATGATATACACATGTTTTAGCGGATCCAATATCTCTTGAATTTTTTATGTCAATAAATCAAGGAATCCCATAAATCAATCTACCAAGTTGTCATTTAAGTTTTCATGTTTACAACAAAAAGTTTTCAAATTGAGTAGTTAGATAACTAAATACCAATATTTTACTTAGAGTAGTAACATACATCCAACTTTATTTACAAACATGCAAATCTAAAACACAATTTTGTAGATTGATTCATATCAAAGATTCAATATTATAATTGGTAGACAAATTATTTCCTGTCTGTGTATATATCTCAATCTATAGTCATGTATACTTTTATGTATATCTCTGTATATTTGCTTATATATTATATATGAAGTATATTACATGTATATCAACTCAAAATTTAAGGTTTGCATTTGATAAATGGAAGCCCAGTTCTTTTACGTTTCTGTATTTATTCGTGTATATATTCATGTATAATAATGTATACCCACTATAAATCATGAATATATGTGTGTATTCAAGAAAATCTGATATGAATTCCTATCAATATTAAGTCTTTTAATATATTATTCACTTGAAATGATTCACGTTTGTGGCTGGTCAAATTTTAAGATATATTCGTTTCATACTTTTATTTTTGGTTATCTCAAGCTCTCAGTTATTCTACAATGTGACAGTGTTTGCTTTTGAGCAAGATACAATCTGCCAACTCATGTCCATGGTTAATTTGGTTTGTCACCTTATTTCTAAGTGGTTTTTAATGATTTTTTTTGTATCAAATCTTAATGATTAAACTGATAATGATCAATAACTGATAACTGATAAGCCAATATCTTAATGGTTTTATAAATGATTTAGCATATATATACAAATTGACAATAGATAAGTCAAACCGATACACTTTAAAACCGAATCGATTGATACGCACCCTACATCTAGCAATAAAGGAATTGTTAGTCTATTCTAAAGTAACTAATAAGATGATCGAATGGTCACTTAGCTTAATTATCTCTTCTTTTTCTTTTCAGAATGGTTCTTC
The DNA here is from genome assembly GCA_018342035.1 of Solanum appendiculatum. NCBI lineage: Eukaryota > Viridiplantae > Streptophyta > Magnoliopsida > Solanales > Solanaceae > Solanum > Solanum appendiculatum. Next base: position 56,239 of record JAGDQO010001012.1, read on the forward strand.
AAGTTTTGTTCATATATTTGGCCCATTTAAAACTCATGGACCCAAGGCCCAATTTAGCCAAGAACCAACTAGTTTTCCATTAACTATAGTTGTTGAAAATTTCATTTTTCAAGTCACTATCTATATTTTGTCCCCTCTTTAAAAACTTGTTCCTTCTCCTTCTTTTTCTTAATTAAGGTGATTTTTCATTTATCCTTTTACCAACTTGGCCTAAAATTTAAATCACCAGAAATTCATCAATTGATAAACTAAAATAAGCATTGCTACAAACAAATAGTAAACGAGGTGATGAGTCATGAACACCATTTAATTAATTTCTATTACCACTTTAAAAGAATCTTGGAACTTCAGACTGCATGTCTTTGTTGACATAATAATATATTTTTTGAAGCACAATATTTTATAATTCGTAGATCAATGTCTTCCTCTGCTTTACTAGATTCTAGAAAGGAAAAAATATGGACCAAAATGTAGCATATGATTTTTTTAAAAGTTAATTTCAAACAAAATGACACGCTTTTATAATTACTTTACATTTCTCATGATTTTTTTTGATGCATTATATAATATAATTCTTTGATCAATATCTTCCTTTGCTTTATCGGATTCTAGAAAAAAAAAGGACCAGAAAGACTTAACAATATTTTCTTTGTTTCAATTTACGTGTATTTTCTTTTTTAGTTTATTTCAAAGAGAAAGACAGACTTTTAAATTTAGAAATAATTAACTTTACATTTTAATTATGTTAGTGTTATTGTGCATCTTATTATTAGAAATTTAAATATTAAGTGCATGATAATTAGTAGATATAAAGTAAAGAAAGTGGTGACATAATTCTTTGAAACTTATGTAAATGACATGTTGTCCTCATTATCTCCTACTAATTGCGCCACCACTCCTTAAATGACTATCCACATTCTTGACATTTATTTGTAGAAAAAATCTTACACCTATATAAAATATGTTTTCTTCTTAGTGCTGCATATAAGAAAAAGATGAGAAGTTTAGAATTATTATATTGTGTTTATATTTTGAGGTTAGTGTAACGAAAGAGAGAATTGAGACAAAGAAAAATATTTAAAGTCTCCAACTTATTCACTATACAAAAGAGAGTAATTTTTATATGTTGAAGGTAGGTGTTTTTTTGGTGGAACTTTGGACTCGTCAACTAATCCAGAGTTGTTTGAGTTAGACGATGTTGTCAGGATATTATATCCTAGAGGGGATAAGTCAAGAGTTATATGGTTGGACCGGTGAACATTATGCCACAGTGGACTTGAATCGCCTTAAAGAGAATGAAATATCCACGTCTCAGCCTAAATATTTATTTATTCATTTTTGTTCATTTTATTTTGAATTGTAATTTGTGGTATATATACCAGCACATTATAGTTCTTAGATCAATATCTTCCTTTGCTTTACCAGATTCTAAAAAAAATATGGATTAAAAGGGCTCAACTATATTCCCTTCGTTTTAATTCATGCAACATATCCTATTCATTTTAATTTGTTCTAAAAAAAGACACATTTTTAAATTTCAAAATAGTTGACTTTACATTTTCAATTTTATTTAGAAATTTTAGTCACATAAATTCTATGACATGTTTAATATAACAGATTTCAAAAATAATTCTTCTTAAAATGCCGTGTTAACCTAAATTACACCACATAAATTAAAACATGGAGAGAATCTATTTGTGCCCAAGTTGTGGTATGTTCCTTTTCATGAAAAGCAAAAGTTAGTGGTAGAAATTAAAGGCACCTAATTCCTCTTGCTATAGCAAGTAAACTTGTAGTAATATTCCATAATTCTTTGTGCAACAAAAGTAGATGGATGTATACATTTAGAGAAAGATGATTGATATATGTGTTGCTCCTATTGTTTAACATTATTGGATAATGAATAAAAGCTTTATGTTCTATTATGCTTGAATTTCCTCCAAAAATGGTGCTCTCCACGTCCTCTCTTGCAATATATATATATCCTTCCTTAGAGAGGAGAGGAATGATATTCTCTACAATTATACACCATCATATTCTCCAAATGAAAAGACAATAAGATCATTAGAATATAACATAATATAAACGTGAAGTATTGTATATCCCGCTATTAGCTCATTACAGTTAGAGGTGAAGTCATAATTTTAACTTTATGAGTTTTGAATTTTATAACAATAATTTCAAGTGTTGATAACTGACTTCTAGCTTCGCCCCTGCATGTACAATAGTACTTCCTCAGCTTCATATTATTTGATATTTTTGTCTTTAACATACTCCTTAAGAAACTACTTATATAGAAATTAAGAATGATTGTAATTAAATTACCTTTAATTAAATTATATATTTCTAAGTTGACATTGAGGTGCATATCTAGTGTAAAACGAATACATGCAGCATAATATTATGTGCATATCAAATGTCTTTGAAGAACTAGTAAGAATACTGAATACCTATTTAATAGACTTTTAGAATTTGTAATAGAGAGAGATTGTTTTGGAACATATAAATAAGGATATAAATTTGAAAAATAAAACTAATATCTTCTTTATCAGGTAAAAACCACTTATTTTAGATCAAATTAAAAAGTTAAAAATATCAAATAATTATCTGGATGAAGCAACATACTAATTCTTATGTCTTAATTTATGTGGCGTTGTACGATTAGGTACATAATTTTAAAAAAAATAAGACTTTCAAAATTGATGCCCCAAAACAACAAGTTATAATTATTTGTGTGTTTATAAATTATCTTATTAAATATTAAATAAGAATTTTAATTTAACTATTTTTAGATAAGAACGTATGATATTCTTTTTGAGACAAACTAAATAGAAAAGTATGAATTATAAATTAAGATGATGAGAGTAGCTTTTACCATAATGATGTGTCGTTGATTGATCATCTGAATTTATTGATTAAGAATATGATAACTAACCAAAACAATAACATTATTTATGCGAATTAAGATACTTATTTTACTTAGGATTTAAGTTATAATACACCCATAGTGTAATAAACTTTTATATCATTAGTGTAATTTTATCTATTAACAATTTTCTTGTCAATAATTACTCTCTCTTGATTTAGTGTAAAACTCTCACACTTTCAACAAAAGTCGAAAAATGGAGTGAATAAAATAGAGTGTTGGTATATTTACTATGATTTGACTTTCTACTATATATGTAACATGAAAATTCTCATTGAAATCTCTCTTATGAACTTTTGTTTTGGCTCTAATTTATAAGGAATATCCATTTTTATTAATTGAGAATATGCCACAATTTTTTTGTGGTGGCTGATTGATTATACCAATATCATCACAAAGTCCAAAAGTGATTATTATCTTTAATTTTACTTGAGGATGGAACAAAGGTGCTCTTTACTCCTTTTCATTTAATTCCAACTTTCACAATGAGATTGGAGTTGTATTACTAATTGCCTTAATGGTTCCATTAAAAGAATGTTATTAGCTTTAAATAAGCTACTTTCCTCCCTCTTTTTCCATTATAAAAAGCAAATCAATTTTTATACATTTTTTTTAACTTCAATTTCAAATACTCAATTTCGATTTCAACTTAAATATGATTCAAATGACTAGGAAATATTCCAACAACATTTATATGAAGCTCTATGAGGGTAGGATAGGGTGGGGTAGGGTTTTCTGTGTTGGGACAGTATTGATTGGGTGGGGAAGAGACAATAAACTTGAAATGTCATTTATCGAACTTGTTTTACCGCTACTTCTATTAGCTAGGGAAGTCATTTTTTCATCTTTAAGAAAATTACTTTCCTAGAGAAAATGCTTTCCAGAACATTTTCACCATCCAAAAATGAGAGAAAAAGGTAGTCTGTTGCACTAAGCTCGCGTTATGTGTGGGTCTAGAGAAGGATTAGACTGCAATGATCTATTTGTAACACTCCAAAAATTTACAAGTTAAGACCCGAATGATTTTTCGTATGTGTATAGGTCCGAATCGAGTGATTTCTAATTGTGCATAGGTGTTAAAGGTCAATTCTTTAGTGTGGGAAAAGCTTTGGAGATGAATTAAGGTCAAAAGAATCCTCTATCACAAAGTTGAGTTGAAAGCTTCTTTACTAATTGAGTTTCGATACAAGATTTTACTTAGGTCATCTTCAAGCGAGTATATCACTTAGAATATGAATAATTATGCGTCCCACTACATATCAAATTAAAGATATTTGATTCCGGAACTAGTTGTACAAAGCTATCTCCAGAACTAGGCCGAAACAACAAACATCTGAGCATTACTCTTTCGTTTACTCATTATTAATGTCCTCTATAAGCTTATTTAATATAATAACATGTTTACCTGCTTAATAACGAACTAACAAGTTAAATTAATTTATGTATTTTTGACTTTGTGACAAATTCAGCTGTACCGATTTTCAGATAAACAAAGGTGTGACGGAGTAGAAAAAGTCTTCCATTCTATTTAGAACCTGAAGTTTGATCGAGCTCAGTCAATGAAGAAATTTCTAGAACGCTTTCTCAATGAGAATTTGAATTAATCAGATCAGTACATTGCGAATACCAAATGATTACACAAATGAGTGTCAATAATGTACTTTTTACATTCGACTTGGGCCATATATGTGTATAAAAATAGCCAGATTGAAAAATACTTGATGTATACGAGGTCATGATACACACTGACAAAATTAGTTAAGTACGACATTCGTTTTTGTTGTGATAAACAATAGTTAATCCAGTCAAATACCACGTTTTTGTTGATTTTTGAGGGGCGTTAATTAATTAATCTTTATCTCTTTAACACCAAATTAGTCTGCTTTTGTTACGTGATTAATTAAGTTGATTACCTAACTTAATTTGGATTCCTCGATAGGAAGTATATGAGAAAAGTGATTAAGTTAAACACGTCATTAGTACGGAACCATGATGGATTTTGAGCATATAGATTAAGGCTACGTACTACATGAAACCTTACACTATGTTTGGATGGTTTTTACATATTATTTCATAATGTATAGTGTATGTTGTAATGTGTTATATTGTTTCACTGAATACAATATTTGGATAGATTGTATCGTACTCTGTCAGCATTACATAATATCGCACAGCAACAATTTGAATGATAAACCTACAAGAAAAGATAGGCTAGGGTATGGCGTAGAGCTACTATAAAAAGGTAGGGTACTAAAGAAAATATTAAGGTAAAAATGTGACCAAATCGATCGTTACACAAAATGAGACTACTCGTCGTAACCTAACGATGGATTTAAACGGTACGATACATTAAAATTTAAATAACAATCAAAACAAACATGATATTTAAACTAACAATACAATATAATACAATACAACCAACAGATAAAATTTAAGTAGTAATCATGTCGAAGTGCTTTTTATTAAGATAATGAGAGATGAAAACAACATATTATTAAGGATGTATGTATTTGATATGATAGGAGTTATTTTCTATGGAAAATGTTCGATAGTTTTTTTTTGTTTCTCATTTGATGTTCGGAGTCCTTATTGGAGCCCTGATTAAATTCAGATCATGCGCGCTCTGTAAGGCCCATTCGAGAGTGGCGCTCCCAATAGGATTTTCTCTATACTCAGAACCTCTACTTAAGGATGAAGCAATCCCACCATTACACTATAACTCATGTTCGGTAGGTGAGTTATATGAAAAATGACTTTCGCCATAAGTGGGAGAAGTCATTTCCCCTTTTCATGAAAAACATGTTTTATCAAAAATCATTTTCCTCGTATCATACCAAACAAAAAAGTCCAAATTGAGTTAAATGCATGCATCACATGAAGCCTTTTCTTTTTTTCTTGTATGATTTTGTTGTAGACTATATAGTTAAGGAAAAAGGAACACAAAGTTATGGAAATCTAAAGGGAAAAAAACACCATACACTGTAGTTTTTCCTTTTCACCTAACTACATTACTTAACTCCTTGGACACTTTCATTACTTCAAATGACAAAAAGAAAAGTTAATTAAAAAGAAAAGAGTGTGTTTACTTTTCACCTAACTACTTTATTTTTCTCTTGAAGTGAAATAGGCATTAGGGAGAGCCTTAACCTTTTAACTTCAATTGTATGGATTTTGACCTCAATTTAGTTTGTCACTTGACTATGATAAAGTAATGTAATTTCTCCTTATCCTTATCCAACAACAGCGTCTTTGGTAAGATAGGCAGGTATCATATTTTGATTTATCGATAGCAGAGTCATCGAAAAAATCGAGTGAATAACCTTAACGATTATTTAGAAGTAGTGTTTTACTAGCCTAACAACTCAAAGCAAGGTCTAAATCCAAATTAATAAGCGGCAGGACGTGCTTCCCGTCAACATGTTTGCTTCATCATAAGGGGCAGTTTAGTCATTTTATATATTTTTTAAATTTTAATTTGTTTGCTTTATTTTTTTTAATTTAGAATTATGTAAGAATTATTATAAATTATAGTAATTAATAATTTAAAATATTTAAAGGACATAAAAAATTCGATTGACTTTCGAAATTTATCAGTGTCACATAAATTGAGATAGAGGAAGAGGAAGCAACTTATATTATTTGAAGGGAGATAAAAAGAACTATAAATTACAATAATTAACAACTTAAATATTTAAATGACATTCAAATTTTTAGATGATTCTCTAAATTCTATATGTGTCACATAAATTGAGATAGAGGAAGTAAAACATATTATTCAAAAATTAGGAAAAAGGTACTACAAATTACAATAAGTACTAACAACTTAAAATATTTAATTTAAAATTTGGTCGACTCTCGATATTTAGTGTCACGTAAGATGGACAGAGGAAGAAACATATATTATTTGAAAATGACGTAGAAAGTATTATAAATCACAATAATTAACAACTTAAAAATTATAAAAGTCATATATAAAATTTGGTTGACTCTCGAAATTCTATCAGTGTCACCTAAATCGGGATAACGAAAGTAATATATATTATTTGAAACTTTTTAGCTAGAATTGTGGAATTGTCAATTTTTTAAAAGTAAATAAAGAAATTACTTTGTTATTCTAATCATTGTTAGGACCTTGATTTTTAGTTAATTAAATCTCAATCTTTAATTTTTAGATATGACATGTGGCTTCCATTCAAATAAAAATTTGGAAAAATGGAGAAAATAAGTAATGGAGGAGCAGGGAATATTAGTAGCTCAATTGGTTGGCTACATGAACTCCCACCTTATTGGTAAGAATTCGATTCCCCACATTGTATTTCCCTTCCTATTTCCCCTTCCCTTATCCCCAATTTTCAATAAATAAATAAATAATAATAATAATAATGGAGAGAAGCCTCATATATTCGATTATATCTGTCCCATCCCTCATACCAAACGATCCAGAGTAACTAGACTCCTAATACACTTTGTATACAAAGTCTTTATCTAGACATATAGAAGGGCTACAGCCTACATACATTGAGTCCTAATCTAACTCAAGTGTCTCAATGTCGCAGTGAGGAGAAAAATGTGACACAAATTATGCTTATCAACATAATATGAGTAACATGCCACTACATTAAATTAATTATACAACAAGTGAGGAGAAAAATGTGTCATATTATGCTTCCTTAGTTATACTATTACTTTTATATTTTGAGTTTGGGTCTAAACATTCATTTTCTACCAAAACAATAATTGTTTAAAAAGTATATATATCATAATTCACACATGCCACATTTCATATTTGGAATTGGAAGGATTTGCAATTATTAAAACTGGAATTGAAACCATATGTCGTTAAAGGCTATTAGAAACTAAGATTTTTCTTATCGCGAATTAATAAGAAATTCATGCTATAAAACATGGTTTTTCTATTTCATTTTAATCGAATCAGCATATTGGAAAAAATGTATGATTGGAAACAGATTTCCATTGAAATACTAGGAATAGTTATGAACTTTTTTTTCTTTTCTTTTCACACGGATTCAATCAAAATATTTGTGAAAATATTCCTAAACATTTTTTCCGTGAAAAATTTCAACAAGAAATTTGTAATATTTTTAGTACTGTAATGCTTTATTAATACAACTTGGATGCTTATTTCCAAATAGTTTGGTGTGTGTCTTGTGATAACCAATCTCAGTAACTCTTATATCACTGAGTGAAAAACAAAAACAAAAACAAATGTAAGATGTGACTTTGATCTTATTTAAAGCAACAATTGAGAGAACTTTATTCTAACAAACATATATATCTTTATATATTGATACAAACAAAATTACAACCATCTTAAATGGGGAAATAGTCACCGTCCATAAAGATCTCCTTTACCTAACATAATTTGAAATTCAGTTTAACACACATTGCCATCTGATTAAATATTTGTTGAACAATTTGGAAAGATAATAAAATAATGTTACATGAACTTATTACGATATTCTATTAATTCAATCTTTATGTTTAGCGTGATATGCTTATTTCGAGTGAAAAGAATAACATTGATTGCATTCAATGATAAATTTCCCTCTACAAGATGGATTGTGAAATGTACATTATACTCATCAATTAAATAGATCGCGTGTAAAAATTAAATAGACTATTATTTAGGAAGTATGTGACTTGAACAATGAAAGAGGACTAGAGCGTAGGTAAGAATTATATATATTCACTTTTACTTGTTCATTATCTTAGAACGAATTATTTTGTTTGGAAGAGGAAAAGAATAATTTTTAAAAAATGGGTAAGAGGAGAAGAAACAAATGAGAAAAAGCAACATATAAAAATAATAATAAATAATTGAAAAACAAAGTAAAGAAGAAAAGTCACGTTTTGAACTATTTTTAGCTTTCATGTGAGCCAAAGAGAATGAAATTACTGACTATTATATCGTCAATCAAATAAAATATAATTTTATTCCAAATTTAATTTTAGATATCACATTTTATTTTATTAAGGTACGATATATAAACATGATCCTTAACTTGGCTTCGGCTGGTAACTACGTCCTCCAATTTTGGGAGTGCACAAGTAGACACTTAAACTTGTATAAAATTGAATAAGTAGACACACATGTCCTACGCGGCATAATACACGTAGGACGCCACATAGGACACAAAATTGCCATGTAAGACGAATGTGTCTATTTGTTCAATTTTATATAAGTTTAAGTGCCTACTTGTGCACATTCAATATTAAAGGTCATAGTTACCGGCTGAAGCCAAGTTAAGGGTCATGTTTATGTATTATGCCTTCTATTAAATTTGGAACAATTTTATCATACATCTCATTTGGGATAAATTAATGTAAGAATTATAATTCAAAATAATAATTTCGAAAATAATTAATACGAGCACCAAACCATCTTTAAATTTTACTACATAAAAAGAAAATAATATAAGAATAAACTTAATACATGATATAATTTGATGTTACTAAATAAAGTGTACTGGTCAAGCGTGTTGCTAATTTAATTTAGGTTGGATTTCAAGCTCAACATGGGATATGTGTGTTTAATAGTACTTATTGCTTAGCTTCATTTTTATTAACATATAAAAATAATGTTGAAAAGAAATTGATCCCAAACGACATGTTTGGTGTGATAGATAAAAGGAGATAATTCTCGAATAAAATTTTAGTACCAATTAATTCTTTGTTTGGTTATAAAGTTTAAGATGATTTATTTTAGGATTAATAATTAGTATTGGGATAAGTTATTCTTGTTTGTGGGTAGAATAATAATTTTGTATGATAACTTATTCGAGGATAAAATAGATAAAATAATAAAAATACCCTCCCAAATCTTTTTATGCATCACTTTTCACATTCTTTACATATGTAAAAGATATATTTTTTTGTTGTAAACAAACAACGTATTCTTAGAAATTATGTAATGCGTTTTTAATACAACAGATCAAACATTTACTAAAAAAGATATTAAAATAACTAATCACAACATAACTAATCTCATCATAATTTGTCTTCAAACCAATAAGAATGAACTGATTTTTAATTGACATTTAACTAATAGTTGTTATCTCAAAAAGTTATTTTTTATTTAAAAATTTAGAATATAAAAAATATCACTTTTTTATTTTATAATATAATAACTACTTAGTTGAGTAAGAATAACCTATATTCTGTTCCAACTTCCAAACCTCCTCCTTGGACGATTTTTCAAGTCTTAGTGAGGAAAAAAATTCTTTAAAATTATACTAACATCTTTAGAAACAAAAAATTCTTTTAAAAGTATTCGTTGTATTCCCAATTTGTTTGTCCTTTTTTTTTTTACCTTATCACAAAAAGTATGTCTTTTTCCGTTTTAGCATCTCTTTAGTTTTAACTTTCCACATGTCATGTTTAAGATCAGAAGATTAAAAAATATTTTGATATATTTGATGACATATTTTTAATTTATAATATCACAAGATTCAAAAAATTTCTTTACCTTCTTAAACTCTAAATCAAGCTAAAATCGGACAAGTAAATTGAAATGGAGATACATACTCAATATTTAACTATATCAGAATCTAATCTTTGATTTGTTTATTTCTTTAAATATTAATATCACTTATAATTTTTTTGTGTACAACACTGTAAAAAAAAATAAAAAAATTAAAGTGAAATAGAAATATCTAATAATGTAACTATGCTGAAAATGGTCATCAATAATACTAGAAATTTCCCACTTACAATAGCATAAGTTGTTAAAAATGGAAAAACCATACTTACAAGTTGCATAAAGTTACAAACACCCCCAATATTGACTAATAATAATATATGGACTTATTCTTACAAACCAATTAATCTTTACTTATTAAACACACCCCTCCAAAGTAGTACTAATTAGAAATTACTATTATTAAAATTTCTTAATCTTTGATCCTGCTGATGATTAAGCCCTTAATTTATAAAAACCAATTAATATTGCATGATATCTGCGGCCATGATGGGGTGGTACATATAATTCCAAGATTCGTTCTGAATAAGCGCATCAGACTCAATCATCTGACCATTTGATATTCCAATGTTGTTGTTGTTGTAACTCAAGACACTTGTGATTTCTGTCAGGGACTCGAACGTTTTCCTGAGTTCAGACACTTGTGCTCTCAGGATTGAGTTCTCAGCCTCAATATTCAGGTAATTTTGGATCGTGACACTCATGATCGTCAATATTTCGTTATTTTCTTTCACGAGATTGGATAATTGGGACACGAGATCATCCAACTCCTTTTGTTTCCTCTTTCTCGATCTTCGAGCTGATTCGCGATTCGATATCATCCTCTTCCTCTTCTTCTCATCCATCAATTGTCGTAAATCTTCTTCTGACCCCGAGTTCAGAAGTGTATACGATCCTGACCTTGACCCCGATCCTGATCCTGATCCTGATGATGTTCCACTTGATGAAGTCATGACCAAATCTTTTTAAAATAATAGTAAATAAAAATTAGCTGGACCCAAAATAGTGATTTTTTTGGGTGCAAATACAAGTAGTTATGTGTATGTAATAATAATAACTTTATGGGGGGAATTAATTTGATTATGAGATGCAATAAAACCAATAGAGAAAAACAACAGAAAAAGATTGCACCAAATGGGTCCTGCGCCTATATGTAGAATTTATCATAAAACCACAAAGAAAGAGTTCATTGAGAATTGCAGACATCAATTTCAAAGATGACAAATAATAAGTTTAGCATCAATATTTTCTCAAAAATAGACAAATATTTTATTTAAGGAGAAAAATAGAGTAATGCTTATAAAGTATTAATAGAGAGAAAAAAGAAGGTAAAAGAGAGAGGATTATTTTGGTGTTTTGGCTTGGATTTTATAGTTGAAAAATGTGGGTGACAGCATCTGAAAAATTGTTTAGGGAATTGGTAAAACAGAAAAAAAGATTATTTTTATGTGAGGAAAATTAATCAAGTGGAAATATATTAAAAGTGAGTTTGGAATCTTTAGGGGAAGAGGGGAATATGATGGGACATGTGGGGTTAGATCAGAAAACTCCACAACTATATAGATCCAGCTGGGGAGCAACATCACCACAGCCAGTTAATGTCTCAATCAAATGTTTCAAATTTTACTCCGGTAAAGTGGTAAGTACTCTATCATTCTTAATTAGAGATTTCGGATTCAAGATCTCTTAACTTTTAAGTACGGAATTGTCTTTGTTTAAGAGCGTTTTAGCCCTCAATGTGGAATGTCCCGGCACGATTTTGGATTTAGTCAGACTCTAATATTGATACTGAACACAAAACTAAAAAAATGTTTCAGATTCTTTTTACTTTTACTTCTTTCTTTTTTTATATGTGAGTCAAAAATTTACTTTTTACTTGGTTTGAAGGACTTTTAAAAGGTGTTTGGATTGACTTATTTTAAATTACTTTATTTTTAAAATAAAAAAAATTAAAAGTATTTTGAAAAGACAAAAAATATTTTTAAGTACTTTCGTTTAAATTAAAAGTTGGCTACCTCAACTAATTCTGGTTTTAACTTTTAGATTATAAATTACTTTAAAAAAATCAATCCATACATCCTTTTAATTAGTATACTAGCAAGACTCATATTGAGCCTTTGGTGTGACGTGTGTGCATGATGGTGGGTGTGCTAATGAGGTCAGATTATAAAAAAGAACTAACAAGTTTTTAGGCTAATTAATTTTTGAAGAATCATACATAATTTCATATTTTAGTGAAAGAGGAAAGGGAATATAATTTGATGAGACAGAACACAAGTTTACATGACATACACATTTTGAGTTTGATAATAACATCATCTAAGAGAAAAATTTATCAAGTTAAAATAAATAATATGTGTCATGAATTTAGACTATCACGTTAAGAATAGAGAACTTTTAGGTAAAAAATTAGGAATGTTTTGTACTCTGTAAGAGACATATTTCCTAAATCTAAATTTAATTGAGTCGATAACTTTAAGAGGATGCAATATTCTCTTTGATCTGAAGTTCTCAAGTTTCAGTCCAAATTTATTTGAAATTTACCATACTTAATTATATTGACCATGATTCGTAATTAGTACTCCCTCAAATCCATTTACATGACCTATCATTTTCATGTCTAGAACTAACTTGGTATCCGCCCTGAGACCTAATTAATTTAAATTCATCTAAAAAATATTTATTTTACTAGCATTCTAATCAGACACGATGTTATTTTCATAACTCAAACTTGATACATTGAATTGAAAATGAAAGAAATACTTATCAACACATCACAACTTCTGATGATACCAACAAAGGTTGATTTCAACAAAGGTTGCAGTGGAGTGGTAAGTTCTCCTTCATCCTTAACTAGAGGCCTCAGGTTCGAGTTCTCCTGGGTACAAAGTCGCCTTTGTTAGGGAACGTGTAATGGTCCAGCCCGCTAGTGATATTGTCCGCTTTGGGACTAGGCTTGCACGACTTTAAAACGCATCACTAGTTGGTAAGGCCTACTTACTTATATACCCAACCCCTCTCATGTGTTTTGCTGATGTGAGACTTTTTATCTTAAGCTGGGATGTCACAGAAAGCTTTACTCCACAATGAAGGACTTTCCGGTGCGAATCCAAATTTAGTTGGACTTCAATTTAGATACCGAACATCGGATGGAAAACAAAAAACAACTTGTGTTCATACAAAATTAAATGGCCAACTTTGTCATAAATGTCTTCTTCTATCAAGCTTATTAATTAAAATGGATAGACAAATATAAAGAAGCAAAGAAAGAAAGTGATTATTTTTCGAGTCCGGAACCTATTTGAGCCACAAAGAGATAAAAATAATCAAAATAAGTCACTATACTACTAAGTAACTAAAATAGGCTTAGTGTAATTTTTTTTCCCACTATATCAAAAAATCCAAACGGTTTCTGTTAGCCTCTTAACGTCTATTTTTTAATATAAAAAGGAATTATTTTTTTTCCACTTTAGAAAGTGTAAGTTTTTCTTACACTTTGTAAAGTGTAAATTTTTTTTTACACTTTACAAAGTGTAAGAAAAACTTAAACTTTATAAAGTGTAATTTCTGACACTTTATAAAGTGGAAGGAAAACTTACACTTTACAAAAAGGAATATAATTTTCCGTTTTACATTAAGTTGTGTCTCTTTATGCAGCTTTTGCAGTGTTTGTCATACAATTATATTGATTTGACATATCATAAAAACGAAAAAAATTATTACATTATGTGTTTTTATTTTTTTAAATCTGAAAACTCCTCCAAGCTCTATTTAAGGACGTTCAAATAGCACCTTCAACATCTTTCATCTTCTATTTTTCTTCATTTCAATCACAAAAAAATGCCTTCTGAACCAAAAGTTAGAGTTTCGATTTATTGGGATGGCGAAATTATACATGACGGAAATACCATTTATTATAATTGTCCTCCCAAACACAATGCTAAATATTCAATTAATGTTCGATATCATAAATTTCTTTCATCAATTTATAAAAGAATGGGTATAAATAGTATTGATTATAATTTAATTATAGTCGGAAAATATCCTACTTCTTTTTTATCACAAGGACAAGTAAATTTTGGAGAGTGGATTATCTATAATGACGAATCGTTGACCGACTTTTTGAGGATTCCAAATGACTACATAGATCAAATCAAATTAACAGTACTTGAAATCTATGTTAGGAAGGAGCCTAAGACTAGTCAACAACTTTTTTCTTTATCAGTCGATGTCCATCTCCGATTAGAAAATCGTAATAGCCCTGATGGATTTTCGATAACTCAATCTAGTGATTTTCCTAACATGACCCATTACCAAAATATTCTTACTGGTCGATATGATTTTGATTTGAACGAAGCTATCAATGAAAGTGATTGGTAATGCTCAATAATTATACTTTGATTATTATTTGTTGATTTTGTTTATTATTTATTAATTTATATGATTTGTTATTATTATATATTTAGTAGCGGTTTACCTCAGCAAGAGAGGAATATTGCTCCAAGTTATGGACTAGATAATTTTTTTGGTCAGCCCTCACACTTTGAAATGACTGAAAATGTTGGTACATCCTCAAATTTTCATGTCTCACCTACTTTTGATGCAGATGATTATTATCGGTATGTCCAACACTTGATTTTTTATTTAAATAAGTTTATTGTATGAGACAAATATTTATACTTTTTAAGCATATAGGGAAAATATCACACAAGATGAGCCCATTGATCCTATGAATATCGATGATCGTGACCTTCCAAATTACGGTTCACCTTCAGCCAGTGATAGTGATGATTTACCTAATGCTGAGGTATCAGGAGATAATGTTCCATTTGAGGCATCATCTAGTGATGATGATTTTTTGATGTCTAGTCGGTCGCCAAGATCAATGTCCATGAGTCCGTTTCATCATGAATAATCTTTTCCACTACCGACTCAACAGTTAGTAGTCACATCACCCACGACACGTATGCCTGGATTTCGTTATCATGAAATTCCTTATCTTGATCATCTCCCAGATGATCCAGATATCTTTGGCGATACACATGATGAATATACATCACAATGTACATGGCGTGAACCACAAGATTTCATGAATGGTGCTATTTATATTGAAAAAGGCATGTTGTTCAATTCAAAGAAACAGTTACAAAGAGTAGTTAAGCTTCTACATATAAAGATAGCGAGGGAGTACTCTGTTATTAAATCAACAAAGAAATCATGGCGACTTGTTTGTAGGCGTGCAGAACAAGGACGTCGATTTAGGTTGACTTCTTTTAATGATAAACATACTAACATGTGGAAAGTTGGAAGATACATTAAGAACATACATGTGATATGGGTACGTGCCGTGAAGGACATTTCAACTTGGATGTTGAGATGATTGCTTCTGTCCTCCGTACTGATATAGAAAAAACGCCAAGGTGCTATTTTATCTTTAGATCATTTTTCTATATTAAGAAAACATTGATTTTTTTATTTGATAATTAATATTATTTTTTCTTTTCAGGTTTCCCATCAAAGACTGTCAAACTGTTGTTCTTAAAGCATATGGCATTTCAATAAGCAGAAGAAAAGCCTATCTTGGTCGCAAGCGTGCTTTTGAAAAAGTCTATGGTACTTGGGAGGGTTCTTTTGTCGAGTTGCCGAGGTTCATGGAAGCTTTGAAACACTTCAATCCTAGAACAATAGTTGAATGGAAAACATAGCGGCGTATCGATGTCGTTGAAGATGTATTCAACTTTGTGTTCTGGACTTTCAAACCATGCATTGATGGGTTTGTGATTTGTTGTCCTGTTATATCAATAGACGGAACACATGTCTATGGAAAATATGATATCAAGTTGTTGATTGCAATTGCAATTGCAACTGACGGTAACGGCTCAATATGGGCATTTGCAGTAGTTGCGAATGAGAGCATGGAGACATGGACTTTATTTTTGGATCATTTGCACTTGCACGTTGTCAAGGATCACAGAGGTGTAACATTGATATCATATAGGCATCACGGAATACTTTCATCCGTGTATAATTTTCCAAATTGGCAAGCCTCATTTGGGTTCCATCGCTTTTGTTTAAGACATTTGAAAGCCAATTTTTTAAAAAAAATTCAAAAATGTCACTTTGAACAACCTTTTATGGGCAGCTGCAAATCACAGTCAGGAGAAAAAGTTTTTGAAAAAAATGAAGATGATCAAGGAGATTAACGCGGAAGTGTATGTGTGGTTAATGAAGAATGATCTTGACAAATGGACATTGCACAAGGATGGAGGTAGGAGATGGGGCATGCTGACAACAAACAGTTATGAGTCATTCAATGGGCTGCTTAAGTCAGCTAGGGGCCTACCAGTTACTGCTATGGTGAGACTCACTTACAATCATATTGTGAAGCAGTTTGTTACAAGATCAAAATTTGCCAATCAGCTAGTACAACAAAAGCAATAATGGATGCCTAAACCATTCAAGATCTTTGGGGATAATCGTAAAAAGTTACAGCGTCACACACTCATCAACTATCACCAACAAAGGGAAAACATATTTGAGGTGCAGACACATATACACCATGGCCGTGGTGGTAATAAGCACATTGTAAATGCATCGCAAGGAATATGTCAATGTGGTAAATGACAATCATACCACATTCCGTGTTCTCATGCAATAAAGGGATTTGACCAAATTGGGTATCAAGCATGGGAGCAAATGGCACCAGAATTCTTCGTGCGTAGTTACAAAAGAGCCTACTCTGGACAATTCAATCCACTCGGAAGTGAAGTGTATTGGCCCGATAGTCCCTTTATTATGATAGCAAATAAGAAATATTTACGAAAAGTGGGTGTAAATAAAACCACCAGTATACATAATGAAATTGATGTTCCCGCGAGTACACTCACTCGCAAGTGCTCAACGTGCAAACAAACAGGCCATGATAGGCGCAATTGTCCTTCACGAGCTCGGAATGCCTCATATGATGGTAGTAGCTAAAGAAAGATGTTTTAACTGTGTTAATTTCTTCTTGTATCAATTTATATATAACTTCTTATTCGTATTTTTGGTCATTCTCGAGTCACTTTTATATTTCCAAGTTTTTTCATTCACTTTTTCGAAATTTCATTCACTTTTCCTCAAAGGATTTATCCTGCACCAAAGTGTTTATAGTATGAACATACATGAATTTTTTTTCATTAACTTTTCCTCAAAAAAAGATACATACACAAAAATAATAATACTAGATACAATAAAAATAATAATACTATACACAATTAAAATAATAATACTATAGATAATATCACATAATATTAAGAATGTCTTTTTCATTCACTTTTCCTCAAAGGGTTTATCCTACACCAAAGTGTGTATAGTATGAACATACATGAATTTTTTTCATTAACTTTTCCTCAAAAAAAGATACATACACAAAAATAATAATACTATATACAATTAAAATAATAATACTATACACAATTAAAAAAAGATACATACACAAAAATAATAATAATATGTTCCACAACCCTTTCTTGAAATCCGTAGAATATCTCGCGGCCTAAGTCCCGTATATCCATCCTCATCTTCATTGTCCCTCTTCCTCTTCTTGGTCGGAAGATCCTTTATGTTCACATTCTTTACAATTCTTTTAACAACCTTTTTTCTTTCAGGTGTTTGAGGCATATCATCCAAAGGCATAGTGAAAGTAACATCTGGAGAAAAGAGTGGAGACAAAGCGGTCTGAATCTAAAAAATAAAAGAATACCCACTTTCAATGAAAATATAGATAAATATTTCAATATTTTTGAAGAATCTTCAAACATGTCAAGATACCATGTGGTCTTCATTTTCTACGTATCAACGGAAACATATGTTATATTCAGTTGAGCCTCCTAGTACTTCCGGAGGATCCGTCTTTTATTCAGTTGTTTTAGTTTTGTTGAGGTGTTGTGGGGTCTGTCCCGACACCCGTCTGAGTTATTTTGAGGCTTCATAGGTAGGTATAGAGTTGATGGGTTCCCCCGTACTTGTTCGTATCTTCCCATATTTGAGTCTTTCTGATGGTTTCAGTATTTGAAGTTTGAGTATTTTTAGCATTTAACTATTTTAATCTTTCATTTGAGTTTATGAGTTTATTTATGCTATGATAGGAGCCTTTTAGGCTTGAGTTAAGTCTTCCGCTGAGTAGTGAGCCAGGCCAAGAGTTCGCTTGGGGATCAGAAATGGTTCTCAAGTGCCGCCACATCCAGGGTGTAGACTCGGGGCGTGACATAGATAAAATCAACATTAAACACTTCGTACACAAATAAATTATTCCTGATCTTCTTTTATATGTAATTTATATAATAAAAACTAGTAAAAAAGAAAGCTCAAAATTCATTGATTTCTTTAGTCATCTAATTACAAACAATAAATAAATAAATACAAGTACATGATGTGATTCAAGACAATGTGTAGTGTGATTTTTGGAGATTTGAATAAGCTTTGTAGAAAATATAAATAAATACCTGATCCTCCGTCATGCAGTCTAGTTGATCTCTAATCGGGATAAGAACATGATGTGATTCAGTATCCCGATCAATTCCACGCGTCCAACGCCTAGCATATGGAAGTAATGCATCACCATCATGCGACGGGGGAGCTGATGGTTGTACAGGCAAGATTCTCTCCCAACACCAAACCTTAATGTGACAAAAAGAGCAAAATTCAGTTCAACTTACTCCAAAGAAAGTAACATTTACAAAGCTTACTCTTTCCTTCTTTATTTATAGCTCACTTTATTTTTTTATCACTTTTGTAATACTACATTATTATTATTTTTTATGTAAGCAATTTTTCTTTAATTGCTTTTGACAGGTTTTGAGTAAAGGAAATATAGAAAGAAGAATGGAATAATTAAGGTCATCAAGTCAACTTTAATAGCAAAGAGGCTAACTGAGTGAGTACTTCAAAAGGATAGAAAGTGATATTGTTACTATATGAAATTTGATAGTAGGGTTGAAATGGGAGCAACATCTTGGACTAAAAAATGCAACTTAAAGGTGGATATATAATGAATTAGAGATCATATAAAAAATGAATAGCTAGAGGACATAGATTTGAACCAACACATTTAGTGGACCATACCATTTTTGGTTTTTAAAAAATGTACAATACCCATCATTACCTTGATTCAAATAATCTGTAATTTTATAATGATGTGGGTTTTTGTAAAATTACCTAAAGGAGAGGAATAAATCCACAAACATCAACCACATCACCGATAGATGCTCGACAAAGTGCACGGTATAAGTAAGCCAACATTGCATGCCCCAACTGTACTTTCCTACGTCCTGAATGGGATGTAGAAACGTCAAGTATTGCAAGCTAATAAGACTTCCCGACGCGTTCGGAAATAAGATCCCCCCCAATATAACAAGCATGTACAGTCTGGCAATCTTCTCAACCCGCTCCACTGGAGTAGCATCTCCTATCGGATCTACCTGTAGCTGATCTCGCAAGTAGCCGGTAATGATGTGTATCCTCACCCGACTCGCACCATCCATATCAGTAGGTGCTACGGCGTATCCTGTGAGAGTCTCTAATAAAGTACGCCATGGACGACTCCTCCGTGCAACATCCTGCATGTACACAGCATCGCCATCGATGCGCAAACCAAACAAGACCTGCACATCTTGCATACGTGACCTCACCAAATGGTAAGTGGAAGCAATGAGTCTCTGGCCTCCAACGCTCAACCATAGCCTTAACAAGGGCTTGGTCATACTGCATCTTGGCCACACAAACTACATCATACAGTTCGGACATGCGTAGGATCTCCTCAACACGCCCGTGAGGTCGGTGCAAACGAAATAAATTCCAGGCATCATTCATGCGCACCGTCTTCCTAAGGCTACTAAATGATATCTCACCTTTCCATAACAATTCTGATTTATGTTCATACTGAGAGAGAAGAAGTGTACAATCAACCGGTCCAGGATTTACAACACGCTCCATTATATACTGTAAGAAAAAATCTATTAATTCGTTTAATATATCTAGTGTGATTTCATAAATAGAAAAGCTGTGTTCATCCTATTCATTTATAGCTAATATATACAAATCCTTCAATACAAATACTTTTATTCTTAATTTGGTCAACTTAAGAGTTGCCAAATTGCAGCTATATATACCCTACTAATCATTTAAATAATGAAATAGCCCATATTTTGATTAACATATTGACTATTATCCTCCATAGCTTCTACTTTTTCTTTCCAATTTTAACTAACACTTTATTTTTTTTCCATGTATCCCATTTGTGGGTGAGTATTAGAGTTTGTGTATGATTAATATCTATTTAAGATCGATTACCAAAACAAGGTAACAATGAGGTTTTGCTTGGACAAGACTTTGTTATGCTTACTTTTTTGTGTTTTTCCTTCTTTTTTTTTTGTTGATAGAGAAGGGACAAATGGAATAATTAAGGGAAATATGATAGAATTAGAAAATATGGGACTCTCTAGTCTCAAAATAAAGAGATGAATACATCAACAATTTCCATATCTTTACTATTTATTCCATTTTCCGGCTAATATCATTCTTTTAATGCTTTCACTCTTTTCCAATTCAGTTTTCGATTTGGAAAATCTTCTAGGAATTTTAGTCTCTTCATCTAAGCACTAATTCTAAAAGAAGAAAACATGCTTCTGATTTTAACTTTATATAAACGAAATTTTGAATAAATTACAACAACATCATTTCAAAGAAAGGAATATAAGATGAAAAAAATGAATACCTAATTTATAAAATTTGTAGGGTTGGATTGTTGAGTTGTCGAGTTGTGCTACGTACCTCCAATCTTTCAGCAATTTAATTTTTTTATGTGGGGTCGCTTGAGTTATCGGGTTGGGACCACGAAAATGAAATCTTCGAAGTGAAAAAAATTTAGAAAGTTGAAATGAAATCTTCCATGAAAATGAAAGTGAAAGTGAAAGGGGGAAGATGAAAGAAAGTAAAAATTTTGATAAAGTAACTTTATATAAAGTGTAAGTTTTTCTTACACTTTATAAAGTGTAAAAAAAAGTTACTCTTTACAAAGTGTAAGAAACACTTACACTTTCTAAAGTGGAAAAAAAATTTCGTTTTATATTAAAAATTAGACGTTAAGAGGCTAACGTAAACCGTTTGAATTTTTTGATATAGTGGAAAAAAAATAACACTAAGCCTATTTTAGTTACTTACTAGAATAGTGGCTTATTTTGATCATTTTTATCTCTTTGTGGCTCAAATAAGTTCCAGACTCTTATTTTTCATGTATATATATAGTACAAACACATCATGTGAGGAGGTAAAAGAAAAGAAAACAAGAATCTTTGATGAATCCCAGGTGAAATTAAAGAGAATCCTAGTAGTCCTCAGATGCACAAACTCTTGGAAAAAGGTTTCTTCAACCCTTGTCACATTCCACTAATTAAACCAAACTGTAACTGAAATTAAAGTTGTCCTCTTTGATCACTTTTTTAAACTTCTTTTTCTAATTACCTTAACGTTTTCTTTACAAGATTGTGTTATTAGTGTTAATCAAAGTATACATATACTAAAAATAATCAATTTTTTTAGCAATAATTAGAAGCATCTAGTCATCATAGTGCAATTCGTGTTAATTTTGTCATAAACACCCTTGCATTTAGTGCTTTATTATCGATAATTAAGTAATTAACCATCATTTATACTTATTTTAGGTGCATGATGATCATATACCCAATAGGAGATTCATGATATGTGGCAAAAATTAGAGTTGGACTTACCTATGAGTATCTATAACTATAAATTCAGTTATTAATATTAATTTGAGATCGCTATAAAAAATCATATACAATATACACCATCACGCCACTTGAGCATAAGCTAGAAAAAATAATTAGGAACTCAAATTTCAAGCCATATAGTTTCAAGTTTTTTTGTTGGTGAAAATCACGATATTACAAGATTACAATTGAAAATAAAATGAAGAAAGTAAAATCTCTTCAGGCTGAGGCGCGGATATCTCGCTCTCTTTAAGGAGATTCAAGCCCACTGCAGCAAATGTTTTTCACCGGTCCAGCAGTAGTCCTTCTTGACTTGTCCCCTCCAGGATACAACATCCTATCACAAAATATAACTCAACAAACTCTGGACAAGAGTTAAGTCCAAAGCTCCACAAAAAGAAACACCTCCCTTCAACTAATAAGAACTCTCTTTTTGACTAACTTTTATGCACTCTATATTTTCTTGTGTGTACAAACCAAATGAAGACCATCACTATTTATAGTAAAAGAAGTCTTCCTAGCAATGAATAGGAAGATAATGTGATAGTAAATAATAAAGATAAATGGCTTGGAGGTTACATATGTTACAAGATATAATGGAGGAATAAAGAATGGAATAATGAGAGGGGTAACAAATGCCTCTAACGTGCACATGAAGAGCTGCACAACGTCCAAAATTCCAACGTTCATAGCAACGTTCATCACTAAGCAATAATGCCCAAGGTCATTAATTAACCACTAAGTAATTAGACACAAATGCACAAACGTCTACCCATTGCAGTAATGAACCAGAAGCTGCTCCAATGAATAGAAAAAAATATTGTTACTGTGGCCATTCAAAGGTGCAAAAATAATATAATATTAAAATGCCACTAACATTTTTCATCTTCACTGATAGTAATTATCTCACCAACAAGAGTTTTAATGGAATAGTAAGTACTTCTTCATTCTTAATTAGAGGTCTTAAGTTTGAGTCTCTTAGAAACGGAGTCGCATTTGTTAGTGTGAGACTTTCCGACACAAATTCAAATTTAATCAGACTTTAATTATCTCAAAAAGTCAGACAACTACAATTTCACTTACAAAGTCACTCAACTAATATTTTCAAAGTGTATTGTACTTTTGTTTGTTACTTATATGGTGCAAAAGTGTGAAATTGTGTATGTCATTCCATGTGCAGAGCATTAAGATTCCTTCTGACTTGTACATGAGGCATGCAGTAATTAATCCGTAGATCTAACAGTATATATGTACTCTTCTTCACTTTTTGACGGTGCCACACGCATTAGGGTCAGTTTGTTTGGACGGATCAATAATTTATGACTTACAAATCAAAAATTTAAAATTTAAAATTTTAATTTATGATTTATGATTTACTTGTCATTTTGACTTTAAAACAAATGTTTAAAAAATCACTTTAACTTCTTTTTCTTCTGTTTTTTTGATTTTTTTTTTACTTCTCCTTCCTTTATGTTTTCTTGATGACTCGAATTCACTATTTTAAGATACGTGGTGAAAGATATTAATCAGCTAGAAACCACTTTTGTCAATATTGGCTTGCTTTTTATACCAAACTTAAATTGAAAAAAAGATGGCATTAACTTTCCTTTAAATAAAGGTGGATCCACACACTATGTTTCAAATCCATCTTACATTAGTTACATATGTGTAAAACATTATGTCTTATTTGGTTGGGGATCAAGTTATTTTAAGATTAATTATTTTGAGATTAAATATTTTAAGATTGTCATCCCAGGAAAATAACACTATGATCCCATAATAGATTATCCTGTAATTTTATTCCATTTAAATATGAGATAAACTCATCCTAAAATTAATTTAGAAGTTAATTATTCAGTATACCTCATACCAAACTAGCCTTAATATCAATAAAGTAGGTATACACTATCACTACTTTAGAATCTAGTAAAACTAAACTCTCTCAATTAAAAACTTGACACGTTTAAATTCTGAATTCATCACTATAAAACATTCCAAAACCAAAAACTTTTAAACATTTTCATTAATCAAGTGACTAATGGAGGGAAAGCATGCTTAACTAGGAGTGATGGTGTTTTAATTACAAATAAATTATTAAAATTAATGAACTAAAAACATTCTCATTAATCAATAATGTAGCTAGCCGTCTTGGTACTCTTTGCCTGTTTATGTATATCTCTAATTCTGGTACAAAGTGCCTATCAATAAGGTCGTATTCTTGTCAAGACTATTACATTATTTATTATAATATATAGTCTTCCAAAATAAATAAAATGTTTAATTAGAGGGTGACTGAAGGCTCTTAGACTACACATTCAAAAAGCTAATAATTAAATTGATGATATAAAATATATTATATGTTGTTAAATAAACTGAACTCTTTTAATATAAATGTCAATTCACATTATGTGCTCATTTAAAATTAAAAGAGATCCATATTTGATGTAATCAAAAGAAATTTGTCAGATATCCAAAAATCAAAAATATTATTACACATTTGAAATAATGTCTCATGAAAGATTATATTAACAATTGAAAAGCAATATTAGAAAAAATCAATTATATAAAAGTTATTACGATTTTATAACTCAAAGAATTAGAAGAATAAATTTTATGAAACATATACGTTTTTTCTAAAAAATAACTTTAAGATCTCTATTTGATTTTAGTTTTAGGTCACTTGTATGCTTAAGCTGATCTAGGGGTGTACAAAAATCGAACCGATCAATAAATCGAATCGAAAAAAATGTTATTGGTTTATTGTTATTGGGTTAACAATTTTTTAATGGTTTTGTAAAAAAAAATTATCAGGTTATCGGTTCGATATTGATTTTTAATATTGGATTATTGGACAAAATGATAACCCATTAAGACGGTAGTAATTTACTACTTTATCCATACATAAATATTAAATATTAATCTCAGTACATTATTGGTTACTGTCTTTGCTCATTAGTGTTTAATTCACACTTTACACTCTCTTTGAATTCACAACTTCATGTTATACAAAACCTAAAGTAAGAACCATATTCTCTTAATTTCTCTGCACTTGTATAGTTCTTTTCATGTTAGTTATTATTATTTTTATTTTATGAACGTTCTGTAAAGTTACTCTATTGTCTTGTTGTGTCAAATTATTGGAGAAGTCATATATTTATTTTATAAACATTTCTTATTGGGTAAACCGAAAACCGAATCGTTAAGGACCAAAACCGATAAAAAAAATGTCTTATTGGTTTGGTTATTGATTTAGCATATTTAAAAATCAAAAATCGATAAACCAAACCGATAATATATAAAACAGAACCGAACCGACCGATACACACCCCTAAGTTGACCTGGAGATTGAATTGGACCCTTATTGCGACCAACAGAGGAGAAATTCAAATAAAAATTGGCTTCAACGTTTATACTTTATACAGTCAAGCCACCAAAGATAAGACACGAAATTGGTTATCTCAACAAATTAAATACTTTGTACCAACGTGTATCTTAGTCTAGTTCCTTTTGAGTTACGAGACTTATGGCCTCATTTGTATGCGGTTCTGACTTCTGAGTACGATACTTTCCAAGTATACACCAGTTCTGGAGTCGGGATTTTTATTAAGGGATACCTTCAACTTATGTCAAGATGTGTCAAATATTTGTATATATATTTATTAAATCAAATTTTGATCTATATATACAATATAGTTTTTCGATGAAGGGGTATCGCTTGACACCCTTGTCCTAGGGTAGCTCCGCCCCTGGTCTACATTCAGCTTGGGTGGGGATCAACTTGGAATTATGAGTCAGCTCTTCAATCTTTCCAAGCTTAAAGCTGCAAATCATGAATCCCAATCTCTGGGAAGTCCAGACTAAGCAAATTAAAATTGTGTGTATCCCATAGTTTTCTAATTAAGTAAACCTAGACATTTAAGATTTTCAAAACAGATTTATTTTTTTTAACTTGTCAAATAATAATATCCTCTAATTTATGTTTATTATTACACAACGGTAGGAAAAAGAGAAATGAGGAAGGGAATTACAAGATAGAAATCGAAATCGAAATCGAACCCTCACCAACAAAGGTGAATATTCAAATAACCAAATAACTGAAATACTAAGTAGGTGTTTGGTTTGACCATGAATTTTTTTTACTTTTTTTCTAGAGTTCAACCTTTGGCCATTAAAATTCCAGAATTTTCAAGAATTTAAAAAAGAACAAAAATGTTTTTTCACCTTTTACACTCCAATTTACTCACAAAAAGTCAAAAACAACTCCAAATCCATGGCCAAACACACACTATAACAAAAACAACTTTTAGCGGCAATAAATATACACACTAACAAAGAGTGTTAAAGCCTTTATCGGCATTAGTTAAATGTCATTGGATCCAATGTCGTTATAGGCTTTAGGGAAATTTACAAAGAATGCTAATTGCTGCTAAAAATAAATATTTAGCGGCAATTAAGCTATTGCCGCTAAAGATCATTTTTGGTGTAGTGACATCTCTTTCAAATATCATTTTTTTACTCTAAAAACAAAAAAAAAACTAAATTTCACAATGAAACATGACCAAACGCTCACTATCCCCCTAATTTATTTCTTTATGTCCCAATATTATATATATCATTTTTATTTTCATCCTAATTAGTATCCAAACCGAAAAAGGTAGAGATCAAGTTGCAATACATGTGATTAATCTGTTGAATCTATGTAGAATTATTCTTAAAAGTAGCAACTGAACCCCAACTTGTGGGAAGTCCAGATAAGCAAAAATAAAATTGTATGTCCCTACTAAAATGAGAAGTAATAATGATGAAATACAAGAAATTAGAGCAGGGACAGTGGAATTCATAGCTCAAAAGTTTATTATAAAGAAAATAATAATAATAAAAATAAAAAAGGTAAGGAAACATATCTTTGATTTTATTGAATCCCAATTCCCAATTGTCCGTGAGCTTTATCTCTTCAAGGTATACTTCCTAAGTTCCACTTACTTTTCCTTTTTTGTACTCAAAATCAAAGATGGGATCCACTCATGTTTCGATATAAGATTCATCTAAATTTAATATTTTTATTTCGGAGCATGAATTTTTATTCGATACATGTATAAAGTTTATTCATAACAAGAAATTAAATGGACTTCACATTAAAACTTATATGTGACTTTCAAATTATATATACCCTTATTCATTTTGAAGATATATGTAATCAGTGGCAGAGCCAAGTAAAAAACGAAGGGACTCGAAGGAATCTTCTTTGACGGAAAATTATTCTATATATTAAAGATTGAAATTATTTATTATATATGTACTTATAACAGATGTTAAATTCCTTAACTTCTTCGTGTGTTCTACTTAGACGTGGCAGAGCTACCTTATGATGCTAGGTTAAAGTTTTAGTTCATATGTATGTTATATATTCACTCCCCTCATTTTTTACGCATATCTACTTTTTCATATTTTGAAACTCAACAAAATTTCTAGCTGTGTTACTGATTTTACTTTTTTATATTTTAAATTTTTTAATAAATTTTTTCACTCCATCACTATAATTCTGCTCAAAAAGTGGTTGCAAGTTATAGAATTCCAGTTACTTCTTTAGGATTTTTGTTAGTGCTTTTAATGTATCAAACTAAGACAACAATATCTTGAGAGAGAGAAAAAAGGAAAAGAAAAAAAAGAGAGTATCTTGAGGGAGAATCACAATGATTCATTATATTGAAAAATCAAAAGTTATATATAATTGCCTTCACATAACATGGGAGAGACCTCGTATCCCATGTCTAATGTCTTGAGGGCCCAACACTTGTTAATTCCTTTCAACTAGCTGCTTCCACCCACCCCCACCCCCACCCCATTGTTAGCTACGTACTTCTTCATTTTTAATTACAGGTTTTGAATTTAATTTTTTTTAGATATAGAGTCGTCTTGTTGGGGAGCACTTTACCCCTTAAGTTACTGGTGCAATAAATCAACAATTATAGTAACTAAGTATTATTTGATAAAATTCTATCATGGACAAGTTCTTCACGCCAAGTATGAGTCTTTTTTTTTGTGTGTGTAAAATCTAAAACTATGGGTATATATTTTTGCAAATATAAACTTATGAGTTAAGTTTTATGTTTTAATAACTTTGAAATCACAATTTGGATTTTCAATCCTACGTTTTGAACAATTTGAGATTGAAAATTATGATTTAAAGTTGAAAATTCGTTCAAATCTCATAAATAGATATTAATTTAAAATCAGGATCCCAAATTTTACGATGCGACGCTTGCTAAATGTCCTTGTTGAGAGAGGGATGCCTTCATTGTGAAGCAAAAATGAAAAAGCCTAAAAAAAATATGAGCTGCTGGTTCATCCACGCTGTGTAATTCTCCATCATTCTTCTTTTTTATTTTATTTCATTTACCACTCTATATATTATTAATAATTAATAATAAAATAGATGAGCAAGCACAAAGTATCACAAATGACGGATGACTCAGTTATGAAAATTCATTTTTCTTTTCTTTTCATGCATGATAAATCAAAAAATAGATAACTTGAACAAATAAAGTTAGAATTTAGAAACCAAATTATTAAAGTGTTTCGAAATGATGTTAGCTCAGTTTTTTTCTCCTTTAGGCCGGTTTGGAAAGCCATCCTGGTAATTGGATTTGATGTAATTGGGTGTAATTACACTGTTTGTCATGTTTGGTTGGTCATATAATTACCTGGTTAGCAGGTAATTGGGTGTAATTGGCAGGGTGTAATTACAGTCTCCAATTCACAGGGGGAGGCTGTGAATTGCTGGTAATTACATGGTGTAATTATAAGCTGATTACTTTTTAATTTCTTCCTTTTATTACTATTTTTCTTTTTTTTGTTTTAATGTATTTTTTATTTTTATTATTTTATATTCTTTTTGATTTTTATTATTCTAGTATTTTCTAAAAATATTTTTTTATTATTTATATTTTATTTCCTTCTTATTCTCAACCTTTTATTCATGTGATTCCATACAATTTTTTGTATTATCTATTTTTTTATGCTATGTTTATTTTTTTCATTAGCATAATTTTATTCGCATTCTAATTTTTAAATTAAAGTAGAATTCATTGTTGAGTAATGTTTTAGACTTACATTTTTCTTTTCTTTTAAATCATATTTATGTATGTTATGTTGAAATTTGACATAAGAGTATAATGTTAAATTTTTTGTTTTGAATTTATAACTTATGTTATTTTTTCAATTACATTTGTTTTAGTAGTATTGACTTGAGACTTCATATTGCAAACCATTTATTTTTTAGTTAGACTTGATAGATTATCTTTCTGTCAAATATTTCAATAATTTATGACATTTTATTTATAATATTAATCTTTTTATCAAACATGTATTTCATGATGTTCATAGAAATCTTGTACTTTTAATTTTTATGATTAATTCAATTGAAATATACTAATTTGAAAAATAAAAATCAATTATTTTTTCATAATATTAGTTAAGAACATATGTTTATTGATTAATATATTTTCAAAAGACAATATATATCTTAAATATTTAACTTAATATCATTTATAAAGTTTCTTATTTGTCTAAAATAATTGTGCATCCAAACAATACATGTATAATCACAGTGTAATTACACTGTGACAAACAAACAGATCAATATAATTACTAGGCGGGTAATTACTACCCTAATAATTACACCAATTTCAATTACCAGGTGGCTTTCCAAACAGGCCCTTAGTGTTTCTGTTTGGTCATTACCCATTGGAGAAATAATTTCATGTAGGACTAGAAAAACTTGATGATTAACTAATATATTAAGGAACTGAACGTGTGGTTTCAGTCCCTGTTAAGTTCTCATTTGTTTTCATTAAGATACAAATGTCTGAAGTTGAATGCCAAAATGATTAAGATGTTGTCTCTTGGTCTGAACATTGAATAATTAAGACAATTTGTTTTACATAATCTGAATATACATAATTTATTTATATGTACATAATAAATATACAATTCAAATAAATCAATTAAATATTTTTCAAAAAAATCAATAAAATAAAACCATTATTTGATTTTAAAAAAATGAAACACTTGTGCTTGCTAGTGATGGTGGAGATAATTTGTAGTGGTGGTGATGGTGATGGTAGTAGTTGTTAATTGCTAGTAATGATGGTGGTGATAATTATGATGATAAAGGTGGTTGGTGTTGTGGTGACTGTTATTATGGTGGCTTGGTAGTGGCGTTAGTGATTGTAATGGTGAAGTTGGTTGACGTTAGTAGTTGGTGGTGACTAAAATATGTGGTGGTTGATGATGTGTTTGTGGTAGTTGGCGGTGGTACTAGTTATGATGATGGAGGTGATTGGCAGTAGAGATTGACCACTATGGTGGTAGTGGTTGATAACAGTGGTGGAGGTGGT
The DNA here is from genome assembly GCA_018342035.1 of Solanum appendiculatum. Lineage (NCBI taxonomy): Eukaryota > Viridiplantae > Streptophyta > Magnoliopsida > Solanales > Solanaceae > Solanum > Solanum appendiculatum. The sequence goes on from JAGDQO010001012.1 coordinate 86,830, forward strand.
AGCGGTGGCGTGATTGAAGAGTGTGTGGTGGTAGTTGGAGACGGTGCTAGTTGTGATGACGAAGTTTGTTAGTAGTAGAAATTGACTGTGGTGGTGGAAGTGGTTGATAGTGATGGTGGAGGTGGCGGCAGCTACAGAGACGGGGTGACGGCGACAATGGATATGATTATAATGATGGAAGAAGTAAGTGCGGTAGCAGTTGACAGTAATGGTAAGCAACATTGGTGGTTGTGATGGCAGAGGTGTTCAGTGGCGGTGGTTGGTGATTGTGAATAGACTGATGGTTAATATTATCCACACCGGAATACATCTTAATGATATTAAGACTTTATTCTACATCTTAATAATTAAGACCTATTCAAACCATTAAATACCTTAAGTCTTAATGAAGATAAATGCACTTAATGGTCTAATATTTATGAAAATAAATACAATTAATGGTCTAATGTCTGAATCATTCAGATTTAGACCTCTGTTAAGTGCAAACAAATGACGCCAATATGTTTATAATGAGATTTTTATAGGGACTTTAAACTTGACCTACCTTTTAAGTAAAATGTCCTTTGAGTTATTTTACTAATCATGTTCCTTTACCAATATTTGCAAATCTTAATAAGGCTAACAATTGAAACAATTTTGACCTCTTTAAAATGCAAAATGGGTTCTTAACCCAAAGGTTTGGTGTAAAATATTTCTAGCCAAATTTCAAATGTAGATTAGTTGAGGACCAAAAGATCATGTTTTTAGGCTGGTAATGGGCCCCAAAATCTGGTCAAAAGCCCAAGATATATTTGGAGAGTAAATTGAGGCCCAATGCCTACTTAAATAGTTTAAAGGCAAGTCATGCCCTTTTCAAGTTATCAAAGTAGAGTTCATATGTCCATAAATTGAGAGTTGAGTTAATATATTTAACTCAAGAGTTTAATTTTTAAAAGGATATCACAAAAAACTTCTTTAGAATTATTCGTTTATTACGAAATAGCCTAATTATGAAGTTAATTTATTAATTGAATTAAAAGAATGATTAAGTGCTAAATAAACTATTTTTTGAATAAAATCTCTTTAACTCATGTTTTTTTTTACAAATGAGTCACACTTTTTCAACCGCAAAATGTTTTTAAATTTACTAGTAATTGTATCTGTAGATTTTTTTTTTTGACATCTCTAACACCTAGTTCAGAAGATCATTTGAATCTTTATCATTTCTCTAGATTTCAAACGGTTAGAAGAAAAAAATAACAAAGAAATTAAAGCTTTGAGGTATGCAAGATCACTAACTTTCAAGAGTTACTGCATGTATATTCTTTAAGGGATGACAAACAATTTTCTATCAGGATATAACAAAGCCTGAAACATATATACAATTAAATACGCTACTTCTGGGAATGTTTCGTATTTATAGAACTTAAGAGATGACTTTTCATAACAATCATGAATAGATGACTTTTCATAACAATCATGAATAGATGACTTTTCATAATAGTCATGTTCTTTCATGAACAAATGACTTTTCATGAAAGAGTCACTCCTTTTCTGAACAGACACAATCTTTAGTTGCTCTATTTCTGAACAGACAAAACTTTTGTTGCTTATTTTCTGAACAAACAAAACTTTTTATTTGCTCCCTTTTTGAACAGACAAAACTTTTTGTTTAATTTAAAATTTAAATTTTGATAAATAATTTGTTCAAAATAAATTACGAAAAATAAATCTTTAAATTTAATTAAATATCCGATCCACCATGCGCCCAAGCCCCAAGTCCAAGTCATTTAGATATATATTATTAAATATATATAAGTTACTCAATTAAATAAACGAAATGGGCTAGGCCTTAAAAGGACCTAAAAGATGGCTTATCCCACCAATGTGAGAACTTTCCCTTTATATTACAACTATCCTAACACAAACAAAGGTTTTAAATATCTTTCAAAATTAATTTTTTAATTTTAAAAAATAATTAGATGGTGACTCTATTTATTTATAAATACTTAAACTATTGATATGTTTTTGATCGAGTTTAAAAATGAAAAGCAACACACTTGATGAGATATTCTGATACCATATTATCTTTCTCCAATTAAAGAATCGATCGTAGCAGAAATGCGCACCAAACCAGAATTAAAATGGAAGAAGCATAACTCAGAACTGTTACAATGCTTGATCCTAACAAGTGGTATCAGAGCCAATGTCACATATTCGATTTTCAAGAGCAACATGTTGCATGAGGCATATATTGGAAGGGGGATTATTGTGTAACATCAACATTCTGCCTATGACAAGTCTCACGAAGGGTTGGGGTGGCCTGGGTCGAAGTCATGATCGAACATGACACTTACTTGGTAGACTTAGCTAAGAAATAAAGTTACGTCTTACTATCAGTTATAATTTTTGACATGATAGTAAACACTGATCCTAACATCCTATATTAATGTTATTGATTTTGCCCCTCACATACTTACAAGTTTATTCAACAAATGATATGATTTTCCAGATAACTGATGTTTTGATGTTATTAATGTTCATCATTTAATATGTTTCGTCTTCTTAGAATGAGGGCTGTAAAATAGTTATGTTAGGTTAACTAATTTTTTATTTTTTTTTTGGATTTTTAAAATGAACGGGTCAGATTTTGAGGTTGGGTCAAAAGTCTAGGTGGATCAATAAGTTAAAACCACTTGTTTAATTAAATGTGGACAATGTCATGTCATGCTTCTATTAGTAAATGAGAATTTTTGAATCAATAGGTGAAAGGAGGATATTATTGAACTATTTCTGATACGTTAAAGACATTTTTGATAATTTTTCAAAAAGAATTTCTATTTTATCTCAACATTAATTACTTATTCTCAAATTCATTTTTCAAGATATAAAACTATACATCAATTGATATAAATATGATAGTAAAATACTCATATTAATCATTATTTTTTAAAAAGGGTCAAAATCCAAAAAGGACGAGTACAGATGAACTCTTGCGTGGGGGGGGGGGGGAGTAATAGAAAGGGCGAAAAGAAATGTTTTATTATAATCTTCTAGGCAAAGATAATTTGGAGCCGTTTGGTTATGGGGTAAGCCCAAAGGTAATTTATTCATGTATGATTTGCAAACATGATAAAAGTTATTTACGTATTACTTCTATATAATGCTTTGGTTGGTAGGTTTTAAAATGTTGTATAAAAATTATTCATGTATTAATTATATATGGTGTTTAAGTGCATTTTTGTAATCCTACATAATTAATACTTACATAACTTATGAGAAAATTTATGTATAATTTTGTCACGATCCAAGTCTATACCCCATTCAAGACACGGTACTTGAAACCACAAGTGATCTCAAGCTAATTACACTTGGCATATCATAACTAAGCATATCATATGAAAACTGAAGCGGAAGCTATAAAATGAAAGCATAATTGAAATAAAGTTGAAGAATAAGTCTATTACAACTGAATACTAATGTTTGAAAGTCTCTAAACTGAATAAAATAATTTACAGGGACAAGACCTCGGACTGCCTGAAAACTAACATAATTGAAGTAAATAAAATATAGTAACTCATAACTGAAGTCTTTTGAATGCGAGGAGGACTCGCCATAATGCTGAAAGTAGAGAAACTTAGTGGAACGTCTTCCCGCAAATATGAATCAGGGTGCTAAAATTTACATCATAAAACGATGTAGCGCAAAGTGGTGTTAATACATGGAGTATATTGAATGTGCAGGGTAAGGACTGAGATCAATAATTATACAAGAAACTGCAAGAATTATAAATTTGATCATGAGTTATACACAAACAATAACTGAAGAACTGAGAGTCAAAACTGTGACATATGACATAATATTATAGAAATAAAAATGTATATTTGAGACCATATTTCTTGAATATCATGTATGAAAGGATGCATATATGAAAATCATACTATCTGAAAATCTTATAATGATAATACCAAAAAGACATAAAATAAATGAAGTAAATCTTTTATGTGAAAGTTTCTCTTAACCGACATACATCGTGTGAGCTCATGATGCACCAACTTACAATCCAGTTGGGGAGGTATAGAACCTGTCTGTCTAATGTGGATCCACAAATCAGAGCCTCTCAGGGCTAAATGGTCAACCGACAAAGTGGTGAAACATAATCCTACGGTGCACATAGTTATGAAACTTGTGCTATCTAGAACCCTCATTCACTCAAGATCCATTTGATAGGCGGTATTAAATAGAATAGTTCATGGATTAAAATTTAGTCCATCTAATACATTGTTTGATTACTTTATTTAATTTAATCCATGGATTACTTATACACCATATGTGGTCTTATTTTATCCCTAAAAATGGAGGGATGACTAATCCAAGGCTTAACAAACCTTGGATAAGACCCCTAAATGACTAAACTATCCCCTTATTTTTTTTCCTAAATTTCTTTTGTAATTTGATTTCCTTTTTATTTATATTGGAATGGTTATAAATGTTCTTTTTAATTCTCCAAATCCGTTGTAATTTAATGATTTTACTAATATTTTTTTCTTTATTTTTTTTATTCAATGTAGTTCGTCGATTAGCCACTTGAACTATTTTTTTTTAATAAGCTTTAGGTATTGAACAATTTAAGTAGTCTTAAATCTATGTTAAGTTTAAGATATATTTGACCAAAAAAAAAAATTATAAATACGCCGTGTCATCAAGGATCTCCTTAGTGGTACATCACACTTCAAAATTAATAACAATTTACATATATATATATATATATATATATATATATGTGTGTGTGTGTGTGTGTGTGTGTGTGTGTGTATTTTACTTAACTAGTTAAATGAAATAGAAAATTCTTCAAAAAAATAATATATTGTCCGGCGGTTATCGACCTTGATCCAATTACATGAAATACACAATCTCATAATAACACAAGGGTATAATAGGAAAGACTTTTTTGTAGAGTTTTAAATCAAACACAAGATTAAGTGGGAAGCAATGAACCAAACACTTGACAAAAAATAATTCCTGCACTACTAATCCCTGCATTATTAATCCCCGCATTATCAATGTTTGTAGCAAACGACTCCTCAGTGCTAAATACTACTCCCAAAATATACTATCTATATATCTCATAACATATATATTAGCTTATCTAGAAGCTTATTATAATGAGTCTTGCTCAAAAATCTTTTTTTAAAACATAGCTTGTTGCGCGACTATGCTCAAATCTATGAGATGAAACTCAAATCATTCTTTCTCAAAATCATATGCTGAAATCTCTTTCTAAAACAAAATTTTCAAATCATGAGAAAGTTTTCTAGAACATGCATAACTTGTATAATCTCAAAATAGCTTTCATAATAACATAAGGACTCTAAAATCATGCTTTGAAATATAAGGTTCATGAATCATAAATAATATCGTGTCAACAACTCATAAGAATGATCATGAAAAATCCTACTAAGTATAAAAAGGAAGTACGGAAATCAAGAATCTATAAACATGAATAAATAATTCAAGAAATCATGCAATTCGGGTCATATATGTGGTGAATTTGAAAGTGGATTGGATAACCCTAACTATGAAATTAAGTTCATGAAAATTGAGAAATCTTGGACATGAGGATAAGCGTATTCCCCATTGAAGTCCTACATATCTTAGTCGCTCCAATTACTGAAGAAAAAGTATGATCTTGGAAGAAAAAGAACCACAAAACTTTCTTAAACCTTGGAGATGAATTCTTGAGGAGCTTTCTTGAAAATCTATGAATTTCATGAGTAGGAGATATTAATTCATGTTAATATGAAGAAATTATGAAGTTCTATGGTCAAATCTTACCTTAGATGATGGATGGACCATGGAGGAAGTTAGATTTTTGAAAACTTCTCTTTCTAGGTTATATTTATGGTGAACGACGTCTTTGGGGGTTATTAAAAGACTTTAGATATGCGCAACCGCGCGGAAAACGTCACATGCGCGCAGTCAACCGCGTAGGAAGGAAGTAGCTGCTGCCTCGGGCACGCGGCAAGACAGTGTCCAGTAAAGTGGACATAACTTTTTACTCCGAACTCTAATTGATGCAAACTTGGTGATGTTGGAAAGAAGACTCATAGATCTTTAATTTGATAGCTTATGAGCCATTTAATTCATTATATTTGAGAGATATGATCGTTTGATGTTGACCCTTGCATGAACTAATACAAAAAATTTAGCCGGTAAAAATGCTTTGAACTTGGCTTGGTGTTAGAGGTCCCTTATGACCCTAAGTAACTTACGATACCCTTGATACACTTGGTAAAGGACCTTAAAATACATGAGAAAGTAGGACATCACCCGGTTCAAATTCATATACTTACAATGAACGATTCGCATTCTAAGAGTAGAGTTGTGAGGTGTTACAAATTTATGTGGGATAAAAGATGGAATAAGTTATATGAGTATTAGTTATATATGTATTAAAATAGTAAATTACACATTTACCCTTATCAATTTACTAATTAAATAATTAATACATGTAAAAAGCACCATCAAATTTTTTCTGAGGGTTTTTTGTTTTGTTAATTACTTAGTTTCTTATTTTTATTCAATACAAATTACTTAATTGCTTTTAGTTATTTGTTATTTACTTTGTTGTTTTTAGCTAGTGGTATTTATTTAATTTTAATGTGTTATTTAGATAGTTATTTATTTTAATGGGTATAGTAAATATTAGCTCATTAAACATTTTGGAATTAAGAAATAAGAATTAGTTCACTAATTTCTTTTAAACTCTATAAAACTAAACTCTGCAAAATTAATACCCGCATAACTAAATCACGAATAACTAATACTTGCATAATTAAACCTTACATAACTAATAACTACATAACTCTAACTAGTAACCAAACGGCCCCTTCATATATTTGTTGTTACCAAAAGATTAATATACAATGTAACAATAATTAATTCTTAAGATAAACAAAAAAGATTAAACATTAATTAGATTGTTTATTCACGTTAAAGCAACGATTTTGATTGTTTATTCATGTTAAACCGTGTCTTTCAGTTTTGATTAATCTTGCTAGCTGATTCACTATCAACAACGACAGCTTATAATTTATTATATTATTTATATACAAGTAATAATATTTTTCACTTGTAAATTAATATTTAGTAGCAAATCAGGATGTTTAGTTTATTTTTTTCATCGTTTATTCAGTTATCATATATTAGTAATTTTCTAGTCAATATTGATTCGATCAGGAAAACTACAATAAAAATCGATTACTCGTCATATCGAGTGCTCTATCCATGCTGCTATATGTTGTCTAAATACTCAAGAAATTCGTGCTTGAATATCTAGATCAAATAGTTAATTGAGACTTGAGCTAGTAAAATTCTTCAAAATATTATTTTCTCATTAATCAATAAATAAAATTTCATGAAAAAATATTCTTAATTTTTTTTTCTACTCTTCATACCAAACATACCAAGAGAATCAGAAATTTTGTCGTTGACAGCCTTAAATATTTTGTCCCTATAATATTTAATTTTTGAGAATCTAAATTACTCTTATTAATTTCTTCCATATCACCGCCGGTCAAGAAATTATTAGTCAATCACTACCTCATGTTGATTCATTTTATTTAATATTACTAATATTGAAAACTTTATTTCATTGGATTTGGACCAAAAAGAAGAAAGAATTTATTTGTGTTCTATATAGTAAAATTGAAATTTTACAATATTCTATATGAGTAAATTTTTTTTAACAATCCTATAATTTTGAGATTAGAAAATAGTATCTAGTTGATCTCCACCTGAGGATCATTTTTTACATTATATTCTAAAAATAATGTAATAATCCAACTCATTCCTAGTAATTGATTTAAGACTAAAGGGGTTTATTATTCCATTCAAAATATGAAGGGGTGTTGTTCCTCAAACCCAAAATGTTAAAGGGTAAAGGTTAGTTTTTTATGACAAATTTGATTGAGTTATTTTATGAGAGAGAAATCTTAAATTGAGTGATTTTATTAATACAAAATAAAGTTAAATACTTTATTTTGTAATTCTTCATAATTGAGTGACCTTTTGAGATATTTACTCTTTCAATCAAGATAGAGTAATCAACGTTTCAGTATCTAAATAATTAGTTTTATCCTAATACTATTTTATATAGTATTACAATAATAATATATATAAACTATATATATAATTATATACTTTGATTCGGTATTCAATATTACAATATATTTTTTATAAATATCAAATATCATATCAAATTCCAAAAAAATTAAAATGCATACCAAATATCATAATACCAAAATTGTTGTATCAAAAATTTCTATTCCACTACCCCTTTTATTCCCCCTTTTCTCAACCATTTTTTTTGGGGAGGGGGTGTGGGTAAATAAACATTTTATTACATAAATTTGAAAATTGTACCACCAAAGGATGTGTTGAAGTGGATGAGGTTGCTCGTTCTTTAACCAAAGGTTTTTAATTCGAGCCCTGGGTATGGAAAAGTCCTTCGTAGCGAGCACTACCTCCGAATGGATCCTACCCGATATGAATTCAGAATAATCGGACTCCAATGCAGGTACCAAATGACAAATCAAAAAGAATAATAAAAAAATTGAAAATTCATAAAATTATAATTGGACGGGTAGAAGAACTAAATTGAGGATAAAATTTAATTAGGATTAAAAATATACTTGCATAGGCATCACATAGAAGTTATGTTGTATAGTAAAAGTGGGGACATGACATTTAACATTATAAAGGATAAATATATGCCCAAAGTTGAATAATAAGGAAAAATATATTTAAAAAATGACAATAGATAAATATAATCTTTTTCTATAAGTACCAAAACAAATATGAACCTTTTTCGTAAATAAAACTAAAAAATATAGAGTTTCTAATTTTTGTTTGGAAAATTATGTTGTTCCTCTCATTTTTCCTTTTTAGCTTAATTATTTGAAATTCACTTTTACAAAGTCTAAATTTTCCCAATCTTAGAGGTTGCTTATGAAAAGATTGGGGAGTTCAATGATCCGTCATAATTTTCGACAAGCTAATAAAGTGACAGATTTGTCACACCTCGAGCCTATCCCCTGGACATGGCCGGCACTTGAGAACCATTGCTGATCCCCAAGCGAACCCTTGGCCTGGCTTACTACTTAGCGAAAAACTTGACTTGAGCATATAGGGCTCTTATCATGACATAGATAACTCATAAAACTTAACTCAACTTGCAAAGTCAATTACTATCTAAAAATACTTAAATAAACTTACTAGAAACATTAGTCAAAACTCAAATGTAAAGAAAGATAGTCTAAGGGACCCATCAAATTCTAGACATGCCTATGAAGCCTCTAAATAACTAAGACGGATGTCGGGACAGACCCCACGACATCTCAACAAAATTGAAATGAAAAGATATAGATGAATCCTCCGGGAGTGCTAGGAGGCTCACCAAAACTAGCAATTGGGAAGTGCAAATGATCCTCAAGGAACACCTGTTGATGATCCTAAACACCTGCATCTGCATCCACAAATATACAGGTCGAATGACATCAATACATGGAATGTACGAGTATGTAATATAGCTGAGTAGATAAATAACTGAAATGAAGGTACTGAAGACCAATAAAGGTATGAGTAACTCAACTGAATGCAAAGAGATAAGGAACGAAACCATTAAAACTTTACAAATACACTTACTCATCTCTGTTCTCATAAAACTCATAAGTATATAGAAAAATACTTTAACTTTACCTTGAGCTCAAAACTGAATGTAAAGAATTAAATGAATAAAGTCAATTTAAAACTTCACAAGGCTAACTCATCTCTGAAAAACTCAACTTCTCAAGTAATATGAAAATAGTATATATTTTTACTCTGGGGAGTTTCTCTAACCAACAACCATCACTATGAGCAATGTGATGATACAGCGTAACATCCACGCTGCCAGAACGGTCCTATACTTGCCAGGCATAGGTCTCTCAAACTCACTAAGTGGATCCATTAAGTACTATATGGAAGGAAATCATCTAAAAAGTATGAATCATTTACCCATGTTGGCTACATAGTTTATGGAGGCTGTGAGTTGTTTGAACTCTCCCCCATATCGGCGCTCAATACTACTCCCAAAAATCATTTTACTTTGCTCATCTCAAATGTTTAAAAACATTATCTTTTCTGGGTTGAGGTAATTACTCAACTAATCCTCTTAAAGAGGTAACTGTTTTCTGGAGTATCTCAGTACTCAATAACTTACTTTAGAAATCATTGTTTCTATTCTTAAAATGCCGTTATCCTAGGAAAATACTTAGTTTCCCAAATGCTTCTCAAAACTTCTTTCTTTAGAACTCTTCTCAAATCTCTTCTTTAAGCTCTTCTCAAAACTTTTTTTTTAAGAAATCAATTTAAAACAATTAATTAGTTTAAAAAACGTCTCATCAATAATTCAGAATTAACTCAATGGAATAAGGCTCATGCTGAAATAGGAACATGAACAATACCACAAAATATTCAACAATACGAATACAATTACTCAAGAATAGAATTAGATAACAATCAATGGACTATCTCAACTTTTCTAAAAATCAAGTAACAAAACCCTAGATTTCTTTTGCAGAAATTCTGACATATGTAGGGCGTAAGGGCGAACAAACCCAACACTAAAAGCCTTACATACCTGGAAGATCAAAGATCTTGACGAAACTGAAGAACTTGGATGAACGCTTGAAAACCCTAGCTTTTCTCCTCTTGAATTTTCTCTCCAAAATTTCTAAGTGTTAAAGGTGTTCTAATATGATTTAACACTGGTATAAACCTTAACTAAGAGGAAAAGGGTCGAATTTTGGGCTTAAAAGGAAAGGGAAAAGTTTGAAATACCCTTTATTAAAATTGTTGGAAGCGACCTATGGTCGTGACCTACGGTCCGTCCTGTTCCTCCGTCGTTTGATTAAGAAATTTCTCAACTTTGGCCTTCCAACGACGACATCCATGTATGGCCCATCATTTGACCTACGGTCCGTACATGGCCATCGTAGGTCAGGCCTTAGGACTGAAAATTATACTAAGTCTGGAGGGGAACATACGAGACCCATCTACGGCCCGTCAACTGAACGACGGCCCGTCCTATTGCTCCGTAGGTCAATGTTCAGAAACTTGGAATTTCTGAAGGCTAACAGTGCCAACGACGGCTCCCACCTACGGCCCGTCGTTCCACCTACGGTCCGTAGGTGGCCTCCGTAGATCAGTGCTGCAACAGTTTTCTGCATTTTCTCCAACTCCAAGTTACGGAGTGTTACAAGATTTTTATCCATAATAGGTTCCAAGCTAATATCATTCATACAAACTATTATGAGTAAATTTTAGGAATAGCAAATATAAAAATCATATTAGCGCTCTATAACTACAGTTTTGCTATTTGCGCTCCATCAAACTATGTTTGCTATGGAGCATCAAATTTGTATAAAATCGCAACAACTATATAAATCGCAGCAATTGTATATGCATATCGGTTAGATAATTATATATATGTAACTACTGTGTATATGTATCAATGATTGTGTTTGTATGTCTGCATAAAATTTGAATTTGTATACAATTGAATCGAGTTAAAACATATTTATTTGTATATCAAATCTCTCTCGCACTTTATACAAACACAAATTATACATTGTATTTTACATAATTGTGTTTGTATAAGGCGAGAGAGAGAGAAAGGCAAAAAAGAACTGGGCAAGGAACGATTTGTATTTGTATAATTATAAGTGTATGGAACGGATATATATGTATTGTATTTGTATATACAGTTCTCTCTCGCATTATACAAACAGAAACACAATTTATACATTTGTGTTTGTATAAAGTGAGAGAGGCGAGGGAGAGTGGCGAGCGAGATTCTGGGGAGAGAGGCGAATGGCAAGTGTTTGCTACGAATTATAATTAAATGAAAGTGTAGCTATAACATTTATTTTGAATTAATAGTTTGTTATTCTATACAATTTTCCCAACTATTAATATGCTAACTTCTCTTGACTCTATAATCATTAATCACAACATATCAAGAAGGAATATCTTCTACTGAACTAATCTCTAGAACTACTTATAATAAGTTAGCATGTTTCGATAATCCACGTGTAATCACTAATATGACAATATAACCGCTTAACTATATATATATATATATATATATATATATATATATATATATATATATCTTATTATAAAAAAAAAGAGGAGAGTCTAAGAGCATATTTGACATTGCTATTGGGAGGCCAAAAATGCTTTTTTTGAGAAAAAATCATTTTTTTTTGAAAAAATAAATGTTTGGCAAATCTTTAAAATTGCTTTTAAATGGAAGCAAAATCAGTTTTTCTGCTATTGGGAAGAAGCTAAAAATTTCTGCTTCTTAAAAAAACCAGAAACTGAAGAAGAAAATTATTTTTTTGAAGACTAAAATATCCCTTCTATATATACATATTTACCAATATATCCTTTATTCATTAATTAACACATCTCATAAGTTTGGTTAAGTTTTATTCAAAAATTTTATTTTTTATTTTTATATAATAAATTTTTTATTTTATTTTATGTTTATATATTTTTATTTTATATTTTATATACTATTTTACGTTTTATTTTACAGAATTAGAAATAAAGGTAACAACAATATTTTTGTAGGATTAAAAATATGAAGGACTTTATTTATTTTTGTGGCGAATTTTTCTTATATAGTGTTTTAATTTGTGGAATGGTTTTTAAATTTATTTTGCTTAAATTTTTTAATTATATTTAAATCATCATGTTAATATTATATTAATATTTTATTTATTTATTTATTTATGTATAATATTGATTGAAAATTTGAATATGCATTTTAATTTAATTAAAGCTTTTTTAATAGATATATTTAAAATAGTTTCTTTCTATAAAATAATCTTAATATTAAAAGTACATTGATACTTACCCTTTTTCGTAATTTGACTCTCAAAAGTACTTTTTAAGAAAAATTAGCCAAATACAATTTGCTTATCAAAATGACTTTTTAAATGAATTAGCCAAACACAAATTGCTTTTTTTCAAAAGCACTTTTTAAAAAAGGCATTTTTAAAAAGTGCTTCTAAAAATAAACAGTTTTAGCAGCAATGCCAAACAGACTCTAAATTTAGCGAAAAAAATTCATTTGAAGTCCATCTACATAATATTTATGTGAAACTATTTGAGGTTGCACTTGAAGAAAAAGTATCTGAAATTGAGAATCAAACTTGAATTTTATTTTAAAAATAATATTTTTTTTGAGTAAAATGAATATTCACTTGAAAAATTTTCTAAATAAAATTTAAATTCCATTTTCCTATTGCAAATTAAATTAGATTAATAAAATCAAATAAAATATACATTGATTTACAAATATTATCTATTTCCCACCGTATACCAGTTGAGTATTTCTAATCGGCAGCAAGTTTTAATTAAAAAAACTACTTTTACTATTACTTAGGTACTATTTTGTTTGTCCCTATTTATACGATATTTAGTCAATCTAAAAAAGTAATAAATATTTAAAAATATAATTGATATTTTACTTAATTTAATATTCCGTCGAATTATATCAATCGAAACAGAAATATATTATTTTTTGGTTGGAACTTTTATGATTCTATTGTACCATACTACAGTTGTCGATCCTGACAATCCGCGTGACTCAATTTGTGTTTAATTTTCAGTCCTAAAATACCCCTAATCTTTCTTATCAATTCCACTTTTCCGTTACAAATATTTTGATGCATTTATAGCCGTCCGATCATACTCAATACTCCCAAAATAGGTGGCTCCAGCTTTGATTCTTCTCAGTTTTCTTCTTCCACCTACTGAATATTCATTTTTCCATCTTTTGGTAGAGTTTTTGAGTTTACAGTGATTTTTCCATCTGCTGAGTTATATATTTTTTGAGTTTATAGTGAATTTTGTGTTCTCTGATCTACTGATCAACATTTTTGGGCTTGATTTGAGGAATCGCCGGCGGCTATGTCAGGTCCATTAGATCGGTTTGCGATGCCTTGTGAGTTGACCTTCTATTGTTTTTTATTAATTTATTTACTGATTTTCAACTGCATTGCTGAATTTTAGTTACATTTTTTTAATTGTTTTTTTTTGTTTTGAGTTTTTATGATTGATGAAATTAGTTTAGGTTTTTTTTAAAAGTGTTAATGTAATTATGCGTCAATGCCGAATGAGTATTTAGAGGTTTTGTGATGTTTGCACTGATAATGAACTTGCCGTTACTCTATTCCTTTTAGGGTTTGAGGGGGTTTAGTTAGACTATGTTTTAGGTGATTGTAAACTCGTATATCCTTCTGGTTTTATCTGGGTTTGAGAGTGGTTATGCTTTTGAAGTTCACATTTGCGGAGTAATATGGTTGACTGAAGTCGGATTGTGGGAAGGTTTTTTGGTTATTTTTGAGGAACTACAACTTGGGTGTTTCTTTTCTTTAATGTTTGTGGTGGGGTTGAGTTTGATGAGTTGTGGAATTGCAAAATGAAGGATAGTGCTTCAGTGTTGATTCAGAGATTCTTTTGGATGCAAAACTGGAATGAGATTAAATAAAAGGGATAACGCACATGCCTTCTTACAAGGGTGTGGTTTGATTGTGGTGTAAGGCAATCCTCAACTCTGGTCCAAAGAGTTTGGCATTGCTCTTTGACAATATGCCCTAGTTGGTGTTCTTCACTTTTTGCCGCTCAGTCATTTTTTTTTTTGTGATGACTGTGGTATCCGGGCGAGCTTTCGCTCACCTCGACTAATTCCACGTGATACCTGCCACCTCCCACCAGCAACAGGTGCCAGGTAACTCTATCCACCAAGGAGACAGATGGGAAGAATCACCTAGTATTTTTTTGTCTCTGCTGAGTTTTGAACTTGAGACCTCAGGGTTCTCAACCACTTCATTGACCACTAGGCCACACCCTTGGGTGCCTGCTCAGTCATTTTCAGATCCCATTTTGGAACGTGCTGGACTTCCCATGCGCACTTCATGCCATCGGGAATCTTCTAGTGCTCTATTTAGGTGCTTGCGTGATGGAACTCGATTGACATACACTTTCATGCTGTTCTGCTCTTCATATTTGAAAGCGACTACAATTGGTTCTGGAAAAAGTGTGAATTTTGTTCCAGAATAATCTTTGGGTGAAGGGGCTTTTCAACCTTAATCTTTAAAACCAGTCAACTATACTAAATCCTTAATTTAAGGAGAACATTTTTTAATAAAATCAAATGTATATAGGGGATTCGTAGAGCTGACTGGTTTAGGTTGGAATTTGATTGACCTTGTTCTTTTAATTCAAATGGAGTTTCATAGGAAAAAAAAGTCTGTCAACCTTAATTGGCAACATACTTGCTCAAGTCGAATCAATTCGTGCCATTAACAAATAGGGTCTAGTTCATATGTAAATAGCTTCAAGTTTCATCCTTCTCTCTGTTATGTGATTGATTTTCCTATTGTTTCCTTTTCATTGCTGACAGGCTTTGAGGGGTCGTCCACACTCGATGAGAGAAGAGAAAGAAAATCTGATTTCGAGAACTCAGAGGATGAGAGGAGGACAAGAATTGGTACGCTGAAAAAGAAAGCATTAAATGCATCAACAAAATTTAAACATTCACTTAAGAAGAAAGGCAGAAGAAAAAGTGATGGACGAGTGAGCTCAGTTTCAATTGAGGATATTCGTGATGCTGAGGAGCTTCAAGCTGTTGACCAGTTTAGGCAAGCACTTATTTCGGATGATTTGTTACCTGGGAGACATGATGACTACTATATGATGCTAAGGTGATACACTATTATCTTTAATTTCTTCAAGTATTTATTCATTAACTGATTAAGATATATCCCGCTTTCTGTTTTCTTGTGATAGTTTTTCTGTTGAGTATATTATGATTGCTTATATAGCGAGAGTTTCAATAACTTTATCATGTTCAAAATGTTAGTTGCAAGTTAGAATGCGTACATAAAGCTTGTTTGTAGAACTGTGAATCAGGGGTAAAAATGAGTATGGGCAGAAAAAACCAATTTATGAAATGGATTTTTGTTGGACCATCGCGTAGTTAGACCAGGTTCCTGGGCTTCCAATCCTTGATTAAAAGATAATCTTTCTTTTTAGTTCTCTTTTTTCTTTTGTTGGTTTGTTCTATATTTTTTGATTTGTAAAAACAATTTATAGAGCCCGGTCAGACATTTCATCTTTGCTTGCATTTGCGGAGCTGTCTATTACAAATGATGCATGAAAGTAATATTATGCTCTTTAGTTTGCTTTGGTCAAAGAGGTTTTCTGTGAAATTTACTCTGGATATCAAATGCCAACTTTCTCAATGAACTTCTCCATCAGGCCTTAAAAACTGAAACAAAATATCAGAAGTGGTAGACATTGTGAGCTTACCGAACACAAAAAAGGAAAAAA
Organism: Solanum appendiculatum; assembly: GCA_018342035.1. Classification (NCBI taxonomy): domain Eukaryota; kingdom Viridiplantae; phylum Streptophyta; class Magnoliopsida; order Solanales; family Solanaceae; genus Solanum; species Solanum appendiculatum. Next base: position 103,255 of record JAGDQO010001012.1, read on the forward strand.
GTGGTATAGGTTAATTCTCTCATAATAGGCAACATGGAAGAGGATATATTAGATTTAAGGAAGCTTTTGATTAAGAACTATCTGGTAGTCTATTCTGGTTTTTGTCATTTTATTACTTATGAGTTTCTTGCAGATTTCTGAAGGCAAGGAAGTTTGATATTGATAAAGCAAAGCATATGTGGGCTGATATGCTTCAGTGGAGGAAGGAATTTGGTGCTGACACCATCATCCATGTAATCTTATTTCTCCAAGTGATGGATTGTCACAGTATTTCTGATATAATATTTCTTCATTTATCAGATGCTAGTGACTTCATTTATTCTGAAATATTTCCCACACCAAATTTTCCATTAGGACTTTCAATTCCAAGAGCAGGATGAAGTTTCGAAATACTACCCCCAAGGTTATCATGGGATCGATAGGGAGGGAAGACCGGTATACATTGAAAGGTTAGGGAAAGTTGATCCCACCAAACTTATGCAAGTCACAACAATGGACCGTTACATCAGAAACCATGTAAGAGAGTTCGAGAAAACTTTTGCAATCAAGTTTCCAGCATGTACAGTTGCTGCAAAAAGGCAGATTGATTCAAGCACTACTATTTTGGATGTCCAAGGAGTGGTATGTTACCTATTATTTGTTTTCTTGGCGCTAACGTGTCGTGATTTCTGATTGCATTTTTAGCACACTAGGCTTTTCATATTTTCATTTTCTTTTGTTGATTTCTCAGGGTTTGAAAAACTTTACCAAGAGTGCTAGGGAGCTCATCTTGCGACTTCAGAAGATTGATGGTGATAATTATCCCGAGGCATGATTATATTCCTATCTCAGTACGCACTATAAGGTATTTCATAGTTTTGGGTTCATTAACACATTTTTGCTACATTTTGGCTGGTGCAGACACTTCATCAGATGCTTATCATCAATGCTGGACCTGGCTTTAGGCTGCTGTGGAGTACTGTTAAGAGTTTTTTGGACCCCAAGACCACCTCGAAGATACATGTTTGTCTATGCTCTTCTACTGCCACCTCAAAGTGCTGTAATATCAGTTATTTGGCTATATTTACTTATTTGCTTCTGCTGTCAAATTTCTTATAGGTTCTTGGAAACAAGTACCAAAACAAATTGCTTGAACTAGTTGATGTTAGGTAAAGGGGTTAAGAATTCTTTTCCATTGTACAAGGAAACAATTGCTTTATTTCTGCTTTTGATGGTATTTCAGAAAGATCCGTTCTTTAAAAGTTGTATTATTGATTTTGTTTTGTGCAGTGAGTTGCCAGAGTTTTTGGGTGGAACCTGTACATGTGCAGATCAAGGAGGTTGCCTTCGCTCGGACAAAGGGCCATGGCAAAATCCGGAGATATTAAAGGTTTCATTCTAAGTCCTTCACAACTGAGAGCAGTTTTATTTCGAAAGATATTCTTTTATACTCACCTTTTTAGGAAGGAATGATTTTTTTTCTTTTCCTCACATTTATTTTCTGCACTTCTCTTTACTGGGAACAAGGGTGGCCTACTTGTTCTTGATGTTTTAAATAACGAACAAGCATTGCTCCCTTGATGAAGACTATGGCAACTTTAAATAACTGGGAAAATGGTGCTCCCTTCTTTGATGCCAGATGATTGGTGAAGCAAGGCGTGCCAGGCAGGTCGTTAAAGTTGTAAACAGTGAAGGAAAGGTAGTTTATGCTAAGCCTCGCTTCCCCATGGTATGACTTCTACTGTCTTTACTAAATTATGACAATACTCTAAATTTTCCACTGTATTTGAAGATTGGTACATGTATGTTGAATTTTAGCAGGCAAAAGGTAGTGATACCTCCACTGCAGAATCGGGATCTGAAGCAGAAGATATTGCTTCCCCTAAAGCCGTAAGGAATTATTCACATTTTCGGCTTACTCCTGTCCGTGAAGAGGTATATTTCTTCCCTATATACCTGATTTCATGAGTTAGCTTTCTTTTATTGGAGAGAACCTAAAAAAAGTTCTCTTTCACAGGCCCAGAATAATACAGGATTTGCATTCCCTTAGATTTCATGAAAATATCTCCTTCCCCATTTCCCTCCTGAATAAAATTTCTTTATATGCTATTCTTACCATGATACTGTTCTTTTTTCGTCAAACAGGCTAAGAGTATTGGAATGTCAGGCTACGCTGCAAATTTATCAGGATATGATGAATATGTTCCCATGGTTGACAAGGCGGTTGATTCTGTGTTGAAGAAGCAACCATCCTTTCATAAAGCCTTCATTGCCAAAGGTTAGACTTATGCAAAGAACACATGCATTTGCACACACAAGGAAAAGGAAAAAGGGGGAGGAAGCATAAGAGTCTCTGAATCTTTTAGTTAGACCTTAGGGGTTATTTAGTTGGGAACAAGTTATCCTGTGATAAGTTATCCCACCATATATGTGGGATTACTTATCCCATCACTATGGTATAAATGGTGGGGTAAATAATCCAAGGACTACCTAATACCTCCAACCAAATGCAGAATAAAATAATCTTGCATTTTATTCCGGGATTATTATACCTTATACCTCACACCAAACGATTCCTTAGTATGCACCTAATCAATGGGGTAGAAAGAGCTCACTGTAGTTCTCACCCTGTAGTTTGGATGCACTGTGATATAATGTGTATATATGTATGTATTATTCACATGTATTTTTCATCTTAATTTGGGTTTTTAGTTGCATGCAGTACTCAGGTCCAGTGCCTGCTTGTTACCACCTGATCCAAGACAACCTGTGTTGGGTGTACATAGTGTGAACGTTATTCTGTCTGTTTTGCTTTAAGCTCTATTTTGGTTGTAAAGCTGGAATTTGCTGACATCTGTGGTTAATATGGGAATTTATGCTGCCTGTTGACCATATTCTTTTTTTGTTAGTCCGTTTTAAGTCGTTAAATTTATGCTGACATGATGTATATGGCTATTTACCTTTTATTCAGGGATACTTCCAGCAGCAGATTCTCAAAAGCCTGCAGTTGGTCGTAGTGCTCAGATATTAGGACTTCTTATGGCCTTCTTCACGACTGTGTTGATGCTTTTCTGTTCAGTGCTATGCCGCATAACGAAGAAACTCCCAGATCCATCAATTGGTCAAGACCAAGCTGTTCAAGAATTCACCTTTGATGCAAACAGTAATGAGGAGTTTCGGCCACCTTCACCAACTCCAGCCTTTACTGAAGCTCAACTGCTTTCTGTTGTTCTGAAGAAATTGGGTGAACTTGAGGACAAAGTAAATACACTTCAAGAAAAGCCATCTGAGATGCCTTATGAGAAAGAGGAACTGCTAAATGCTGCTGTTTGCCGTGTGGATGCCCTGGAAGCTGAGTTAATTGCAACCAAGAAGGTAAATGTTTAAAGATATTGAATGTGAATAAGAGTGAAACCAGTTTTGCTTCACTAGAACTTGCAAGTTTCATGTTTACAAGCTCAGCTGGTGTTTAACTTGTGCGATAGATTTAGTCTAAAGTAGGTTATGGGTTGGTATTATTAGAGACTCTTTATCCTTTGAACTGTTTGCCAAGGCCAGAGACAATAACAAATAGAGAGGAGGAGGGAATAGGTTGGAATTTGATGATTAGTGTGAACGCTAGCATGCTTGCAACTTGAAAGTAATATTACATGATTATGCTGATAAGGTGCTGCCAAACTTATGACTTGTTTCAGCCAGCATTCATTGCATAATGTTGTGGGCTGCTGAGGATAACAGCATCTACATATAATGTTGGGTTGCTGAGAATAATAGCCTCTAATTATCACATATCTGTTTCTCTTGGTTTTTGAGTTGATAATACTATTTCTTTTTTAAAAACAGGCTTTGCATGAGGCTTTGATGAGACAAGAGGAACTTCTTGCATACATTGATGGTCAAGAAGCTGCAAAATTTCAGGTGAGTTTCCAGATTTATTTGGTAAGTAGACAGCACTAAATTATGAATGAGCCTAAGTAGGATGAGAAGTTGATATCATAGTGGAAACTATATCCAAGAAAAATCTAGGTGCATATGAACTAAAAGAATAAAAAGGCTTTGAGCAGTATTTCATGTGCACCTTTTGTATTTGAGTGTGTTTTTCTTCAGAAATTTTACGATTCATTGTTGATTTGCATCTCTGCTGCCTTATTCTGCAGAAAAAGAAGTTTTGCTTTTAAGATTCCTTGGAAGGTGGTGCAGCTCCCCGAATGTGATGAGAGCATACTTGTAATATGAACGAGCAGGCATGGATCCTAATCATTGTGCAGTGGATTTGATCGTATAATGCAACTTTTTATCTTCTGAAAATTTTGCTTTTGGCAAAATGAATTTTACCATCTTTTAGTGTTGAAATGGCCAGACCTACTTGGAGGTACACCAACTTTTTGTCTCCTAAGTAGCGGAACATGTACTAATCGTGTTTAAGGGGACAATGGGAGGTGTTTTCACAAGTTGGTGCTGCATAAAATTAGAGTAACAATTGAGATGAATGTTAATGCAAAACTAATTAGGTTAAACCTCCTTGTTCAGTGAGATGACAAAAATCTGATAGTCAATTTGCGGCAAAACCAAAAGGAACAAAATTGTGTGTCAGCCAACGACAAACAATCGCTACTGACGGCTACCCAAACAGCCATCTGGCTAATCTATTACTCCCTCCGTCCCATATTAGTCGCCATCTGGCTAATCTATTACTCCCTCCGTCCCATATTAGTCTAATGTCCCTTGAGAGGGAGGATTTCACTCTACTAATCTGCACCTCATGTGAGGTCTATAATTCTCCAAACTCTTTACCATTTGTGGCCAAGTCTGCTCTTTGACATTCATAAAAGATGGTATTTCTTCTCTTCCATAATTATCAATTATCAAATAATGATGACTGGGGTAGCATGATATAATGGTTTTCAGTTTAGAAGCACAGTCTAAACGACCCTGAACACCATCTGCTCTGCTGCAGCAATAATGTTTCCAAATGTTGTTAGGAATAGGTGAAGCATAGTTAACTATTGATGACTCTCACAACAAATGCACCTGGACATTATAGCTGTACCATTTCTGATCAAAACATCATCCACTGGTAGCTTTCATTTCCACACCCTCCACAATTTATCTAGTTACTTTCTACTTCTCAATTTTATCTGCTTTTCACTTTAATTTGAACCAATCATGTTTTTAATACTGACTTTGTAAGAATTTTTTTCAATTATTTGAGTGTCTTTTTAGATTATCAAACGATTAAATTCAAAAAGACATTGTCTTAAATTTGAATGTCTTTTAAAGCATAACAATCTATACGATAGTGATGTTTTAGACCTATTTTTGTCATTAAAAGTAATATGAGATAATTTACCAGTAAAAAAATGATATTCTAATTGTTATACTTAATCACGTGAAGTTTTAATTCTACTTTTAAATATTTTTACTGAAAAAGAATTCCAAAGCTAAAATCAATAAGAATTTACTTAAGATCTAAAAACTTGTGATTTTGTGTGACATACAATAATTTATATATGCCTATTAATATCTTAGAAAAGATTACACAAATTGTTATACTGTCAACTAGAGAAAAGAAGAAAAAATGTATTTTTTGAAAAGCTATGAAAATAAGTGTCATAATATATATAAAATAAATTTAAGCTCTTTTTTTAATTTTTGACTTTAGGCAACCTATTCTATTGAGTCCTACTTGTTTGCATCACTCTTATGATCCACTTTTAAATATCTTCAATAATGACATGTTGACAAGTGATGAGAGGTAACACAACTTCTTGTTGTGATGATACAGATTGTGACACTTATGGTACACTGTTGATGTTACAGAAGAGCTAACTTCTACATGTTGATACTCTGAATTTTACAAAGAATTTGACACACCTACCTACCTCTTGCGAACTAGTATTGATTGATTAATTTGATACAAATGTTTGTATAGTAGCCATATCCTGTAAAAATAGCCATATCCTATAAAAATATTGGAGGAGATGTTGAATTCCATTTGAATAGAAATTCTCTTGAAAATAACATCTCTATTAACAAAGAATATCATGTCTTTAAGATCATACATAATATATTCATTTTTATTCTAATTCTTGATATAAGTTTGTCACTCACTATGTTGTCATAACACAAACAACCAATACTCTTAGATGAACCTAGATGGACCAAAGACAAGTGGGAAAGTCTATTGATAATATACATTTCAATATAAGTAGTTGCTTGCACTCAGTGATCTTAAAATTTAAGAGATATATTGATTTGAAACCTGACTCTTTGATGTATGATTCCCATTTGATTTAACAAAGTACTGCAAAATTCATTGAGTAATTCTATCTCATTATCAGATCTAATAGTTTTTACTATTCTATTAAACTGAGTTTTGATTTTAGGAGTGTGTATCGGTCTGTTCAGTTCGATTTTAAGTATTATTGGTTCAGTTTATTGATTTTCGATTTTTAAATATGCTAAATCGATAACTAAACCAATTAGATATTTGTTATAGATTTTCGATTTATCGGTTTTTGATCGTTAGTGGTTTGATTTTCGGTTTAACCAATAAGAAAATGCTTTCAAAACAAATATAACTTCTTCAACAATTTGACGTAATACATGCCTACATCGAAATAAGTAAATCAAACTGTTGCAACTATAAAAGCCAAAACACAATATGCATTTCTGATTTTAATCGAATTGCAGATATTTACAATCGTGCAAAAGCTATTATTAGTCAATTATAAACTAAAACTAATTAAAACCAAGAAGTCTAGTTGTGACCCAACTTTGATATGGATGTCACATTTCCATAAAAAGTAAATCGGCAGTTTATCATCCACTCTCCACAATATTTTTTGTTTGATATTTATGTATGACTAAAAATTAAAATAGTAAATTATTATATTCTTAATGGGTTATCGGTTAACCCAATAACCCAATATTGAAAAACCAATATCAAACCGATAATCCAATAATTTTTTTCTATAAAACCATTAAATAACCAATAACCCAATAACCCGATAACAATAAACCACTAATACTTTTTTCGGTTTGGTTTTTGCACACCCCTACTTGACTTAGCTTAAAAAAATATTGTAAAGCAACACATATCAAACTTCATTTTCAACAAATAGGTTTTTTTTTTGATAAACAAGATGATATATTATAACTTAATATGCATCAATACATGTAAATGGCGAGCATGGCTCCTTTTAGTAACGTTTGGGGAAGGGGTTGGGGTTACATTATACACATTAATACCTTTCATAGTAGAAGGTGATTTTTTTAGCCTAACATAAAGAATTCCTACTTTGTCTGCTTCTATTCTACTAGATGCAATCAACGGAGTAGTTGTCCAGCACAAGGGAGTTAGCTTCCTTCAATCTAGACCCTCCTGTTATAATCATATGTTTGAACCTTGTAAGGCCCCATACATCCATGCGAATAAGCTCAAAACAATTAACACAACTCTGATCAATCTTAGAATGATGTGTTCAATAGAACAAGTGAGAATAATATAAATTAACTCTAAAACACCATGACTAAAATCAATGAAAGTTATCTGAGTTGATTTTTTTTTTAAAGAGCAAGAACGTTTGTTCATTTAAACCCAATTTTACGATTTTTAACTTATATCAATCAGTCCAGTGATACGAGTTTGTTAGGTTTAAATTTTGCAAATACTTCTTCTGTAAAGATATTGTAATCTTGAAATGGTCATGAAGCTAATGCACTGTTTGAGAAAAGCGAGTTAATTTCTGACACGCTCACTCAATTAATAACTTTTTATCTCTGTAAGTCGTCACTCAACTTTGAGTTTGTAGGTGAAATGATAATAGTCTATTGATACAAACTTTAACATTGAAATATTTAGTAATACAGGGTATTCCATATTTTTATTGAATGAAAAAACCAGTCTTGAACAAGCGACTCTTCTTTTTCTTGTTTTCATCCGTCTATATAATAGGATCAATTACCATTGCAGAGAGAGATGACATCTTTCAAGTTATTTTTGGAAAAAAGTATAAGCATCTTCATCTTTATACATGAACTCAGCTACTCTTGTAAGATTAATTATAGGCATGAGCAAAACTCTTGGTACAATAGCCACATCCACTTTGAAGTATTCTTCATTCAAATCCTTCCAATAATTTTCTATTTTATTTCTTAATTTTATGTGTGCGTCTTCCTTGGTAACACCATATTCATTCATGTAACATTCTATACTTGAAGCTGCATCTCCTCTTTTTTATTCTTCCTAACATGAATAAAACAAACAAAATTAATTAAATAAATGCGAGTTTAATTAAAGTAAATAACTTTTGAATCTTATGGTTTTAAATTAAAGATATGTAGAATATACTAAAATATCATTTAATCTTGTCGATTTGAATATATCATGTGAAAAATTAAAATTAAAGAGTTGTCAAAAAAGAAAAAAAGACATTCTTTTTTAAACGAAATTTTGAATAAACATGAGAGGAATTTTTTTATTTTTGTAAAGAGAAAGAATTTAAAAAGGAAAATTTATTTTCAAAAAAAGATTGTACCCTTAATGCGATGATTTAGAGTTACAAGGAAAAAGAACTTGAATAAGTTTGTTTTTCTGAAGAAGTCGTCATTTTCTATCAGGAACGCTATATCATTTTCAATCCCAGCGTAAAGGTTTTTTTTTAAAAAAATTATGTATCAAATTAAACAACATCACGTAAATTGAAATGGATGGAGGATATATTATACCTCATGCGATGAAAGATCATTGAATAATCTTGTAATACTACAAGAAGCAACAAGTATTGAAGGTTCAGTTGCTATCCAATCAAATGCATCTTTAGTTGTTATATTTCCCATGGCTAACCAAGAAGTAGTTGCTAGCAATAGGTAACCACTTGATTGAATTCCATTCTTCATATATTGCTCCATTCTTGGTACTTTATTCTTATTATAGTACCATTTTGCCTCTTGAAAGTAAGCCCTCAACACCTTTTTCATCTAAAAATAATAGTGAAAAATTAAAAATCGATGGATAGAGTGTTTTTTTAGAAATAGTAAAAATAGTATAGTAATTACTTGGAATTGAACCCAAATATTTTTTTTTGTAACTTGGGACAATTCTATCGCTCGACCACTTATGCTTTTTGATGAAATATTTCTATTTTTTTATGCTCTTCAAAGAGTTGTTAATCAATTTAAGCATATGTTTGTCATCTTCTCTAATTATATAAGTACCTCTATTATGGAATAGTCAACTAGAAATGACTTGTTTTCATTTGCCAATTCTTTCTCAATTTCTTTGTAAACATCTAGAAGATGACAGTAAAGAATCTTCATATATGATGGTAATTTTTCTGAAGCATCAATATTCCACCTACATATATACACAAATTAAGAGCAATTATAATTCAAAATGTTGTAAGCTATCAATATATACATGATATATAACATATCAAGAAGAATTATTACCTTTCAATTGCCCTAGTAAATTGAGTAACTTCATCTAGTGTGCCATAGATATCATATGTATCATCAATAATACAAGTGATGTATGAAATTTTTGCTAATATTTTCCTTGCAACGCTATATTGAGGCTCACAATAAACGCCTAAACTCCAAAAGTATGCCTCTACCAATCTGTCTCTTATATAAGGTAATGCATTCACCATTTCCAATTCTTTCCACCACCTACAAAACCAACAACATTCTCAGTGTAGTCCTACATAATTGGGTATGGGGGAAGTAAAGTGTATGCAGACTTGACCTTTATTCTAGAGATAAGGTAGAAAGATTATTTTCGATATATAGACCTCCGGGTTAATACAAAAACAGCCTAAAAATAGAAATAATGAATAAGTACAAGAGACTATTAGTAAAAAAGGCAACATATGGCTAGTAACAGAGTTGTACTACGACAAAATAATACAACAAATGAACTACACAAAATAATAGATAGTAACATAAATTGAAGAACAAGAAACTATGAGAGTAATCCTACAATTACTAGCTATAGTAAGGGCAACAAGACAAACTACTCCTAATTAACTACTAGTAAGGATGCACTCCTACCTATTAGTCCTTCTATCCTAATTCTTGTCCTTCACATTTTCCTATCTAAGATCATGTTCTCGGCAAGTTACAATTACATCATGTCCTGTCAAATCATCTCTCTCTGATTATACTTAAAATTTGGAGTTGGAACATAATCTTTGCGAATATTGTGTTTGATCAAAATAAATTTTAGAAAAAAATTGAAGATCAATAATTGTGCGTGGCGAGTAACGTACCTTGTGATATCAGATAACTCCTTTTTATGCAACCTTTGTATGATGTTGAAGTCTAATTTGGCAAAGTTTAGTAAGACTTGATTGTGATTTTGATTTTGTTGGTAAAATGATATATATTTCCTTGTTTCTACCCTCACCATACCGTCTTTAATTGTAAACTTGAGTGCATTCGCTACTTGTTGTGCAAGATGGGAGTTGCTCAATGTAGGCAAAAGTAGTTTCAATTGAGTGGTGGTGAAATTTAGTGCTTCGTCAAGAATTTCTTCACCATGTACTCTGAATTGTGCTGCCTCATGTAAGCTCAACATTCCATGCACGTCGTTAATCAATTCTTTCTTGAATTTTCCTTGGTCGTCAGTGAACTTCCTAAAAGCTTCTGCTTCAAATTATATCTATATTATGCGCAAGTAAAAAAGGACATTCTTGAACTATCAATGAGCATACAAGTTTCGATGATTAATGTACCAAGGATTAAGATGTGTGTCAGGTCGGATCTTGGGTCAAGGTAGGAGTCAGGTAGTTGGATTCGAGGTCAAGGTTAGGGTTAGGAGTCGGTTCACGGCTCAAAGGTTGAGGTCAGGAGTCATGTCCTAGGTCAAGAGTCAGGTCCTAGGTCGGGGTTGATATAGTCGAGTCCAGTATCTGACTCTCGACTCTCAACCCGCGACCCGACTCTTGACCCCAACACCGGACCTGACTCCTGATCTTGACCCGAGACCTTAGATCAGACCTCAAACCGAAACGCAACTCTCGATCCGAATATGGGACCCGACTTGAAACCCTACTCTCGTTCCTGACCCCAACCCGGGATCCAAACTCCTAAACCCGACCCGAGACCTAACTCTTGACCTCGATTCGAGAATCGAGTCCCGAGTCAAGATCCAATAACGATTCGAGATTTGAAGGCGTATGTGAATCGAGGTCAGATCATAGGTCTCAGGTTGGTGTCAGGTGGTAAGGTTCAAAGAGAGTTTTAAAAAATATTTTTTTAAAATTTTATATAGAAAAGTCATTTTCCTTAAATTTGAGGAATATAATTTTTCATTTGAATTATTTTTTTCCAAAATGATATATATACTATATAGTATATGCTACAGATATATGCTTAACTTAAATTATATAGTTTATCGATACACATAGTATTTAGAATATTATGTCCAATATTCATATTTTTATGTGTGAACGACTAATTAAATTCAAAAGGAAAGTATGAGGATATATAATTATTAATTTGAATGATACTTACCACACGAGACACAATAACCTTGTTGCCTAAGTAATCGAAAGCATAGAGCAATATCATGAAGATCACCAATCCATTCTTCATAATGAGTGTACATGTAACTCAATGATTCCTCAATCTCACGTTCAAAATGATAAGCTACACCAAGACGTTGGATTGTGTTGATGAGATCAAGTTTGTGCAAAGATTTTGAAGGAGTCATCACTAGCATTTCTCTCACTTCTTCTTTTAGGTCTTCATGTTGCTTCTCTTCCCCTTCATTGACTCCCTATTTGAGAATATATATGTTATCATCATATGAATTTATTTCGTGTATTGATGATATAAAAAATATTTATTTACCAGGAGATCAACGTAGGCAAGAAAATGGTCTCCACAAACAGTAGGATGATGATTGCCATAGCGACGTGGAATTATAACCTCGTGATCTGCCGCAACGGTTTGTGTGCACAACAACATTTTTCAAAATCTTGAAATACCCTTGATGAAATTTCTGATTTTGTCACTAGGGTCAGCATGATGCAACACTCAAAAGTTCCATTAACTCTTTTTAAGATGGTCTAGAAATTAATCACTTAGTCCATATTAAGTGGATTATTGAGGTATGATACTCTCCTTAAGAAAATTATTTAAAGACACAAATTAAAGACTAATTTCCACTATTATCATTTTGATTATTTTTCAAACCATTCTCCTAGAAAATATAAAGTAGTTAAGAACTCATTAAATGAAATTAGATAAATATGAAAAGAAGTTCCAACAATTCTCTTGAATTATGAATAATTCACTTATTTTAAACTATATAAAAAATAAAATCCAAAAATTCACTTAATATAAACTAGAGAAAGTATTTGTTGCGAGTAGTTTAGGATTATCTACACTACTACTAATTAATTAGGATTATTATTCCCTAAATATTTTTCTCTATATATGTAATTTTGAACATATCGACTATCCATATAGTAACTTTTTAAGAAGAAAAATTAGTAGTAGTCCACTTATTAAGCTACTTCTAGATCTGCAAAATTAAACTGTTACATGAAATGATCTCAATATTATTTAAAAAATAAAAAAAATAAAAAAATTTGGGCATATACCTTATTAATCTTGTCTCTACTGCCAAGTTGTAAATTAAAGTTTTCTTCAACTTATCAATACTCTAAAGAATATAATGATGACTCCATTCCTATTTATAATGTTTTAGAACATGTGGAGATATTAATGATGATTTAAGAGGTTTTGTAAAGTGGCCACAATATTGTGGAGTCCATTCTCTATTATTTTTACTTATCTATTATATTAAAAATAAATGTCCACTTTTACTTGTTCAGTTTGGAAAAATTAATACATAATTTATTATATAATTTTTAATTTGTTTTTATTATTAACTAACCTTATTTCTCAAGTTTTTAAATTTATTTTATTCAAAAAATAATTTTATAAAATTATCATTTTATTTATTACTTCTTAAAAAAAGTGTTAAATCAATATTGAACAAATAAAAATAAACGAAAGGAGTACTTGGTTTGAAATTATTATTCTTAGGGAGGAGAAGTTTATGTATGTGAATGAGAAACCTATTGAAAGGTCAAACTTTTACTATGTACTATTCGTTTGTTTCTTTTTACTTGTTCAGATTATATTTTATATGTTCTTAAGAAATGATGATTAATATTAAATTTTATCATAATATTTATATTTTGATCTTTAGCCTTAGATCTTAAAAAAATAATTTGGAGAATAAGTAATTAATATTAAGGGTGAAATATGAAAAATATTTTTTTTTTGATATGCTAAAAATGAATCTACTGAAAAAACATTAAATCAACTGAGTACATATATGTAGGTTTTATCAATGAATTTTTTTTAGGAAAACCGATCGATGGATGTCCGTCGGTTATGTTTGGCGATAAAAGCACAAAAACTATATACAAAAATATCTTTTTAAAAGAAAATCAACGGAATCTCTCAATTTTCGTAAAATAAAACAACAATGAAAGTATTTCATCAAAAAGCATGTGTGGTTTAGCTGTAGATTGTTCAATGTCTTAGTAAATACTTGAGTTCAATTTCAAATAGCTATGTTTTTTTTGTATATTTCTAAAAAAATTGAGCAATCTTTATAAAATCGCCGAAGTCCTTTGGTTTCTTTTTTGAAATTTATATCAATTTTTCATTTAAGAAAATAGATGGACGTCCCTCAATTTTAACGAGGAAAATCGAGGGATTTCATTAGTTTCATTAAATCGACCCACAATTTTCTGCTTAGTCGAGTTTGTCGATTGTGGGTCAGTTATAAGCAAAACATCGAGGTCGTCCATTGATTTTGACCTTCAATTTTCAACTTCTTTTTTGGGTAATATGACAATAAAATGAAAAAAAATATATTTTAATATAATGAATATAAGTTAAAATAAACTGAGAAAATATTTGAATTCATAGGATCTGGTATTATATATGGAAGGTTTCTCTTCCATAGTAGAGGAGTCCAAACCTAAATAATTTATAAAGGACTAATTGTTAGGTAAAATATGATTTGCATTGACTATCAAATATTTTGTTTCACTATACGATCGTTACGCTACAATGACCCATTATAGCACATGAATTTTATGCGCTATATTTATAACACCTTGTATACATATATATATATATTCATCATTCTTATCTACTGCTTTAGTATTTTTTACTTTTTCTGGTAACTCTGATTTTTTGGATTTTTCTAGTTCCTCTTTTTCTCTTTGATCTTTTAAGAATCTGATATATATATATATATATATATATTTAAAAATTTTCAATTTTTTGGAAATTCAAAGAGTTTTTATCAAATATTTTGTAAATCCTACTAAGTACTCTCTCTTTCTTTGTTCCTTTAATATATAAATAGTTTTTTAGCTATCAAGTTTTTTGTAACTTCTCCCAAAGTTTTTTTTTTTTTTTTTTTTTTAATAATTGTTTTAACTTTGTTTCACTTCTTCCTTACAACTTAATTTTAAACAGTGATCTTCTCTAACCACACCCCGGATAATGTCTTAACAGCACAACTGGCTTCAACAGACATTCAACTATTCCTAGGAATTTACAGGTTAGTCCATTGATACTGTTTAAAACTGTTTAGAGAACAGTATATTCCAAAGTTTTTGAACAATTATCACAGAAACAACACTTAAATAAACATATTTACTTAAATTCATAAACAAAACATAATATACATATAGGGAGATAAGTTACATAAACTTAAAGCTTTGAACTACTTACATATCTTAGGAGAAAGAGATTTCCCGTTCGGGAGTCCCGGTTGAAAATTAAAATACTAAAAACTTTATACAAACTCACTCAAAATTAAACACTCTTTTTTTTTCTTTTTTCTTTTTTTATCAAACTTTAGAAATAGAAACTAGAAACTTAAAAATATTGCTCTTTGAAGGTTTTAGCTTGCTCTCTTTTTTCGCTCTATTTTCCGCTCTGCTCTTCATTGAGAACTAATCTGATATTTATAGGGGTTGATGGACTTCAAATCCGGATTTCAAAATGAAATAAAGATACTTTAGCTTTCCGGGTGCACTGTGGGGCCCCATCGTCACATGGCTATGTTTCCTTTATCTCTTTTGATTGAATGCCTTTTTATCTGTCCAACCTTTATTTGCAGTGCAGTCTGATGTCATTGCTTACGAATATTTACAATATGATATTATATTCATTCTTTATTTGCAGTCTGATGTCATTGCTTACGAATATTTCCAATAAGTCTTATGTCTTCTTCAGGTGTCCATATTGTGAAGGGCAATTGAATCAAAACTCATTCCTGAATCATCGTCTTCGTTTGGGTCTTGAGCAAAATTATCCATAGCTGGATTATATCCACTACTTTCTGAACTAACTGATTCTGGTTTTGGATTTTCTAAAATAACTTCTTTTGTCTGTTCTTTTAAAGCTTTATTTACAGCTTTTTGTATCATACCTTCTATTTTTTTTTGTCTAGTATTTTTTTTTATACATATTCCTTTTTTCTCTGTCTTTGAAGAATTCTCTATTTCTTGTCTTGGAGTTGAAGATGTCTCTGCTATTTGGAAACTCGCAGGGAGTATTCTTCCACTTTTTGGCAAAGTGTCAGCCATAAACGGATTTGATATATCTTTACCAGTTACCGTTTGAACTGGATTAGCTGTATCTCTATCCGATACAGTGGATCTTTTTACATTCATTGGGGAATGTACACCCATCTTATCCATTTTTGAAGGAGATGGAGAACTCTGAGTATTTTTGTTGATCTGGTATAACTCTGAATATAAAGATTTCTCTCGTTCTTGAAGTATTTGGATTCTCTCTAACAATTTTGCTTTTTCTAATCTCAAATTATCATTCTCTAGATTAAGTCTCTTAAAACCTTCACTCATTGATGAGCAATGATCACAAAAAATTATTTTGTTTGTATCTTTTTGAATATTATACTGAGGAATTTGACTAGTCTGAAAATATTGTTGTCTCAAACTTGGAGAAATAAAATAATTTGGGCCTAAATTTCCTCTAGCATAATCTAAGGCTTCATTAAAATTATTGAATCCTTTAAAAAGAGGTAAATTAAAATCTTTAATAACTTCTACTACTTCTGTCCATTCTTGGAAAATTCCAGGTTTATGACCCTTTATTACAGCATAAAATTTAAATTTTTTATCTATATTTTTCTCTGTGAAATAAAAACTCAAAGCATTTATAACTGAAATAAAATAACTAATATCTTTAGGACTTTTATTATATGAAATCCATAAATTGTCTATTAAACATTTTTGTGGTTTATCAACTCTTGTCTTATCATGTAGTCTAAAACTTATATTACTTGGTGGATAAGAAATTAAATTGAAAGGTCCAAAATGAATTCTTTCAAAATTTTTGTCTTCCATATTTTTTAGAGGTTTATAGTTAGTATTACCTAATAATGTCTTTAAATACATGTCTCTATAATAATTTTCTGAAGGAGATGATTCTTGTACTTTGTCTTTGCCTTTTCCAGTCTGCATTCTGAAATAAATTCAATTAATTAATCATTCTACTCAAATGATCTGCTAAATTATTATCTGTTCCTTTTATATGTTCTAATTTAATATTATAAACAGAGGTGGCATCTAAAAAATTTAACCATCTTCTTTTGCTACTTTTCTTTTCATTAATTTTCTGGTAAAACTTGACTATAGCCTCACAATCAGTTCTTATTAAAATTTCTGGTTTATTTAAAATATATAATTTAAAACTATCTAAACCATAAATTACAGCTAATATTTCTGCATCTATACTAGTTAAATTTCCTTTTTCTTTATACTTACCACTTTGATAAGCACAAATTCTTTCCTCTGATTTATTACTATATTTATTTGGTCTAGTTTTTAGGACAGCTCCCCATCCATTTAAACTTCCATATGTTTCTAAAATTAAATAATCATTTTCTAAAGGTAAAACAAGATCTGGGATATTTTTAATCATTTCTTTTAGTTTTTTAACTAATTTTATATCTTCTATATTAAAAGTTTTTTGTCCTTTAGAACCTGTTTTAGAGTATAATGGTCCTGCTACTTTTCCTAGATCTTTAATAAAATGTCTAGCATAATTCAATATTCCTAAAAATTTTGTAATTCTTTAGTCTTTTCTAGTTTATCTGGCATTTCTAAAATTTTCTTTGCTATATGTGGTTGCAAACTAATCTTTCCTTCTCCTATGGTTACTCCTAAAAATTTTATATGAGTCTTACATAATTCCATTTTCTTTTTGCTAATTATTATTCCATTTTCTACAAATAATTTAAATACTTTTTGTAAATGTCCTAAGTGTTCTTGTCTATTTTTACTGAATACTAAAATATCATCTACATATACTAGTATAAAACTTTTATATTCTCTAAATATATTATCCATTTTTCTCTGAAATATTGGAGGAGCCGTTTTTAATCCGAAAGGCATTACCAACCATTCGAAATGTCCCTCTGGACAAGTAAAAGCGGTCCATTCTATGCTTTCTTCTTCCATTTTTATTTGCCAATATCCAGATTTGCAATCAAATTTACTAAAAATATTATTATTTTGTATTCTATTTATTAACTCTGTTTTATCTGGTAATTTGTATCCGTCCATTCTGGTATTATCATTTAGTCTTTTATAATTTATTACCATTCTAGCTTTTCCTCTAACTATTTCACTATGGTTTCTTACCATAAAGGCTGCAGATCTATGCTTAGATTTAGATCTTCTTATTACACCTAAATTTAATAATTCTTTTATTTGTATCTCAAATTCTTTTAAGTCTTGATTTGTTGATTCTATAGAGGCTGTCTTTACGATATATTCTGGATTTATGATATCTAATTTACATTTTATTTTATTTGCTTCCCAATGTTTTAAGGGTTTTTCTCCTATTATTTCTAATTCATCTAAAATTTGTATTATTTTATCTAAATCTTTTTGATCTTTTATTATTCCTATTTTTTTTATTCCTCTTTTAAAATCATATAATTCTGTGTTTATTTCTATTAAAGTATATTCTTTTTCATTTTCTTCATTTTCTATTAATTCTATATCTTCATTTAATGTTTCACAAGTATCACATTTACAATCCTTTTTATTACAAATTTCTTTTATTTGTTTATCTTTTGATTTAATATATCTAAACTTATTTTCTACAGGTGTTGTTACTACTGCTGTATGGGTGATATTCTTTGACAGAATTACTCCGTCTCTTGTTAATAAACAACTTCCATTATTATGTAATAAAAAGTCTAGTCCTAGTACAAAATCTACCTTTATATTCAAGTCTCTTACCCATATTTTTTCTAATTTATATGTAGGTTTGTAAAAGTCTATACAAGTATTAATAAAACTTATTGTTGCTTTACTTACATAATGTTTATATGTATTATAAGATCCATCCATTTGCATGGAAATTTGTGGACTTGATAATTCTTTAATTAAATTTGGTGGTATAACTTTCTTATTTATTATACTTTTTGTACATCCTGAATCTACTAGAGCTAAAGTTTCTAATTCATAGTCTTGAATTCTTATTCTTGCTAGAATTTTTATAGTACTTATCTTTTTATCTTCATTACATATTAAATTACTTGTATCACTTAAATCTACTGTGTTTATTAATTCTTCTTCTGATTGTAATTGTTCTTGTTGTAATTCTTCATCTATTTTTTCTTTTTTTTTATCTATCTTTTCTAATCTTTCTTCTAGAATTTCTATCCTTCTTTTTAAATTTCTTATTTCTTCTTCTAAATCTATCTTTTTTATTTTTCCAATTTCTAAAGGTTTAATTTTTGTTTGTTGTATTTATATTGGTTCATTTACTAATTTTTCTATTTTCTCTATACATGGTATACATCCTTCTATATAACATTTACTACATTTGGCTCTTCTATTCTTTCCTGGATACCAATGACATATGTAACATTGATTACTGTCTAAACCTTTACCTTGTTCAAAATTATGTTCACAATTTAAAGATATATTTACCATATCTACATTTTCTTCTTCTTGTATGTTTAAGTTTTCTAATCCTATTTTATTTATAAAATTATCTTGTTCAGAATCAGAAGATTCTTTATTTTGTTCTTCATTTATTTCCATACTTATAATTGAGTATATACTTTCGTTATCTGACATATATTCATCTACATTAATTAAAGTTTCTTGAAAATCTTCAATTAACTGAGCATTTCTTGTTCTACTATTATTTCTTTTTGGACAAGTATTAGCTAAATGTTCTTGACTTCCACAAGTAAAACATTCTAATTTGTTTTTATAATTTCTATTTGTATTATATTTTCTTACATGTCCGTATTTATCTAAATATGGCTTTCTTGCCATAGATTTTCTTAAATAATATTTTCTTCTTGAATAATAATTATTTTTATAATTTCTTTTATTTTTTCTATACCTTTTCTGATTATGTTCTTTATCATAATTTTGAGTTGTATATATACTTTTACAAAAATTAGTCTCATTTTGTTTTAATTGTTTTTGTATTTGTATATTAGTACATTTTTCTTGTAGTATTGTCATAATATGTTGTATTCTTTGGCCTATTGACCATTTACCTTCTGGATTTTGTATTACACCTTCTCTTTTATACCATTTTTCTTCTATTTCTCTTCCTAATGCTCCTGGTAATTTATTAAAAAGTTTCTTTCCTAAATTTGTATCAAAAGCATTTCCACTAATACTACAATAGTAAAAATATTCATTTAAAAATTCTTTAATACTAAACCAATTACTTATACTTAATTGTTCTAATTTTATTACTGCATTTCTTTGTAAAGTTATTAAACCACTATTGGGGTCTTCTCCAGTTATTAAGCTATGTATTTTATTTGTAAAATTATAAGGATTTGCTCCATATTTACCATTCCTTGAAATTCTTCAGGAAATTCTGTCTTATATGCTTCCCATAATCCTTTAGTAGATTCTCCTAAAAATGTTTTCATATACCTATACATAGTTTCTGTATCATTATCTTGATTAGTTTGTATATAATCTGCAACTACTATGCTTTTCCATAAATCTATTACTGAATTCCATAATTGAGGGTCATGTGCAGCTATATTAAGTATTTTTCCTTTATTACCTCCTTCTTGAAGTCTTATAGGTTCTTCTATGGGTTGTCTTTTTCCTTTTGGTTTTAAATTTTCAGTTTGTATATCTGGATTTACTCTATATACTCTATACCTTGGTAAATTTCCAGTATTATTTTGTACTGATGGCATTTGGCTTGTTTTTTGGAAAGGACTTGAACTACTTGAAGCACTTTCCATCAATTCTTTTATACTAATATTTGTTTCACTAATTATTGATTCTTCATCTTCTTCTTTTCTATAGCCATAATTATCTTGTCTCAACCTACAAGTTTTAAAATGTTCTTCTACATTTTCAAATTTTATTTTTGATTTTTTACATCCTTTACATTTAAAAACTGTATTTTTATTATTACTATGTATCTGTTATGCCTTTTTTATAGATTCATCTACTTCAAAATCTTCTTCTTCTAAAACTTCTATATTCATTTGTTCTATATTATCTAATTCTTCTTCTTCTATATCTTTTTGTTCACTATAACTATAATCTGTGAATCTTATTGAAGTTTGTCCTTTATTATTTGTATACATTAAATGATCTTTGGATTTTAATATTTCTTTTTTATTTAAATTCTCTAAATTCCATTCTAGTCCTGCATATTCTTCTGAATTTATTTTTAAAGGTTTCATAACTTTTATACCTTTGTCTCCCATTAATCCTACTACATCTTCTACTTTTATTTTAAACTTTGTATTACTATTAGTAGCAATTTTTCCAATAAATCCTATACATATTAATAAATTATTTCCACCTATCATTTCTTCATATCCTTTTGTCTGTATTCCTATTTTAATATGTTGAGCAAAATCTTTTATACTTACCATAAAATCTGGACTAGAATAAAATAATCCTCCATTATTTATCATATCTACTTCTGTTAATTCTATTATAGATTTCTTTAAGTCTGTCCATCTATCATCATATATTGTTATTAAAACTTTTGTACCTAGATTTTTTCTAGTTAATCCTTTTAATCCTATAACTATTAATTCCATATGCATTAAATTCATATTTGAATTTATAATTTGTTTTAAAGATTCTTTACTTATTAAATTTAAACTATCACTGTCTTTTCCTATTACACATAATTGTTCTTCTCTATAATGTTTATACAATTGTGCATGTCCTGAGAAAAAACCTGTATTATATAAAATTTTTGGATTTAAAAGTTTTAGTCTATTTTGTTGGAAAATCTGAATATCTTTATCTATATCTATTACTTCTTCTAACTGTTGACTACTACTTGGTCTATTTTTAGAAGAGTCTAAGATTTTTGCTATAATTCCTCCTCTCAAGTTGTCTTGAGAGAAACTTGATCCTGGTCTGTCTGTGATTCTTCTTTTAAACGGAAAAATTTCCATGGTTTATTTTTTATTTTTAATTGTCTATCTTCTTTTGGAGTGATTTCTATTATTTTTAATTGGTCTATTAAATCTTCTATATTGTTATCTTTTGCTGTTTTAATTTGTTCTTTATTTTTACTAATTTTATCTAATTTATTATTTAATTCTAATAATAATAAAATTATTGTATTATTTTGTTTTATTATAATACTATCTGCTTTTCCTAAAGGAGAATGATCTGATAATCCTTCTGAATTAGGTTGTATTAATTCTGATTTCTTTAATATTTCTTGATATAAAGGATTATTCATGAAAGTACAATTTCTTCTATTTTGGCTATTTTTATCTTTAAGTCTTTTATATCTTTTTCTAATATATTTAAATTTCCTATTTTAATATCTTTTATTTCTTGGTTTTTAACCTTTTTATTAAATTCTTCTTGTTGATTTTTTAAATATTCTTGATTTTGTTCTATTCTTTCTAATATTTTATTTTGTTTTAATTGCAGGTCTTTTAAATTTTCTAAATTTTTAATTATTTTTTCTTGTTCTATATGTATAGTTTCTCCTAGATTTATCAATAAATCTGTAATACTATTTAAATGTTGGTCTGTACCATGTAATAAATGTTCTCCTGAATTAAAATTACACTTCAATACTGCTTCTTCTTTTAATTTTCTATATTTCTTTTCTGGTAGTAATTTTAAATCTAAATATTCTAAATCTCTTAATTTAGCTATGATTTCTTTATTTATTATATTTTATTCTTAATTTTCTTATATATTTTGCTTCTAATTTTGATATTGTTTTTATAAGAAAATTTAATCTTTTTGGGTCTTTATTATTTTTATTTAATTCTTTATATTCTGGGTATAATGAATCTATTTTATTTCTTAATTTCTGTAATTTAGAGGGTTTAACCATTTATCCTAAAGGAATCCAAATAGGTCTTTGTTTTTGAAATTTAATTCTTTGTCTAAATAATTCTATTCTTCTTTCTAAACCTTGTATTTCCCAATTTAAACTAGAAATTATTCTTTCTGCTACGTCGTCGTAACTCACAACTCTTTCACTAAATTGTTTATATATATCTTTTATTAATAATTCTTCTACTATATTTTTTAATTCTATTAATTTTTTTATTTTTTTGTTTTGTTTCTTTTATATCTTGTAGATCTATATGGAAAATCCAATAATTAAAAGATATTTGTCTAGTTACAGGATGTCTTTTCATAAATTATCTTTTCTTATCCTAAAGGAAAATATTTTATTTTATTTATATATTGTTTTTTAATTCTTATTCTAGTTCTTATATCGTATCTTATATTATGTATTTCCCAATCTCTATGAAATTTTACTTGATCTTTTCTTGGATCTTTTGGATCTATATTATCTTCTATATCTTTATATGTTTTTATAAAATATTCTCTAACTTTCTTTAATCTTCTTACTTCTTTTTGTTGTTCGTTGGCTAGACTATAATGAATACGAATATATTTAGAATATTTATGTAATCTCATAAACAAACTTTACCCTAATGGATAATTTCTTACTCTTTTTAAAAGATGTTTTCTAAGTCTTTTTCTAATATTTATATCGTAATTTATATTATTTAATTCTAAATTAGTAGTATTTTTTACTTTTTCTGGTAACTCTGATTTTTTGGATTTTTCTAGTTCCTCTTTTTCTCTTTGATCTTTTAAGAATCTGATATATATATATTAAGGTTTAGGGTTATTAGTTTATTTTTCGATCTTAATCATCGTTGATTAATCAAAAAGATAATTATTATTTAGTAATTTTAACCAAGTTCAGGATTAATTTATTTGTCAATCTTAGCCATCATTGATTACTTAGCCGTTAGCAATATAATTATTATTTAATAATTTTAACCAATTTAACGCATAATTTCATTTCGAATATGTAACAAGTTAATACTTTAAGATAATTTTTATTATTAAAAAGTAGATACGCAAAAATTATAATATTTAATTTAAATTATATAACTTTATTTTAGGTTAAATAAAAGGGTGCCCCTACATTATATATTTAACCCATTTAATTTAATAAAAAGATCCTCCTACACTATATATTCAACCCATAATTTAATAAAAGAAACCCCCCCTTCCACCCCCCACCCCCACCTCCACCCCCACCCCCACTCTACATTATATATTTAAAACTCATTTAATTTAAGCAGTTCAGATCTGTCAATTTAGTGGTTAATTAAAACGGATGGCTTTTTGTTTCTTAAAAAATTGGCTTTAAATTTTTTTCACCAATATTTATCATAAATACTACTTGAATGTAATTAATTTAGTGACTTTGTAATTGTAATGACGAGTGAATTTTCTGTTTCAAAACTTCGAAAAAGTGACCGTCTAACAAATCAACTCTTATATAAAAAGACTCATAATATTGATAGATCCGCAAGTTAAGGTTTTACTATCGAATTTTCGACTGTTGCTGATTTCATAACATTATTCCAAATATTTTCTTATAAAAATTATATATAACCAAATAAAACTTAATTACAAATAAAGTGAAAAATTAATTGATATTTGTGGCCAAACGCCTACAATGTCTAGGATGACTAGATTTCACATACGAGGGCCTATGGGTAACCACCTCTCTATTTATGAATCGAGGTGCACACGATTTGAATAAAGATTAACCCAAATCGAATCAAATCGACTTTATTTGAATTTGATTTTATATTTTTAAAAACTTATCATATTTGGTTTGAAACTTGTCTCTTTGGCCAATATTGGTGTAGCTTATCATTTTAACTGTTATAAACATATTTGTATTATAGTGAATGTCTATTATGCGTGGAGTCTGTTAGAGAAAATTTAGGAATCCTAACTTTGGGATCAAGTCAATTTTCCCCTATAAATAGAGGGTTTCTCTTCATTGTAAATCAGATCTTTGAATCCTGAATATAGTTCAAGAGGAATAAGAAGTCTTCTCTCGATCTTCTCCCTACTTTATTCTTCTTCTTATTTTATTTAGTTTCATAACACGTTATTAGCACGAGACTAACCAACTGAGTAAGACGGACAGGTAAAAGGTTATCACGCCAGGTAAATAGACTATTATATGCTTTTAATAAATAAAACATTTTATGTGTTTACCTCGACAATTAGATCATGGAGATTGTGTGTTTCTCTTCTCCACCGTGATTGGATTATAAAATTCCAACACTTTGAATTAGGTCACTAAAAATATGTCTCTTAAGTTATATTAATGCTTCGTACCAGAAAGGTTCCCTCTTTTCTATTAGTTGGTTGTTTCATCGATTTTAAAAAGGTATTTATTATTTATGTAATTGATATGACTTGATCTAGAAAGTACTAGACATATGTATTCTTATGGTTCATGAAGATTTAGTACGTCTGCATCCAATCGTTGACAACAATAATTTATTAATGTTTCAAAATATTTGTTGACACAATTATAATTTATTGTCAATTACTGATCAAAATTTTATGATCCAATTGTTGACTTGATATGTCATTGATTATGGGTAAGACGATGGATTCATGTCTAATCGCATCAAAGGAGTAAGACGATGGATTCATGTCCAATCGCACCAAGAGGGTAAGACATCATGTTAAAAGTCCTAGTGCACCATGATGAGAAGATATTGGGTTCAAGTCCCATCGATTTATGGCCTAAGGCGCCTTTATATGGATAAGACATTGGGGTTCAAGTCCCAATGCACTATAATGACGATTAAAGCAAAATAATGTACTTTGGTGAAAAAGTTATGAAACCAATTCCATGAATTTGCTTCCTGATGTGAATATGGTAGCAATGCATGATATGTCTGAAAGAAGACAAGTGATTAAACAATGCATATGAAAATGGAATGAGGTACTACAACTATCATAAGATGATATGCTCAGATGATTGTGTTCTATTCATGAAGAATGAGACCTTTTGATAAATGTTAAAAATACGTATAGATCCATTCTCTGAAGTGAATGAGGTGTAAGCCCACCATGCTAGGCGTAGAAAAGGTCGCAACCTTATGTCTCTGGTCAGACATGTGTTATAGAAAAGTTCTTTGCTTAATCTTCAGGGTTGTATTGGACAAGAATTAATGCAAATGAGGCACATTCTATGGAAAATCAGAAATTTACTAATTCCAATATGTTCTTACTGTGGCATGATCGTATGGGACATCATGGGTCTATAATGATGAGACGAATTATAGAAAATTAAAATGGACATCCATTAAAGAATCTAAAAATTCTTTTAAATGGTGAATATTCTTGTACTGCTTATTATCAAGGCAAGTTAATTGCGAGACCATCATGAGGATATTTGTGGACCTATTCATTAACGAAAATTGTGATTGAATCCCCTGCATTCTAGGAATGTATACATGAGGATATTTGTGGACCTATTCATCAACCTAGTGGGTTGTTTAGATACTTCATGGTCTTAATAAATGTTTCTTCTAGATGGTCTCATGTGTGTCTATTGTAATCTCGCAATTTGGTGTTTGTAAAATTGTTGACACAAAAAAATATGATTACAATATAATTTTCTGATAATCAAATTAGTCCATTCAGTGATGGGATCACGACTCACCTTCAGAAGAGGTAGGGTAATTGAGAAGAAATAGATTTAAAATTTACACCCGGAATAAAAAAGTTGAAATTTGTTCATATAATACTAAATAAGAAATTTGCTAAAGCAAAAGGTACATGTCATAGTAAACTTGGAGTTTACTAGTACTAATAATTTTATTAGTTGACATGAATGACTTGGTCATTCCAAAGATGTGCATAATGAGTAATAGACATACATTGAAGAACTAGAAGAGTCTTCAAGAATTCTTTGTGTTGCTTGTTCTCATGATAAGTTGATTGGATCAACTAATGTTGGGACTAAAATTCCTAAATTCTTAAAAGTATAAAAGGTGAATATGGGCCCATTCATCTGTCATGTGATATGTGAAATTTATACATCTATAAAATAATCACATGTGTGTTTATTGTCAACCTACAGTTTGACATTTGCAAAATTGTTTGTGCAAAATAATTGAGTTAAGAGCACAACTTTCAGAATATGTAATCAAGACAATTCATCTTGATAATATTAATGAATATTCAAGCTGATGTGACGTTTAATGCCTCAGATAAATAGTCAATCATTGCTTATGAGAACAAAGCTTCATGTGTCTGAAATACTATATTGCATTCAAAAGTAAATGTATGCATCAGACTTGTAGTATAAGATTAATGAATATACCATGATGCACAAAGATGGATTCTCCAAAGTAGATTGGAATGTATGTTAGTTTGTCTAACATAAGGGGGAGATAAGAAGCAACCAAGAGTTGCAAATGCTCCTATGAATGTCCCTAAAGGACAGAGTCTACGACATGCATGAAGCATGATAGACCAATCGATTCTAAATAAAATAATCCTTGAAAAAGGGAGAGGAGCAAAGGATCAAAATGATCATAATAAGGAGGCAATGTGTTCTTGAAGAGCCTATGGCATAACACTTCATGAAACCTCATGAGAGGGATAGGTACATGAAAATAATGAAGTGATGAGATCTCAATAAGTTATGTCGTATTATGAACTGATATAAAGTAATATTTCGTCGACAATATCTTTGATACAATATAGCGCAATATTCTAAAAGATTATGAGGATATGAATTCTACGTCTTTTAAAGCATGCTGGCGTAGAAATAATTATCAAGTGAAAAGTGGAATGATGCATCTTGGCAAGCGTAAAGCTTATTTGACTTGCAATCTAGACACTAGAAGATGTCATACATTTAATATTGAAAATATCTGATGGATTCAAAATCTAAAGCATATACAAGGTTTTAGAAAACTTGTTTATAATCCTCATATAGATTAAATCAATCAAGATCTTTTGTATTGTTATGCAAGTTGATAACTTGAATTGAAACTCTTAAAGAGTTTTCAAAAGGTAATAGATTATTTGCTTAGAGAAGTTAAAGTGAGGAACTTGCAGAATTCTTTGATCACGAAGGTATGATTCATAAAAGGAGATTGAAGGAAGCACATTTCGTCAAAGTTTTTCTACACACATGAACTCCCAAGAATGGTGATATCAACGTGCAACAGATTTTTCCAAGTAATAATATGACTGAATTATTCACCAAGTCTCTACCAACTACAACTTTCGAGAAGATGATTGTCACGACCCGAACCTACACCCTGGATGTGGCCGGCACTCGAGAACCATTGATGGTCCCCAAGCGAACCCTCATCCTGGCTGACTACAAGCGGAAAACTATCTCAAACAATAATAGGCTTAAAATTTCATTAAATCTGATAAATTCAAATACTGAACTCATAAAGTCTGGACAATATTCAATAGAAATACTTATAGTTTGTAAAACAACTCAAAAAAAGTAAATACTGAAAGACTCCTAACATCTATCTATCTATGAAGCCTCTACTATTAAGGAAGGATATCGGGACAAGACCCAAGACCCACGACACCTCAAAGAGCTACTACTGACAACTTATATAATTGGAGTCCTCCGAAACCAATGAGGCCTTACTCAAAACCTAACAAGCGAATGAAGTGATCTCAACGGAACTCTTGTTGATGATCCTAAGTACCTGTATCTGCATCATTAAAAGATGCAGGTCGAATGACGTCAGTACATTGAATGTATGAGTATGTAATATAGCTGAATAACCAAATAACTGAACTGAAACTCTGGCAGTAACTCAACTGAAATATAATATAGATCATGATGGAAACCTCATTTAAACTCTTACCAAAACAATGCAATAAAAGCATATATTGAACTGATCAGGCTGAAAAGAATGCTCAACTCAACTCAACTAAACTCAACTCAACTCAACTTGACTCGACTCGACTCAACTCAACTCAACTCGACTTAACTCAACTCGACTCAACTCAACTCAACTCCACTCAACTCAACGTAAAACATAAATAGAGATAATATAATTTTAAGCTTCACAAAGTATAATATAATAACTCAAAGAAAATTATATGTGAAAATACAATGAAAGTACTCTTTACTCTATTTGGGAGTTTCTCTAACCGACAACCGTAACTACGAGCTACGTGATGTTACAACATCTTGCCCACACTGCCAGAACTGTCATATACCTTGCTGGGGTATAGAACACCTCAACTAAGTGGATCCACTAAGCTCTACCCGAAGGCATAAGGAAATCATCTAAAAAATATGAATCATTTACCCATGTTGGCATACATGCTTTATGAGGACTTTAAGTAGTTTGAACTCATCCCCATATCGGTGCTCAATACTACTCCCAATAATATATACTCATGCTCAAATGTATAAAAAATAACTCTTTCTCAATTTGAGGTAATTACTCAAATGATCCTCTTAATAGAGGTAATACTCTGACACATCTCTAAACTCATACACTCATTTAAAGATTAGTGCTTCTCTCTTTTAAATGTAAAAGTGTTACATTTGGGAATACTTAGTTCCCTTATGCTCTTTTTCAATTGTGAATACAAATCTTCTCATTCTCATATTTACTTTCTCAAGACTTAGTTCAAAATCATTGATAATTACAAAAGAATTCTCAAAATGACTCAAAAAGACCTCTTGAACTTCCCTCTTAAACTTACTTTAGTTTGGAATGTAAATTAAGACATATGAGTAGGATAATGCATGAATTTTCAATGTTAAATATAGCATATAGGATCTAATATAGAGTTGGGAAGCATAGCCACAACTTAAATGAACACGCCCGAATGAACAAAGAAGAAACGGGCCCTGACGACCCCTAGCGTACTGCTGATGTGGGGCATCAGGCCCTAAACTACTGAAGAATGTTTAGGGCGTAATGCTGGCGTGGGGCACCAGGCCCCAAACTACTGAAGGCCAGCTTTGGCGCCTTCATGGCATGCCACGCCACACCCCTGCCCAGAATTTTGACGAATTTTCTTTCTCAATTCTGGGTCCTAACTCATCTAGAATCGATTGATTTCTTCCAAACTCTCTTTGATTCACAAACCCAACACAAAATTATTAAAATCACACTCAAATTCTATCTAGAAACCTCACTCATTCGCAAAACCCTCACTTCAAGAACTCAAGACCTCCATTGATAAAGAATGAATCTTAAAACTCAAGAACTCTTCAAGAACATTTGCATAAACGATTATGTAGGCAAATTAACGAATGAATTACATGATTGGCGTGAGGATGAACAAGTCCATCACTATGGGAAGCCTTACATACCTGGGAAGAACAATGTTCTTGGCGAGAATGAACGGGATCTTGAGGAACGCTAAAAAACCTAGCTA
Organism: Solanum appendiculatum; assembly: GCA_018342035.1. Classification (NCBI taxonomy): domain Eukaryota; kingdom Viridiplantae; phylum Streptophyta; class Magnoliopsida; order Solanales; family Solanaceae; genus Solanum; species Solanum appendiculatum. The sequence goes on from JAGDQO010001012.1 coordinate 133,029, forward strand.
TTTCTCCTCTTGAACTCTTCTCTTATTTTTCTAAGGGTTTGAGAACGACCAAGAGTGATTTAGCATCTGATTAAACCCTTAATTGGGTGAGGAAAAACGTGGGTAGGACTATTGGGGTAAGGAAAAGACCAAACTACCATTTCCTTAAACGGATGAAAAGCCTTAACTAGAGAGACTTCACTCAAACAAGAATATCGTTTTACTCCAAGCTTGAAATTTTGCAAACTTGGCAGGTTTGGAAAGAGGACTCAAAGACCTTCGATTGATAGTTTATGGACCACTTAATTCTTTATGTGCTAAAAGATATGATCGTTTGAAGTTGACCTAAGTAGAATCTTAGGTCAAAACTCACTCGATAGGGAAGCTTTCAACTCAACTTTGTGCTAGGTGATTCTAGTGACCTTAATTGATATCTAAAATCATTCTCACACTAATGAATTTACTTAGAATATAAGAAAAAAATTAGAATCACTCGGTACAACCTTATACACAATTCAAGAATGGTTCGGTCTTAACTTAGAAATTTTCAGGGTGTTACAATATCTCCCCCTTTGGATCATTCGTCCTCGAATTGCGGTTGGACTGAGAAAGGAAAGGAAAGGAGTTTACTCTTACTATCTTTCTGACTTCTGAACTTGCCTACTAACATAGGCGGAACTAATTCATACTGAGAGTTTTGAAACTGGACTCGAGCACATAAGTCATGAACGATATGAGTTTGAACATAGTCGCTCTCTATCTGAAATTATTTGACATGAAACAAGGATATCCGGGCACGAAGTAAGAATATGACTACTATGCCTCGAGTGATATAACTGGTGGTAGCTTCTAAGCTTTGCAACACTCCTCAACTATACTCTCATTTCTAATTACTACACTTTATAAGCTGCAACTTATAGCTCCCACTAGAGTATATGACTACTCTTACAAACATCTAAGTCAAATCGCTTGCTCTTATTTTGTTCAAGCCTAATCTCCAATTCACAAGGTGCAAAACATGAGATAGTTATACTTATTTAAACCACAGGATTCAGGTTCTATACCTCTATAGGGAATCTTATCCCAAGAATACTTCTCCTTATAAATGCATTCAAACCCAGTACTATAACCACTCCATGAACTCCTACTAACCAATCTTTTTAAGAATTTCTCATCCTCTCATCATCTCTACCAACTGAAATTTCACGCATACTATCAGAAACTATCTAACTACTCTCATCTGACTATTACTCATAGTAAAACTTCATTCATCCTTCTTCCACTTTTATAACTTTAGATGGATTAAGCACACTACTGCTACCAATGTAAGAAACATCAACCTTCTCCTTCTATCATCACTCAACTACTATCATCAACATCACTCTCTAACTAAAAAGGATCACTAAAAGAGCTTTAAGGTGAAGGTCATAAGCACGATTCATTCGATAATTCTGATGTAAGAATATGCTTGACATAACATTACGTTGCTAGCCATTGAGAGTAAATCATGAATTTGCGAGACTGAGCATACTATGAGACATGAGTGCTTATCTGAATAGGTTCATATCGTGAGGCTGATATTCATAACTTTATGAAGTAAGATTGAGATCAATGGTCTAAATTCTTTGCCCCTCGTTCTGGAAACTGAGCATAGATGTGAATCTGTCTGAAGTGTATGAACATAAGTCATGGACACACTTATGATATAAAAGACATCATGATGTTGTAACGACTGAACTTTGAGGAATACGCTAGAGTATAATGGATTGATATTTCACCATAACTCTCTCTAACATCTCACTATATAATTCTCAACACTTGACTTGGTTTCTCATCTTATCATCTCCCCCTTGGGTTTGAAGCTGATAATCTAAGTCTATGGATCGATTTCATCTTTTCCAAACTAGTCTACATTCGCTTTTCTTACTCAGAAGATGCAAATCTCATGACTACTGAACTCTCCATAAGCAGGTACTAAGACTCCTTCTAAGACCTCTTTCTAAGATGCTTCTCTTCACCTCTTCTCATTGGCTTATAAAGACGCTTAGTCTAACTCTTAATAGTCTGACTTCTCCTTCTGAGCCCATTAATACCGTCCTTCTAAGTTCATATCTAGATAACTGGAGGAAACTTGAACTATATTGAAAGACTCATCATTGACTATATATGATCTCTCCGACCAAACTCTTAAGGGTAATAAATAATCTTACATCAGCCTACTCCACATTGGAAACTCAAATATGCTATCTAGGCATACATGAAAACAATAAACTTAATTAGAACCTCATCTGACTACATACGATCTCGGGTACACCTCTTAATACTCTTGTTAATCTAGTGACTTGGTCACCTTCATTGCTCTCATCTATGGGTCATAATACCACACTTGTGTCACACACTTTTATTGCAAAGTAACACCTTAATTCCTCACCTACTATATGTCAAACCTACCAGACCAATTCTCAAAGCTAACATCATCACCCTCATGTTGCCATCCTTTTTATCACCACACTCATCTCAAATTCAAGCTTAGTGTCTATTACTAAACACGGATATCAATATAATTGCTCACTTACTATACTAACTTACAACTACTAGATAAACTTAAGAAACACTCACCCACTAAGATCTCATGACAAGCTGTAAATCTTTATCTCTATGTCTACATACTTACAGATTACTGCCACATTCCTTTTCACAACTTAAGTTCTATTTACCCACTTAGTATACATCATTACTTAATTAGTTCTATAATCCTCTAAATACTATGGGCTCTCCTTTCAAAAATTATAAGTCTAGCTTAGATATATCACCTCATAAATACTCTGCTCTTTTATTCAACACATATGCTTAGCCTTTACCAACACAATGGCATTGCCATAAACTCCCTTCTAGTTAAAGTATACTCTAACTCATCCATACTAGTAACTCTTACTCTACCTTCTATCATGAAATCTACACAAATTCATCACTTCTCAGTCTACCCATATGGGAAAACTCCTCATTAATAACTTACTGAGTGCATGATTGCAACATCATAATTTGCCTCATCACTATCTTCCTTTCTTAGATTACTATACCTCTGCATGTATTTTTCTAATTCTGGGCACTTTTACTACTCCTCCTTATAACATCGTAACTCATACTATATTTTCGGGTGAAAATACTACCCAAGCTCTAAAACGCACTTTCTCATAAAGGTCTCAACTGAAACAAGGTTTAGAGAAGAGAGTCTGGGAGTACATCTCGTTTTTAGCTTGAACGCACGATTCATATGAATTAGAGTGCATTCTTTCAACTTCAAACACTTAAGCTCACTCACGGGCTTCTCTCACGCCCCTCTGCAGTCTCATGACTTTCTCAAGACTTTTGCGGTGAGTAACTCATCGATAAGGATCTAGGCTTAGCTTTTCGACTACCTTGAGTATGAGGGGTAGTCGAATGGATTTGAGAAACGCACGAGTATGAAGAATTTCCTTATGACACAGTTCTATTGCACGATTCAGAGTATAAAAGAAGGGAAACTTTTCTTAAATGTCGGTAGTCCCTCATTTATAGAAGTGGGGCCCTTATAACCATAAATAAGATCCTACATGACACGACTTCATAGACACCCTAGGACACTTGAACTCTGTGCTCTGATACCAAGTTTGTCACGACCCGAGCCTACACCCTGAACGTTGCCGGCACTCGAGAACCATTGCTGGTCCCCAAGCGAACCCTCATCCTGGCTGACTACAAGCGAAAAACTAACTCAAGCAATAATAGGCTTAAAATTTCATTAAATCTGATAAACTCAAATACTCAACTCATAAAGTCTGGACAATATTCAATAGAAATACTTATTGTTTGTAAAACAACTCAAAAGAAGTAAATACCGAAAGACTCCTCAACTCTATAGATCTATGAAGCCTCTACTATTAAGGAAGGATATCGGGTCAAGACCCACAACACCTCAAAGAGCTACTACTGACAACTTATATAATTAGTCCTCCGAAACCAAGAGGCCTTACTCAAAAGCTGACAAGCGGATGAAGTGATCTCAACGGAACTCCTGTTGATGATCATAAGTACATGTATCTGCATCATTAAAAGATGCAGGTCGAATGACGTCAGTACATTGAATGTACGAGTATGTAATATAGCTGAATAGCCAAATAACTGAACTGAAACTCTGGCAGTAACTCAACTGAAATATAATATAGATCATGATGGAAAACTCATTTAAACTCTTACCGAAACAATGCAATAAAGGCATATACTGAACTGATCAGGCTGATAGAAATTCTCAACTCAACTCAACTAAACTCAACTTGACTCAACTCAGCTCAGCTCAACTCAACTCGACTCAACTCAACTCGACTCAACTCAACTCAACTCAACTCTACTCAACTCAACATAAAACATAAATAGAGATAATATAATTTTAAGCTTCACAAAGTATAATATAATAACTAAAAGAAAATTATATGTGAAAATACAATGAAAGTACTCTTTACTCTATTTGGGAGTTTCTCTAACCGACAACCATCACTACGAGCTACTTGATGATACAACGTCTTGCCCACGCTGCCAGAACTGTCCTATACCTTGCCGGGGTATAGAACACCTCAACTAAGTGGATCCACTAAGCTCTACCCGAAGGCATAAGGAAATCATCTAAAAAATATGAATCATTTACCCATGTTGGCATACATGCTTTATGAGGACTTTAAGTAGTTTGAACTCATCCCCATATCGGTGCTCAATACTACTCCCAATAATATATACTCATGCTCAAATGTATAAAAAATAACTCTTTCTCAATTTGAGGTAATTACTCAAATGATCCTCTTAATAGAGGTAATACTCTGACACATCTCTAAACTCATACACTCATTTAAAGATTAGTGCTTCTCTCTTTTAAATGTAAAAGTGTTACATTTGGGAATACTTAGTTCCCTTATGCTCTTTTTCAATTGTGAATACAAATCTTCTCATTCTCATATTTACTTTCTCAAGACTTAGTTCAAAATCATTGATAATTACAAAAGAATTCTCAAAATGACTCAAAAAGACCTCTTGAACTTCCCTCTTAAACTTACTTTAGTTTGGAATGTAAATTAAGACAATTGAGTAGGATAATGCATGAATTTTCAATAGTAAATAGAGCCTATATGAGCTAATATAGAGTGGGGAAGCATAGCCACAGCTTAAATGAACACGCCCGAATGAACAGAGAAGAAATGGGCCCTGGCGATCCCTAGTGTACTGCTGGCGTGGGGCGCCAGGCCGTAAACTACTGAAGAAAGTTTGGGGCGTAATGCTGGCGTGGGGCACCAGGCCCCAAACTACTGAAGGCCAGCTCTAGCGCCTTCATGGCGTGCAACGCCACAACCCCTGCCCAGAATTTTGACTAATTTTCTTTCTCAATTTCGGGTCCTAACTTGTCTAGAATAGATTGATTTCTTCCAAACTCCCTTTGATTCACAAACCCAACACAAAACTATTAAAATTCCACTCAAATTCTATCAAGAAACACCACTCATTCGCAAAATCCTCACCCCAAGAACTCAAGACCTCCACTGATAAATAATGAATCTTAAAATTCAAGAACTCTTCAAGAACATTTGCATAAACGATTATGTAGGCAAATTAACGAATGAATTACATGATTGGCGTGAGGATGAACAAGTCCATCACTATGGGAAGCCTTACATACCTGGGAAGAACAATGTTCTTGGCGAGAATGAACGGGATCTTGAGGAACGCTAAAAAACCTAGCTATTTCTCCTCTTGAACTCTTCTCTTATTTTTCTAAGAGTTTGAGAACGACCAAGAGTGGTTTAGCATCTGATTAAACCCTTAATTGGGTGAGGAAAAACGTGGGTAGGACTATTGGGGTAAGGAAAAGACCAAACTACCCTTTCCTTAAACGGATGAAAAGCCTTAACTAGAGAGGCTTCACTCAAATGGGCATAACCTTTACTTCAACCTCAATATTTAGCAAACTTGGTGGCGTTGGAAAGAGGACTCAAAGACCTTCGATTTGATAGGTCATAGGCCACCTAATTCTTTATGTGGTAAAAGATATGATCGTTTGAAGTCATACTAATTAGAATCTTAGGTCAAAACTCACTCGGTAGGGAAGCTTTCAACTCAACTTTGTGCTAGTGACCTTAATTGATATCCAAAATCATTCTCACACTAATGAATTGACTTAGAATCTAAGATAATTTTTTAGAATCACTCGGTACAATCTTATACGCAATTCAAGAATGGTTCGGTCTTAACTTAGATATTTTCAGGATGTTGCAATGACGCACAAGCTTGGAATGAGAAGATTCAAGTCTTTGGATTGATGTTCACATTAGGGGGAGTTAAGACATGATGTACTCTTTTTCCCTCACAAGGTTTTGTCCCATTGGGTTTTCCTTGTAAGGTTTTTAATGAGGCATCCATAATGCGTATTATTAGATAAGTGTACTCTTTTTCCTTCAGTAGAATTTTTTCCCATTGGATTTTATCTAGTAAGGTTTTAACGAGGCATATAATCTATCAAATAGACATCCAAGGGGGAGTATTATAAACATATTTGTATTATAGTGAATGTCTATTATGTGGAGTCTGTTAGAGAAAATTTAGGAACCCTAACTTTGCGACAAAGTCAATTTTCCCCTATAAATAGAGGGGTTCTCTTCATTATAAATCAGATCTGTGAATCCTGAATATACTTCAAGAGGAACAAAAAATCTTCTCTCTTCTCCCTACTTTATTCTTCTTCTTCTTGTTTTATATAGTTTCATAACATAAACTAAATTTTTAAAATTTATTTATATATAGCCGATATTGAACTCTTGACTTCTCAAAAGAGATATAGAGGTATAGTTGATCATTTTGCTGAATCTGAGTGTCTAATTGAGGTTGCATATTTATCCAATATGTTGATCATTAAGATGGACATAAATTTTGTTGTGAACATGGATAATCTACATAATAGATTTGGACCAGTTATCAAGATAGAGGCTGGCCAAGTTATCGGGCTTGAGGCTAAATCACAAAGAGGTCCAAGAAGTAGACAATCCAATTATAGATTTGCTCGAGATTCAGGTTGAGTAGGGAGGCACGTGTCAAAGGTATAAAAGGGTTGTTGTTCGCGTCTTTAGCAATCATGCATATTGTTGAGAAAAGAATTTAATTTCTCTTATTTCCATTCTCTAAATGCATGTTTGATCATGTTTCATTATAAAATTTGAAAAAAATATGTTTTATTTTCAAAGTGAAAAATGATAGATATTGATAATACGTAGACAAAGTTACATTTTTTAGTACTAGATCTATTCTCCCTGTTAATACTTAAAACAGGTATTACGTAATGTTGATATTAGATATGCTTTTTTTAAGTGCTAAAATACTTAAAAAGAGTTGAGTAATTCAATTGTGAGCCTTAATTAGGCCTGTTTGAAAGAGTTTTCCCTTGCTGTTTTGAGAATAGTCTTGTCAGCTACAAGTACATTTTATTGTACCAAGAATGCCTTGATATGCAAAAAAAACACTAATCATTAAACTCCATTGACAATTCATTGTAATTCATGAACAATTTCAATGATTGAATTATAAGAAAGGAAGAGAAAAACCAACAAATGTGTCAAGTTCTCCTCGAGAAATTACTGTACGTCTTTGGTTGTAATCCTGTGTCCACATTGTCCGCATGAAAATTTTCACTTCTTAGCTTGCGATTTCAACGATGACTAGATTCTCAACCTTTTTGGCCTCCCCGGTCTAATCTTCCCCGTAGGTGGTAGAACCACTTCTTCTAAGACCTCTCTAGGAATGTCCCAAGTGCTTTCATTGGGAACTGGATACGTAGATATGTCATACGTTTTCAGCAAGTGATTTTTGTTGTAGTAGACAGAGCAGTATTGATATGCATCCATGCTTTTGAATGTTATAACTGCCAAGGCATGTGGGCACGGCACTTCATCCATTTGAAACCTTATGCAAGTGCAAGTTCTCTCTCTCAGGTTCACCACAAATTGTTTTTCATCATCAACGACAGTGTATAAGCAATCATCAGAAGGCTTCACCTACATTTTGGAAAAAGATGCTCAGTAATCTACATTGTATAGTAAACGTACATTCTATTGATAACAATACATATAGACTATATACCATTTTTTTTAATGAAGTATTCCAGTTTCATTTTCTGGTATGAAAAAAACATGGTAATGGCATCTTACCGTCATCCTTTGAGATGTAGTGTAATTTTCTTTCATGATATCTTCATATTTTTTGCCCAGCTCCGTGGATGTCTCTACTGCATTTATCTTGTTTGCATAATGCCAATCTTGAACCAACTTCGTCATGTATTCCAGCAAATGCAGTATTGGTAGATCTCTTGCATGATTGTTCACTGTATTCATCGACTCCACAATGCTTGAAGTCATAATCGTGGCCCCATTGACTTTGGAATGCACTCTTGACCATCTATGATATCCAACATCTAACAAGCATTCTCCGACCCTCTTATCAATATTATTTATCTCAACCATATGACGCTCAAATTCTTCAATCGTATATGCTCTGGCCGATGCGAAGAATAGTTCCTTGACAGGTATATGAATTTTTGTGTACCTCGTCTTTATGTTGTTCCACAAATGGAACATACATATACACTGAAGCACTTCTGGATACACAATCGAAGTCGCTTTTAAGATGCTTTCATGCATGTCCGATACTATGCACATCCCTTCCCTTGCACCATAAGTGTCCCTGAACCTTTCGAAGAACCACTTCCAAGATGCATCATTCTCCGAATCAACCACGCTGTATGCGAGCAAAAATATTCTACCTGTTTAAGTCAATCAAAATACTTGTATAAACATATATTAAATCAACTGGTGTAATATTGCAATGATGATGTTAAATAGCAGGCACACAAGCCATTTTTCTAATTAAAAATATTTTTATTACATATGTACAATTTATATAGAATGGAAACAGCCTCTGGCAGAAATGCAAGGTAAAGCTGTATACAATAGGCCCTTGTAGTCGGGCACTTCTCCGGACCCTGCACATAGCGGGAGCTTTAGTGCACCATGCTGCCCTTTTTTTTTATTTTTTATTATAGATGATATACACTGCATATGTATTGATTATATAACATATATATACCCTAGGTATTTTTCAAATATACCAAATGTGCAACTTCAATGATTTGTAAATGTTCATGTGTTATTTTAACTCACCCGCTGCATCTTGTGTGTAAGCCATGATTAATGTCCCCCTGTGTGCTGATTCTAGGAAGCTCGCATTAACTATCACAATAGGCTTGCAATGTTTCCATCCCTTAATTGATGCATCCAACGATACAAAAACATACATAAAGGAGCCACCTTCTGATTTTTGTAGTCTCACTATGGATCCAGGGTTTGTATGCGTCAACATGTACAGGTAGCTCGGCAGCTTCCCATATGATTCGATTTTGTTCCCTCTCAACATTTTAAGCGCCTTTTGCTTCGATCTCCAAGCCCTCATATAGGTCAAGTCCACACCGTAATCTTTTTTCATGTCACGTATTATGTCTGCTGGAGAATAAACAGATTCCGAGTCAGCATACTTGTTCTTGATCATACCTCCAATGATCCCCGCAGAGGAGAGACATGAATGTAATCTTTCCTCAATCGAGCACGTGTGAACTTCATTGAACATTCTTATTTTGAAAAGCTTTGACTTGTGCAGGCTTGAAGACTTAAAACACCACGAACAATTTTCTTCCGGGCATAAGAGACAATAACTGTTGGTGATATACATATATATATACACTATCAGAATTCAGTTTGATATCATCAAATGTACTGGAAATGAAATATATACAATATATATATCATGCAATACCTGGTGCTACTCGACCTTTCGACTCTAAACTGAAAGTTATTTCGGATGGCATAATGCCTCATAACATTGACGATGATCTCTTTGTCTAGGTACAATTGACCCTCTTCAACGTCTTGATGACGTGGGTTGTTTATTAATACTACACCTCTATAATCATCTTGTATACCATTCCAATCCTCCCTGTGAACAGAGCTTATCGGCTCAACAATATCTATGTTGTTTATAATACCTTCCTCATCAGCTTGTCCGCCATTAGAATCCTCCCCACGAACAGAGTTCATCATCTCAACGGTATCTTGGTTGTTTATTATACCTTTGTCATCACCTTGTATACCGTTACAATCCTTTCCACACACAGGACTTATCATCTCAACGGCATCAGGCAGGTATATATCAGGTTTATTTTCGCTTTGTATACCATCAGATGAAACAGTAGCAGGGTTCACATTTGAGCAACTTCCTGCAGTACACTTATCCTTAAACGTAACGCAAAGCGGATACATTGTGAATTCAGCATTCATCCTTTTTAATTCAATATACACTCGAACACTCATATCACTGTGTACCGTCATCGGTGGATACCCATCCTTCACTATGTACTTAATATCTATCAAATTGGTATCCAAATCCTTCTCAAGCTGATTCGCTATAACGGAAACTAATTCTTCAAAATTGCATCCAGAAGTAATCAAAACACCATTAACAGAAAAATTCACAAAGCTATGGTCAGTTTCCCATACTCCATTGTGCTTTATAAAAATAGGTACATTTTCCATGGTTTCTGAAAAAAAAAAATACTCAATACTATAATATTATAATCGCAATCAATACAATAGGTGTATTGATAGTTGATACTTATACTTACATTTTTACCAAATTTTCGAGATCCCAAATTTGAAACCCTAAATCAGAAATATTTTCGATCACATAAAAAATGCTACAAATTATCTACGATTTAAGGTATGAAATTACCTGGAGCAGATTAATCGAATTCCCAAAATTTTAATTTAGAGAGATTTTTCTGTAGCAATGTTTAACAGAAACTCAATTTTTGAGCAGAGAGAATTGGAGTTTAGGGATCATTTGAAGAGAATTGGATCGATGTTACTTTCTCTTTGGCCGCACTATTGATGAATGTTTTTGAGGGGTGAAAGGGTTTTTTTTTTTAATTAAGATTCTGGAATAATTATGGGATTCTGTTGGATTTTGGATATTTGGTGGGTCACGTGTGCAGATCCCATTTTCATTTTCTTATTCTTTTGGCTTTTTTGGTTTGTGTTTTTGTCTTTTCTTTTACTTCAAATACAAATAGAACACAACTTTGGTTTGTAGTTCGGTCTAAAAATGTTCTGGTAGGGTATTTTTGAGTCAAATTATAATAAAAAGGTATTATTATTCATTTTACATAATTTAAGGGTATTTTTGATCTTTTTTCAATATAAATATATTAGATTGTGGATGTCCTTCTAGATGAACTAGTCAAGCAAGCACTTTGCAAGAAACTCATGTAGACATTTTGCCACTAGTTTCTGAAGACTAGCTTTTTGAAAAGTCTCACAACAACATTTTTTTATAAATAGAAAATCAATTTAGTTTATTTGTGTATTAGTTTGAAGAGAAATAAAATCTCACTATCCCCCCATTCTTTGTCTACATCTTTTGTTATCTTGTACTTTTATTATTATTTTATAACACATTATCAGTATAAGACTCCGCTATTTTGAGTTTGATTTTCTATTTCAGGTGCAATTCTTGAAGTTACATAAATGCAAGATAAGTACTTTACTTGATAGTCTTTCACCATGGTAAAATTATATTTGTGGCATTTGTTTTAATCACTTTCATCTTGGGGTACTTAAAGATATGTAATGACTCATCCGGTCGTTTTGCATTTTGGAGCCTCTTCCTTCTTAAAGACCCTTTCTATATCCTTAAATTGTGATTTATGATTTGTGGAGATGGGTGACATAATTTATTAAAGCACAATGATCTCTGGATCTACATTCAAAATCATGTGAAGCACAATACTCTTTGGATCTACATTCACGATCATGTGAAGTTTTGATGATTAACAAATTTTGTACAAGCTAAGTGTCAATCCATATGCTAAAGATTGAAGAAAGAAGTATAAAGAACCAAATCCTCATAGATCTCCAAGAAGAAGTGAATATACTAGCAACATTATTAGAGGAATTCATTCGAAAACTTGTTCCCTGAGCAGAGAAGGAGACTGTTAAAGATAGAAGAGTGAAATTTTTTTAATTGTGCACCAGGATTCCTTGGAGAATTGCAATATGGGCGGAGCCAATTCAACAAGAAACTAAAAAGTGATACAAAAAAGGTTAGCATAAACTTGCATATGAAATTAGTTTCAAATGAGGAGACAAAGAAGCTCATGCACATTAACAAGAAGAAGACCAAGTAAAATTAGGATTGAATATTTGAAAAGACCTAAATCAAATCTAACTTGGATTATAGCGCTAGAAGGTGACAATTTACTCTTATATAAACAACATCACATCAAACTTTTAGAGTTTGACCACACTCAAAGACAGAATCCTCGAAATTTTTCTAGTTATACACAAAGAGTCACGAATAAGAAGTTGATACTACAACAAAAAAACTTATTCCTATCAAATTTTATCCTATACAGTTCTTCAATTTATAGTAGCTAATTTCTTGGAATAGTTAATTCCAAGACAAGATTTTGATTACTTTCATAGATTATATCATAGGTATTGTCTTTTTTTATTGTAAGGGACTTCATTGACCCTGGTAAGGTCATTGAAGATTAAAAGGGTAGATACAAAACTGTTAAAAATAGTTCTTTAGGTGTTACAAGGGGCTGTAAACCAATTTAGAGTTTAGGCTCGTGTAAAATAAAAGATATTGGAAAAACTAAACAAGGCAGATCATGGTTTTAGACTCCCCCAAGCAAGGAGTTTTAACGTAACATTTTTGTATTAATTTATTTTCCGTAATTTACTTTCTTATATTGTTATGTTGCTCCCAATTGCACACGCAAGTGCACGTGGTCGGGCAAGTAATATAGTGGCTCTAAAAGAGCCGGATTATCAAACCCACAGGGACTTGTCAATTAACTATTTACTAAATTATACTAGTCTAATTATTTATTTAAGAGTGTCAAAAGAAATAAAAGAATGCAAGAATTAAATAAAAAGATTAACTTACAGTAATTGAGACAATTCCAGGGCTGCAGCATGCTTAAAGTTTCATGTATCGCATCTCATGTAATGAATTAACTAAGGTTATCAAATTACTGATTTACAAGGTTGATTTTATGATCATGATCTCTCGACCACTAATCGTCTACTCCAACTAGCTGTCTAACTACATCGTTGAGCGGGGATAGGCAGTCCTAATTGGTAAACATTTATATTTCATCTTGTTTCGTAACCAAGCTTGGTGTTCGTCCGGGAGTCACTCCTAAACACAAATCTAAACTAGTTAGATCAAGCTCTTTGCATTCTCTGGTCTATCTACCTCTTCATCTCTCGAGTCCAAGAATAGACAATAGATTTATTTCTATGGTGGCCTAGCATGAAATACTAAAACAAGAACACAAAAGTAATTTAAGCGATAACCAATAATTAATTCAAAACAATCGATGTTCAACAATTACCCATAGCCGCAGCCCCAGAACAAGGGTCTTTAGCTACTAATACCTAAGAAAAGAAGAAGAAAAGAACCCTAAAAAGTATTGACAACTTTTCCTTCCACAATGTCTTTTTCAAAATATCTTCAATTTCTCTAAATAATTATTTTTATGGACTATTTATAGATGTAAAATCCTAAATAAAATAATTGAGTCCAAAACAAATTAGGAACCCAAAACCAAACGGAATTGGATTCCTATAAGCGTGAAACCGCCTCAACACCTTCTGCCTGCGCCGACTTCAACAAGGAGATGTATTCATGTTGCCACGTGGCAACTTAAGGCAGCACTTCAATTCAAATTCTTCTTTCAACTGCACTTCTATATATAATATATTATTATATTCAATTTAATCCATTAATGCTTGGTTTTCCTTCTAGAATCTTCTATTTTTTATTTGTTTTAGCTCCAAACTTTTCATCTTCCCACCAATTTAATCCTACAAAATAAAATACACTATTTAGCACACTCCATAAAATTCATGCTCAAAAAGGACAAATATAAATAATAAATATGAGGCAATTAATGATAAGAAAATATATTTTTTGCCTCAGATCAACACCCCACACTTAAACTTTTGTTCATCCTCGAGCAAACATTAAAGCTCATCTCAAAAATCATACTAGGAATGTCATCACTTTGGTTGATACAAAACAATTAGACCATCTACAAATTTCAAAACATCAAATACACTTCTCAATCATTATGCAAGACATCCAAATAAATAACAAACCTCCTAACCTGAAGGAAGGACTTTGAATTCATCAAATTTATGCTTGCTCATCTACTCTCGTCAAAGAAAGTTAATAAAATCACCTATTAGGGATTCAACAAAATAGTAAAGGGCAAATTATGGCTACCAACAAAAGGCTATAGGCTCAAAAGGGCTAACTAGTGATATAATATTTGAAAAGGCTAAAATTTAGAAGACAAATCAAAGAAAGCCTATTATCATCTCCTAAACAAATCAATACTTTTTATTTCGCTTCAATAACATGCAGGGCAAGTTCTAGACTAAGATGTAAAACATGGAATAAACAAATTCTCACCACACATGGCACAAGTATCAATCAAGATGGATCAATGCCACTTCTAAGAGAGACATGGTCATAACAAACTACAAAATAAAATAAGTAATAAACAAAGACACAACCATAAATCTTGGTGTCAAAGAGTCTGCTATTTCAATAGCAATCAAGCATTCACAAGAAAGTACTACTCAAAATTAGGCCTAAATAGCAAGTATCACACAACTCAAAAGGATCTTTTCTTTTCTCTAAAAAAATAAAATAAAAAATAAAAATTTACGCCCGGTTCAAAGGGACTATCCTCAGGAAAAGTACCGAAAACAAAAGCCGAGAAATCCACCTAAAAATACAAAAAGACTCGATAAAACAGTAAAAACTAGGAATTCATTCCTCCACCCCACACTTAAAAAGATGCTATGTCTCCAAAGCATCAAAAAAAAATTAAAACAAGGGTTAGGAATACTCCCTGAGGCCTCTAGGCCTAGCTAGTAGCATGTTCTCTTAATTTTCATCAAGGGTTGTACACACCCCACACTTAAGCTCAAACGTGCTCCTTAGCTCCAAATTTTTGGGTACTCAAACTTCCCCTAATCTGCAAAAAAAAATTAGACCAAAAGAAAAAAATGACACTATATAAAAAAAACAAAATAAGAAGCTACACTATAAATTGGGTTGCCTCCCAATAAGCGTCTAATATAATGTCGCGGCACGTCCTAATTAAGTTCACCACTTTTCTTTCCACTTTGAACTTATGAATCGCACCCCTAACTTTACATCAATTTTTTTGCTCCTTTCTAGGGACGGTGGTATAAAGATAAAGGAACCAAGTAATAAATGTCGCATCTTGCACTTCTTGGCCCTTATGTGAGGAATGTCGTCTTGTCTACGTGGATTAGAAAACTTTAGAATGTAGGGGCTTTGTTCTTCATCTAGACACTCCTCTATTAGATGACTCGAATTTTATGTCGTCATCCAAGCATAATGTAGAAAAATGTTTAGAATGAGGTCCAATATGCCTCAACTCCAAATCAACATTATTTACAACATTCTCACTTTTGTACTCTTTCTCAACATCGACATTAAGGAATAATGTATAGTTGAATGGTTGGAATTTCTCTTTTTGCTTCACTAGTTGGTCATCATCCATAACAATTGGTGATTGGGCATCAGACGCCTCAATCTTTTTGTTCAAGTGAGCCTCCAAGTCATGAATATCTGAGCCAAATTGATCTATTTTTTGTGTGAGCTCAACTCTTCCTTCTATCAGTTCGGTTGTCATGTATGTCAGACCATCACGGATAGACTCTTGAAACTTTAGACGTTGAGTTTGTTCTTGTAGCCAAGATTGGCTCACTATCTCTGCTTCTTCACAACTTTCTCATTGTTGGGATTTAATATCTTCCTCTATTTTAGCTAGGATTGCAATTTGCAATCCAACATCATCAAGCATAGCCTGCATTTCTCTTATTTTTGCTTGCTCTTCCACGCATTTCAACATTTGTTGTGAGATTTTTAAATTAACTTTGTCCAGCATGTCAGCCCATTCCATAAATGAATTCACATTGTGAACCTCTTGTTTTGCATTATCCATTGCATCACCCCTGTCAACATCACAAATAACAAAAGAATCATAATAGGGGTTCGGTGAAGTGGAGTAAGAGTTAGGACAACCATTCCAATGACCAAATTGACCACCACATATATGACATATAAGACAATCGATATCCAAGTGGGGTCTATTACAATAATTACTAGGATACTTATAAGAATACTCCTCACCCAACCATGGTTTATCCCAATAAGCCATATCAATAAGAGTACTAAATTAATCAAAGGAAAAAAAAATTAGTTGTTCGGAAAAGAAAAAGAAAACTAAAAAAATAGAACAAATAAATAAATAAATAAAACGAAAAAGTATAACCTAGAAGAATAGTTAATTTCTAAGTCCCCGGCAACGGCGCCAAAAACTTGTTACTCCCAATTGCACATGCAAGTGCACGTGGTCGCGCAAGTAATATAGTGGCTCTAAAAGAGCCGGATTATCGAACCCACAGGGACTTGTCAATTAACTATTTACTAAATTATACTAGTCTAATTATTTATTTAAGAGTGTCAAAAAAAATAAAAGAATGCAAGAATTAAATAAAAAGATTAACTTACAGTAATTGAGACAATTTCAGGGCTGCAACATGCTTAAAGTTTCATGTATCACATCTCATGTAATGAATTAACTAAGGTTATCAAATTATTGATTTACAAGGTTGATTTTATGGTCATGATCTCTTGACCACTAATCGCCTACTCCAACTAGCTGTCTAACTACATCGTTGAGCGGGGGATAGGCAGTCCTAATTGGTAAACATTTATATTTCATCTTGTTTCGTAACCAAGCTTGGTGTTCGTCCGGGAGTCACTCCTAAACACAAATCTAAACTAGTTAGATCAAGCTCTTTGCATTCTCTGATCTATCTACCTCTTCATCTCTCGAGTCCAAGAATAGATAATAGATTTATTTCTATGGTGGCCTAGCATGAAATACTAAAACAAGAACACAAAAGTAATTTAAGCGATAACCAATAATTAATTCAAAACAATTGATGTTCAACAATTATCCATAGCCGCAGCCCAGAACAAGGGTCTTTAGCTACTAATACCTAAGAAAAGAAGAAGAAAAGAACCCTAAAAAGTATTGACAACTTTTCCTTCCACAATGTCTTTTTCAAAGTATCTTCAATTTCTCTAAATAATTATTCTTATGGACTATTTATAGATGTAAAATCCTAAATAAAATAATTGAGTCCAAAACAAATTAGGAATCCAAAACCAAGCGGAATTGGATTCCTATACGCGTGAAACCGCCTCAACAACTTCTGCCTGCGCCGACTTCAACAAGGAGATGTATTCATGTTGCCACGTGGCAACTTCAGGCAGCACTTCAATTCAAATTCTTCTTTCAACTGCACTTCTATATATAATATATTATTATATTCAATTTAATCCATTAATGCTTGGTTTTCCTTCTAGAATCTTCTATTTTTTATTTGTTTTAGATCCAAACTTTTCATCTTCCCACCAATTTAATCCTACAAATAAAATACACTATTTAGTACACTCCATAAAATTCATGCTCAAAAAGGACAAATATAAATAATAAATATGAGGTAATTAATAATAAGAAAATATATTTTTTGCCTCAAATCAAGTTACTCAAATAATATGGTTCTTTAAATGCTTAGAATGTAGGTAAACTAACAAATGGTATCAGAATCAAATCTTTCAATGGATAACACCTTGAAAAACGGACAATAATTGCACCTCCAGAAATTCCAGAAGAGTAATCAACAAGCATTACATTTTAACGAAGAAGAACATCAAGAGTACTAGTGGCTAAAACACAAACAGTCACGAATACTGTAGAAGAAAATCAAGAATTTTTTTGGCAAACCTAGAAGAAGAAATCATTCTGTATCAGTTAATTTGAGAAGGCCATCCTAGGATAAACATGTATAGAGACCTAACACATAACAACATATAAAGAAAAACTCCTCCTATTGAAATCCCTCGAAGAGAGAGTGTCGGAATAAATTGAACAAGTCCACTTCAATAGAAAAGATAATATAGACCATGTCACAACAAAATTCAAGATCTGTCATTTTAAGAAAAGATACTAGGTTTAAAAGAAAAAATACATGAGAAGACTCATAGATATAGATTTGTCTCTCTATAGGAGCTCAAAAAAGGATCTAGAAAGCTCAAAATTTAGCTTCCCTAGAACATTGAAAACAAGAGGATGATAGCAAAAGACATAATGCTGACACAAGGGGGAAAAAACCAACATCAGATGAAAAGTTCAACTGAAGTAGTATATTCTCAGTTACAACATAATTGAGGAAACTATTTCTCTGATGATTTGGTACAAACAAGAAGATGAAAAAGAAGGAAATCAGGTGTGAAGTCCTTTGTTACCAAAAAATAATACTAGTTGTGGATCAATTCATGAAATCATAAAAGGCTTACATCAAGTTAGAAAACTTGAAATTTCTTGAAGACAAGAAAGGATGATGATATTTAAAAATCCAAGATAATGGAAAGAAGAAAGAATTGGTAGACAAATGGAGGGGTTGTAAACCTTCAAATTTTAACTCGGGAGTTAATATCTTAAAAGGTCACTAAACTATGAGAAATTATCTAATAAAGTCATTGAACTTTGTTTTGTATCAATAAAATCACTCAACTTAAAGCTTTTATCTTCAAAAATCACTCAACTCATTTATTATTAAAGTAAATTTGACACGGCAAAATAAATTTTTTTTAATGTCATGTAATTATGAACCCCACAAATAAATAAAATTATAAAATCTATAAAGTTACTAAGTTTAATTAGTAATTTCTACTAAATTATTTCTGCAATTAACATAATTATTAGTAAATAATGATGTTAAAGGATGCAGTCGAATTGAAATTGCAGTTTAAGGTCGATGAAGCATCATTTTACCATTTGCATCACGTATTGAAATTGCAGTTCATGAAGTAAATTGCATGTTTATGCTTTAACAGAGTTGAGCAGATCGATAGTTCATAATGTTATTATCACCTTGTTTGTGTAGAGTTTTCTACTAGGAATTGCAAACACATGGATTGAAATAACTTCTATAATACGGTATTAATCTTTAGATGAACCTATTTTGTGGGTGGGTCGGGTAATAAATAGATTATAATTTTATTTATGGGTTCATGATTATAATGGCATAATTTTTTTTAATTTTAATGATAAATGTGATTGAGTGATTTTTGAGGATAAAAACTTTAAGTTGAGTGACTTTTTTGATATAAAACAAAGTTTAATGACTTTTCAAGATAATTTCTCATAGTTCAATGATCTTTTAAGATATTAACTCCATTATATGAGCGACAACCTCCACCATTGCCACACAACATGCAATTCACTTTATGGAGAAATGTTGAGATATTTGTACATTAGTTTGGTGGCATGCTTTGTGTTCAAATTTAAGTGGCTGAGGCCTTGATTTTGTTCTTTTTTGTAAATATGTGTCTGCAAGTGGGATGAGTGATTAGGTGTATGGTGTGAGTGGGAGTGAAATTAGTGAGGGATTTTGGGAGTTCACCAGTGAGGGTTAAAGAGAGAAGCGATAAAAATTTGAAAGTGAGTGAGGTAGGCATACCTTTACCTCTTTTATAGTTACATATATGACAGTAAGTTGGGGTTTATAGCCCCACCTATGATTTATAAATAGGTGAATTATGGGCCTTGGTGAGTTCGAAAGTATGTTATGATAATATAGAATTCATTTATGGTTCATACTTTGCTTACCTGGATCGTAGATGTCTAAATGAATGTACAATGATAAATTGAATCGTGAATTCAATATATGATCGATACATAGGGGCATACATGCACCTTTTAACCTTTAAGGATGGATGAATTACAGTTTGGTGTGCTTTGTGTTCGGATTGAAGCAGATGGAGGACTTGATTTTGTTAATTTTTGTACATGTGTGTCCGTGATAGGGATGAGTGATTGGGTGTATGGCACGAGTGAGATTAGTAAGGAATTTTTGGAGTTCACCAGTGAGGGGAAAAGAGGGAAGTGAGGAAATTTTGAAAGTGAGAGTTGAGAGTTGGGTAGGTATATCCTTCCCTCTTTTACTGTCACATATACGGCCGTAGGTTGGGGTTCATGGTCCCATCTACTATCCATAAATGGGTGAATTATGGGCCTTAGTGAGTTGGGAAGTATATCCATTAATGGTACCATAGAATCCATTTATGGTCCATATTTTGCTTACCTGGGTCGTGGATGATTAAATGGATGTACGATTCATAAATTGAACGTGAATTCAATATACAAATCCGTGCATTGGGGTGTACTTGCACTTTTTAGACTTCAAGTACCTTTGCTTTCCACCTATGAAACCACATATGCTCTGTATTTTTCAGGTATGGTCCATATATAGATTGTAAGTAGATGGCTTTAATTTTGCATGTTATCCAATAACTTATTTCTTACACTCCTCAACTACGAGTCAACATACGGCTTATAAGTCCATTTTGCAACCCGTAAATAGACGTTACAGTGAGGGCTTACTTGAGATACAAGATAGCATGTTAATATTCTTTGAAGTGGGCTCAATGGGCCAACTTACAATGTATAGTACTTATTTTATTATAATAACTAGTATATGTATTCGCGCGTTGCACGTATATATTAATTTATGATTTTCTTTTTCATAAAACATCAAATAGTTCAAACATTTTTATATGTTTGTCCTTTATTATTTTTATGTTGTATAAATAAATTAATTTTTTATCCATATTAACAATTTATCAATTCTAACTTTCCACATGAAGTGTTAAATATCTTAAGATTAAATGACATGTTTGTACATTTTACATATATTTTTTTCGAATAAAAAAAGTTCAAAATATTTATTACAGTCTTAAATTCGTGTAAGATTATAATAGAAAATAATTTAAGAGTGAATATAAAATAATTTAATAACAAAATACGAACGTGTACATAAAATTCAATACATAAAATTAATATATAATTTTTTATTAATCATTAAAATTAATTAAATGTAAATAATGAATCAATTACTTAGATTGTTATATTATAAAATAACTTACCAATTTTTCTAGTACTCTAATATAATAATTAATGGGTAAATTCCTTTTATGACTATTATAAAGATTATCATTATTTTTAGTACTTATTATTTCAATACAATATGTAATATTTAGTTCTTAATTTCAAGCGTTGCATAATTAAAGTGAAAAAAATAATATATAGTCATATATAAAAATATAATCCACACATTAAATTAGAGATCACTATATTGGTACATTTTCAAAATTTCTTCTCACATTAAAATCTATCAAATGTCTATCCAAAAGAGCTCTTACTATAGGAAGAGTCATGAATTATGAGTACAATTCAAAAGTGGATGAAATAATAAGAGATGTAGTTATTGATGAATAAAAAAAATGCACGATATTTTTTTTATTAATGCTTCATATTGCAGGCATAATAACTTGAAATTATTTGAGTTGAATTTTACGGCTTGTGTGTGACCTATCAGAGTAAATTTTCTATTTTTTATGTTTATGTAACGGCCCATTAGGTCGTTTGAGTACTAGAGCTTCTTATTTCATAAAAGACTTTTTCGATAGATTCTAAATGGGTACTTTGGAGTATTCGTAACCAATTATATAATTAATGGGGTAAAATTTAATAATTAAGTTAGTTGGTGGTTAAAGAAAATAACATTAAAATTAGTAGTGGGTCACTTTCATCACTTTTATAATTATTCATGTATAATAATTAGGGTAACAAATCTCTCTCTCTCTCTCTCTCTCTCTCTCTCTCTATATATATATATATATATATATATATATATATATATAATAGGAGAGGTGATAGCGCCTACGTGTCAGCGCCACAAAATAACAGTATTTTAAAAAAATAAAAATTACAAAATTGTATTTGAAAAAACAAAAACAATACATGTATATTGGTAGTTAGTTATGGCATTTTAATATTTACTTTGAAAAAATAATAATTATCCAACTAAATAGGTAGTTTTAAAACTTCCTATTACACTCCTACTTCTAAACAAATTGAAAAACTTTAAAATTAAAATTATTTATTAAAAAAAAAACACATTTGGAAGTTTTTTAAAATAATTTATCATTTAAATACTATTTAATATTTTAAGTTTTATATCATATTTTTTTTCTTATTTGTTTTTTAAAATAAATATTTTTTAAGAAAATACAACTTATAATCTATATGTCCTATTTTTACTGATTAAACAAAAGCGAACTAATAATAATAATAATAATAATAATAATAATAATAATAATAATAATAATAATAATAATAATAAGGGAAAATTACTAAACTACACCTCTTTAAGTTTATTTTTTTCCATTATCCCTATATCTTTTAAAAATAACCAAAATCCCTTATTTTTACCCCAAATCCCAAAAATCTGGATACATAAACAACCCCCCATTCTCATAATTTTTCCTTCCCACAATTCACTCCATAATTTTCTCTTCTTTTCCAGACCATCAATCCTAGCAGTTGTGATTCTCTCTCAAATCTGAAAGTCAATATCGTCTATCATCTCTGTCAAAAAGATTTCGTTCCCATTTTAGGTAACATTGTCTCATTCTCTAACTTTCTATTCATCTGTTGATTTTAGGTATTTTGGTTATTCTTCAATCATTGATACATATGGAGGATGATGCACCATCATTTAGTCTTGGTATTACACAGTTGCATTCTCCTAACAATGCGTGTGTTTGATTATGAAGATGTGGGATGGGCTGAGAACAGATCCAAAAAAATTCATGATCAGTTAATAATGGTGAAGGTTAACTTTGCAAAGCCCAAAAATGATGACTCCTCATCGTCTAAAGCAAAGCTTCATAAACCCCCCAAAAAAGGGGTCGAAAAGTTGCTCTTCCAATTATTCGACTAGCATTACCAAAGGTATGAATGTCGTTCTGATTTTTTTTCTTTTTAGATCGATTGTTGGAGTTTTACTGAAAGATGATACATTATTTGATAAACCTTAATTTTGTATCCAGATGTATGTTTAATGTATCCAGATGTGTGTTCAATGTTTTGTTTCAATAAACCCTAATTTTGTTATTTAGTTAAATAGTAGAATCAACATAAGTAAGTTATTTTAATGTATCAGTTTGAAAGTCTATTATGTTTTATATACATTATATATAATGAAATATATATTGGATACAAATATTATGATTCATGTATCAGTCAATCTGTGTATCAAAATGAACTTCTATTAGATATTATAACCCACTGAAATAGGTTTCTGATACAAAACATTTTTTCATGTATCAGACACCTTGTGTTTCAATATCAACACTTTTTTTTTATATATTTTTGTATTAGGTACAATAATTACATAACACAAGAATTAATATACATGTATCAGATAATTTAGTTGAGATACATT
Source organism: Solanum appendiculatum (assembly GCA_018342035.1). Classification (NCBI taxonomy): domain Eukaryota; kingdom Viridiplantae; phylum Streptophyta; class Magnoliopsida; order Solanales; family Solanaceae; genus Solanum; species Solanum appendiculatum. The sequence continues at coordinate 156,599 of JAGDQO010001012.1, forward strand.
AAATATTTGATACTTAACAGTCATCTTGTATTATAATGGTGTGTTTTTTTTTATATAAACAGCCTATGAAATATGTCATCAAACAGATTCCATCGCACCCTTTGAGGTTTGGTGTTACGTTCAACACAGCGTTTGCAGAAGATTTGAGTTTGTCAATAGGAGTTCAGGGTATTGAGTTGTTCCAAAATATTACTTTTGGTCCATACTTAAACATACCCAATTGCAATTATCAAGGACAAATAACTAAGTGCTTGTTGCTTCTTGAAGTGGAACACAACAACATGAACGAGCTCCATATTAGGCATGCCAATGGGAACATTTTGCATTTCACTATAAAGGAATTTACAATATTGACCGGATTGAAATGCAATGGCAATAAAGATGAGTTTAACTATCCAGATGGTACCAAGAGTAGGCTTATGCAAAGATATTTCCCCGGTTCAAATAATAGTGTTAGTAAGGGTCTACTTGTTCAACGATTTGTATCAGGTGGCTGGGACAACAATGAGGATGTTGTCTAAATGAAAATTCTTTACTTCATACACACCTTTATTTTTCCCAACTTGGCGATACACCTATCGACGTTGATGACTTCCTAATGGTGGAAGATAGTAGATATCAACATTACCCTTGGGGACATCTTGCATTCTCCAAGCTGATGACATCTATGAGGCAAGAATTCACAAAGCAAAAACAACTATACCGATTATCTGGAATGCCTTTTGTTTTAAATGTTTGGATTTATGAGTGTGCATCTGTAATGAACAATGAGATTGCTGTGAAAGAGGGAAATTACATATCTAGGATATGTAATTGGCGAGTCGTTGGGGTGAAGCCAAAATTCGAAATGTTCATCTCCAGTATCTTTTCTGAGGTAATCAATTTTTTTATTATATACCATGTCTCAACATTGTTTCTTTGCTGATCTTTATAAATCCGTTTTAGAATGCATGCACAAACATACAACCAACTCCAGAGGAGATCGCTGAACTTGATTTGTTTAATAATCATGTTGTTACTTCTGCTCAACCGTCCACTTCTGATACTATGCATAAAGAAGTGTTGATAGAAGACTTTTCCGAATTTCTCTTCAAAATCACCGGAGCAGTTGGTAAGGAAGTCAACACATGTACATAATACTTCATCTTCACCACCCCCGAAAAGAAGAAAGAATGTTGACCTTGCCAAACAAAAAGGTACTTCAGTGATACAAAAACCGTCATTCACAATTCCAAAACATGCTGGTAATGTGCCTGATATTCATGGTCCGTCAACTCATACTAAGGAATAGTCAGATAAGTCGGATGTTGAAAAAGTTAAGAAATATCTGAAGAAATATGTAAGCAGTTTAAACAATTATCTTTAAATGTGATTTATTTTTCTTCGAATCAATATAAATATTTCTTTTTTTTTAATAGGTAGACAAAAAGTTTCACAATCTAGAAGCTTTAATAAAAAAAAATCATAATGAGTTGTTTAAAGCTTTTGAGCAGCATGAACGGAAGGTAGTTGTCTATTGTTCAACCTTTTCCTCTTTGAAAAGTTCCTTTTTGCAATTTTTTTCATCAAGTACACTGCTAGTACAAATATCCCAAACACGAACGAAGCACTTGTCGAAGAACAGATTGTTGATCAACAACAAACTACATCTGTATTTGTTGAACAACAAAGTTCACCAATTCATCAGGAGTTTGTGAATATGGACCCCAGTGTTGCAGTTCATGATGAAGAACAAACACATGGCCAGATTCATGAGGTATTGTTGTCATCTGTCTGATACATTCTTTTATTTTAATGTATCAAAAAAATAGAATTATATATTAGACAGGATTGTTCATACATTTTTTTAAACTTTTGCTAGAAATTCTGATACATTCCTAATTATTGTAGATGTATCATTTAGTTAATTCAATCATTTTTATTTATAGTTAATTCAACAATAAATATAATTATTGATACATTATATTACTGTGATACAATATATTACCTTTTATGTTCTGATACATTAAAGGAACAAGGAAGCATTGAAGATGTATCACAACTTGTGCCAACATTAGATGTTCATGTTGAAGAATCTCTTCAGAAGAAAGACATTGTAAGTATAAGTTTATGTATATGAACTCTTATAATTTAATGTATCACTTTTATGACTATGTACCAAACAACCTTACAGGATGATGCAGTTGAGACAGAGACAAAAGATTCGAAAACGTAATTATGGCGCAAGATGTTGCTGATGAAGTGCAACATAACATCCCACAATCAACTCAAATTCCAGCAAACATTGATACATCTGTAATTTTAAATATTCATGTTTTGTGTTGTGTTAATTATTTACTTAATGATACATTATTTTTCACCAATTTTATTATTGAATCTAAAATACAGGATTCTACCATATCGACAACAATTTCATCTGGAACTCATGAAGCGATAGATGCACTTCTATCAGGTCTTCAACCTCCTATGGATGTCCAACCATTAAGTTATGTCAATTCTAATTCAACAACCAAGACACATCAACTGTTGTCAGACAGTCAATTACCTGAGGACGTATCAAGCAAAGAAATTATTGTGCACGAACCATCAGAGACCCCTGCTCAACGTATTAGGATTCCTTCTAAGATTTTTCAATCACCCTATTTGACTGAATTTGGGTCCAGTGACAAAGGAAAAGAGAAGGTTGATTTGGGTGTAAGCCCAAGCACCCTATTTGATGGATGTGGTATTTCTCACCAACCTCCGTCGGATTTACTGGAGGATTTCTCTAAGTGGATTGAGAAGGGCCTCCTTAAAACACATGGCAACAAGTAAGTTACGTTTATCCTACATGTAAATTGAAAATGCGTTCTTGGGATATATTGACTAGAAATATAGGAAACCATCATACGGCAAATAAAGAGCGAAATCATCTTCATTTGGATTTAAAGAGATGGACTTTGTAGTTGCATTTTTCGAGAATAAAAATTAATTTTATGCAATGTCTCAGCCAAAAAAATGCTGGACAGACGAGGTATGATACAAAATATTAATATTGAATCTGATACATTTAGTTCTTTTGTTATTCAGGCTACTTTATATAATGTATCTATAATTAAATGATTGCAGATACATTATAGTTAATTAGTGTTTGTTGGGATGTATCATTTTTGATAATATTCATTTTTCATTTATGACGCAGCACATCGATGTTGTTTTTTACTACCTCAGAAAGAAAGCAAAACTCTGCAGACCCAATCAATATACATACACCACTGTGAATTGCATGTTCAAGGAAAACATCAATAATTCTTATGATAGGTACTATTGCAGTTCGGACGATGATAATATTAGTACGCAGGTTCACATGTCGCGCGCGGCTGTTGTAGCTGGATTCGAGAGATCAATTATAAATGTCATCAAAGGATTTAACATCCCGACTGATTAACCATGGCATCTAGTAGATGATGTTTACATTCCGGTGAACTCAGATGGAAAGTTCCACTGGATTTTGGCTATCGTTGTACTAAAAAAGAGGCTCATATGTTTGTATGATTCTGCATTGAATTCAAGGATAAAAATTCCGACCGGTGAGATTAAAAAGTTGTCATTAATTCTGCCATCTTTTCTTCTGGATAGTGGTTTTTTCGATCATTCCGAGCGAACAGATTGGTCTTCATTGGATGAGTATAAGGATAAGGAAACTGACACCCTTTTGGAACTGCAACACCCATTTAACGTTGAGTTTATACAAGGCATTATGCAACAAGATGATGATAGCCTGTAAGTGTTTAAATCATTTTGTATTTTATATAATGTATCCTACGTATGTGTATAATAATATACATTCTGCATTTTGAAGGGATTGCGGATTGTTTGTTGCCGCGTTTGCCGAGTTCCTTAGTGATGAAATCAATATTCCATCAAATGGGATCAGTGCCGATTTCCTCCATAAACGATACGCAGCTCTATTATGGCAATATGGCACTAAAAAGGCTAAGGAAGGATATGTTAGAGACAATGATGATCCATTGAAGCCCAAGAATTCTACCACAGCACCAGCTCCTGAAGATTTGGTCAACGTTGAATAGACACATTTAGAATGTTTTTGTGGTTGACCATACATTGACTCAAGTTTTTTAATGTTTTGACTATGATAGTTATACTCAAGTTATTGAGTTCTTATCTAAAACTTGTTTACATTGACTATATTTTTCATTATATATAGCTGATATCTTTCAAGCATCTATCCATGTGCACCATTAGTTTTTGTATATATTACCACACAATAACTTTTAGATACATTATTTATGTAATGTATCCCCTTAAGCGTATGTGATACAATATTTAGTTAATGTATCATAGTTCTTCATCTTCATAATATTTGAATAATGTGTTACAATAAAGTGTGTGATACAATAATTAGGTAATGTATCATAGAAGATTATCTGATACAATATTTCAGTAATGTTTCACAATGAAGTGTATGATACAATATTTTAGTTGATGTATCATAGTAAATTGTCTGATACAATATTTAGTTAATGCATCTCAATAAAGTGTATGATACAACATTTCATTAATGTGTCATAATAGAATATGTGATACAAAATTTCAGTACTGTGTCACAATAAAGTATATGATACAATATTTAGTTAATGTATCAGCATAGGTAAATAGTTCGATTTTAACATAGATACATTATATTTGTTAATTAACAAGAGTATCAGCAGTATTTACACTTATACTTAAATAAAAAAATTTCGCAATGAATACAATAATAAATCAGATACTTAAATTTTGTGAGACTTATAGGTTGACTTTATTTTCAACATCTCAAATTTAAAGTATCAGAAATACATAATTCAAAGCTAAAAAGTTGCCTGCATCAACACAATAGGTGGCAGCCTGAATATTTTTCTTTTTCAATCCCAAATTCAGATTTATTGAATCTGAAAAAATACAATATTTTTCAACTAAATAATGTATCAACCATTTTTGGGAATGAAAGTACAAGTTCTTCGATTGTGCCCTTCTTGTCCATAACGTCCACAACAATTTGTTACATTGCTTAGCTTTTCGTCCAGATTCTTTTTTCGTTTTTTCCTTGGTCGTCCAGGTAGTCTTTTATACCTTGGTGGTAAGACAACTTCTTCCACAACAAAGTCCGAAATCGATCAGTTGTCCTTATTTGACATTGGAACCATTGGAATTTCATACGTGCTTGCTAACGCCTTTGGTTTATAGTAATCAGAGCAGTAGGAATGTATATCTGTAACATTTTTTTCTTCAAAACAGCAACTGCATGCGCACAAGGTATCTCGTCATATTGAAATCTTCCACAGTTACAGATTTTTCTCTCAAGGCAGACAATGTATCTTCGGCCACCTTCATAAACTGAATAAACAAATTTCGAATATGAAACAACCTGCAAACACTTATAAGTTAGACATACACTAACATATCAATTGTCCCAACAGGAGATACACAACAACCTAATTATATATAATTTAAGATACATTATAATTTATAAAATTATACACACCTCCATTCTCCCACATTTAGAAGCATTTCGCATCAATATCTCTTCAAACCTCCTCCCTAATGTTTCCTATGTGTAGGACGCTATTTCTCTATTTTTACAGTTTCAAGAACCAAATAGAATCCTAACTTCTTCCAAAAAATCTAATATCGACAGTTCCCGCGCCTCAATAAGGCAACCATTTATACATTCCTCTATGTTTGAAGTCATCATTCTCCCCCTGTTTACTGTTGAATGAACCCTTGACCACTTTTCATATCCAACATCCTCAAGGTACTTCTTAACCCTGTTGTCAACTTTATCCACTTTAGCCATCAATTTCTCGAAGTCACTTTTTCGACAAGCCTTGGCCATTGAATAGAACACATCACTTAATGTTGTTCTGCTTCTTTTGAAGTTTGTACAAACATTTTTTCAGAGGTGCCAAATGCACGCTAAATGAGGAATATTTGAAAAAATGATACTTACACTCTTCATTATGCTTTCATCTCGATCTGATACAACACACATGTTTTTCCTCTCCCCAAATGCACCTCTAAACTATTGGAAGAACCATGTCCAGGAACAATCATTTTCTGTGTCTACAATCCCATAAGCCAACGGCAATATGCATCCTAATAATAAAATAGCGCACAATGTTTTCGATATACAACTAATATATAATATATCAAATCATTTAAAACACAAAATCATAATTTGTAACAGAATAAAGCATACCTGCCCCATCGAGTGTACTTGCTGATACAAAAGTCCCTCTGTAAGCCCTACTGAGATTTGAACCGTCAACAACAACTACAGGCCTACAGAACTCAAACCTCCTCATCATTGGCCTTAATGATATAAACAGATACATAAATTTATTTCTATCCATCTTGTGCATCCGGATATAAGAATTTGGATAGACACTTTCCAACATATATATGTATTGGGGCAACTGTTTATATCCATCAACAGGTTTACCCCTTATCATCTCTAGTGCACGTTCTTTAGCACACCATGCTTGTTGGTATAAAATATCAATCACATATAGTGCTCTAACATCGGCCATTACATCTTTTGCAGTATGAATTCTTTTGTGATTGACTAGTTTTGGAGCCGTCACACCACTAAGAAACTCAACTGTAGCTTGTACCTTTGTTAAAATCCTATCCCTTAACGGACATGTATGTTCGCTGTTGAAGTGCCTAATTTTGAATATCTCTGATTTCTTCCTAACAGAGGCCTTTAATGTCCACGAACAATCATCCGTTAAACAAACTAATACATAGCTACAATTTTACTTGATACATTAGTAAAGTTAATCTTCCATGTATCATAAAAGTAAATAGTGAAGAAACAGTTCAATATAGTTACTAAAGTGGACATTAGATACATTAAACTCATACTCCATTTTCAATTGATACACTTAAAAATAGAAAATAGAAACACAATGGTTATATTGTATCTAATCATATATAGTTGTTAACATGTATCATTATATAAGTCTGTCATTACTGCTTCATTAATGTATAATTACAAACACAGAATTAATCAAATTCAAAAAATAAAAAGAGATACATCATAATTTTCTGATACTTTATATAAACACCAAAATAAACCTCACATTTACAAAATCATTTCGTGCAACTATGAATAATAATGTATCAATCTCAACTAGTACATGATACATTATTAATTATACTTCATAAATAAGCAAACCATAAATCCCATAGTGTAAACAAGCCAGTGTATTCATACATAGATACATTAAAACGTCAAACTAATTCAAGCACTGATACATTATCTTCTATTCAATAATGTATCATCGCTTACATACTCCCTTAATTAGTAATGTATCAACCTCAATGATCAATGTATCATGAAATCTATTACCAATATTTAAATAAAAAAATCATAAAAACAACAATCAAATCACAACAATAAGTTTTGCATACCTTTTGTTGTCAGATCTCTTAACTCGAAAATTGAAGCCATGTTCGATTTTGTATTTTCCCATTACATTCACCAGAGTAGCTTTATCCTTGTACAATTGATTCACGCTTACATCCGTATTGTTTGTGTCTGTTATGTAATTTGTTAATTCCATTTCTGGAATATAACACGAATCACTAATTTTGTATTTAACTAAGTTAAGAGCATGTGCGTCCTTTTCTGAGTCTTCAACACAGATAATTGCACCAGTTGATACATCAAAGCTCTGTATCTCGCAATCACTCTTATTTATTGTATCAATACACAACGGATACATACCAAATCCAATTTCACGTTTCTTCACCTCAATGTACAGCTTTACACCCATATCATTCTTAATAATCAACGGAGACGAATTACCTTCTAAAATGTATCGGATCTCAATTTTTTTTCTCAATTCATCAATATTCAACTCAGCTGCAATTGTTGAAACCAGATTCATGAACGAAATATTTTCTCCAACTACTATACCATCACTCATGTATCCTTCATATCTGACCTAACTTTCCCATATTCCTGAATGCCTCAACAAAATCGTAATATTCATTATGTATCAGATCAAAACTCTCGTCGACCAAATTTGAATTCTCCAACTCGACTTTTCTTCGTTGAAATAGAGAGAAAGATGAACTACACAGTTTGAATTTTGAATTTTGTAGTTGTTTGTTATTTTAGGATATACGTTCCTCTGATTTTTCAGCTGAAATAGCGTGATTTAAGGGATCTGAATTTGAATTGCAATTTTCTTCTCCTTTTAAAGCTTACCAGTTACCAAAATAACGTATCGCTATTAATGTATCCGCCCTCTATTTAATGTATCTGATTTGGCTATATTTTAAGGGATTTAAGTAATTAGCAAAAAAGTAGTGATAGATGGTAATTGATGATTAACACTATGTTATTTATGTAAATTATACTAATAATAATAATAATGGTAATCTATATATATATATATATATATATATATATATATATATATAATAGGAGATGTGATAGCGCATACGTGTCAGCGCCACAAAATAGCAGTATTTTAAAAAAATAAAAATTACAAAATTGTATTTGAAAAAAGAAAAACAATACATGTCTATTGGTAGTTAGTTATGGCATTTTAATCTTTATTTTGAAAAATAATAATTATCCAACTAAATAGGTAGTTTTAAAACTTCCTATTACACTCCTACTTCTAAACAAATTGAAAAACTTTTAAATTAAAATTATTTATTTAAAAAAACACACGTATGGAAGTTTTTTAAAATAATTTATCATTTAAATACTATTTAATATTTTACGTTTTATATCATATTTTTTACTCTTATTTGTTTTTTAAAATAAATATTTTTTAAGAAAATACAACTTATAATCTATATGTCCTATTTTTACTGATTAAACAAAAGCGAACTAATAATAATAATAATAATAATAATAATAATAATCATAATAATAAAAATAATAATAATAATAATAATAATAATAATAATAATAGTAATAATAATAATAATAATAATAATAATAGTAATAATAATAGTAATAATAATAATAATAATCTATAATAATAAAATTTTAAATTTTAAAAAAACATCCAACGAATTATGACGTTTTAATCTTTATTTTGAAAAAAAAAAAAAGAAGTAACTATCCCACTAAATAGGGAGTTTTAAAACTTCCTATTACACTCCTACTTCTAAACAAATTGAAAAACTTTTAAATTAAAATTATTTAAATTACTTATTTTTTAAAAATGCACGTATGAAAGTTTCTTTTTAAAATTTATCATTTAAATATTATTTAATATTTTATGTTTTATATCAGATCTTTTTCTTATTTGCATTTTAAAATAAATATATTTTAATAAAATACAGCCTATAATCTATATGTTCTATCTTTACTGCTTAAAAAAATTGAACTAATAATAATAATAATAACGATAAATTTCTGTTTAACTTAAATTTAAATTTTAAATTATTTTAAATTTCTGTAAACTCTTAATTTAAAACTATTTACATTATTTATTTAAGAAAATACACTAACTAAACAATCTGTTTAATTTAGTTGAATTAAATTAATATAAAACACGGCCTTTAGCATTTTCCCTTTATGCCCATGTCTCCACTATCCTAGAAATACAGATGCACAGTTTAAATTTTTAAAAATTTTAATTTTAATTCTAAATTTCAATAAACCATAATTTTGGCCTCCTTATTTTTACAAAATTATACTTTTCAACTAATAGGAAACGGTTACAAAACTCAAACCCTTTATATAGACACTACTATTTTTAAAAAAATCTTTGATTTCAAATTGTTCTCTCAATTTTTTTTGTATTTCTCTTTTTTATATTATTTTATCTGTAGTTACGTTGTTGTGCTTAAATTTTTAAAAAATTCTTGAATTCAAGTGTTAATCTTTATATTCTTTTTCATGTTTATTTTGTTGAATACAAAAGGTGAGATTTTAATGTTTGGAAGATCCTTGAAGTAGAAAAGCAACACCAAAATTACTTCAAAGTAATTGCTGGGGGTTTGTTTTTATAATATTTTTTAGAATTTAACTAATTTGTTCACTATATTAATTCATATCTCTTATTTTATTTTTTATTTTTTTTGCAGATTTTCAACCTTAGCACGAGATAGATGGGAGAAATTATTATAAAAAAAATTATACAATGATATTACCTATCTCTATCGTAAACATAGAAGACATTAAATTATGTTTATCATAATATATATATATATATATTCTTTTTTGTGTTTATGTTGTCGAATTCAAAATGTGAGATTTTAATGTTTGGAAGATCCTTGAAGTATAAAAACAACACCAAAATTTCTTCAAATTAATTTCCATAGGTTTGTTTATATAATATATTTTTAGAATTTAATAAAAATTTTCATTATATTAATTCTTATCTCTTATTTATTTTGTTTTTGCAGATTTTCAACCTTAGCACAAGATAAATGAGAAATTGTCATAGAAAAAATTATAAACTGATAATACCTATCACTATCATAAACATAGAAGACATTAAATTATGTTTATCATAATATTATACTTGAATTAGAATGATGAGTTCTAGAATTCAAGTGCTAATCTCTATCTTTTTTTTTCTTGTTTATGTTGTTGAATTCAAAAGGTGAGATTTTAACAAATTTGTTCACTATATTAATTCATATCTGTTATTATTATTGTTTTCCAGATTTTCAACCTTAGCACAAGATAAATGAGAAATTGTCATTTCCAAAATTATAAAATGATAATACCTATCACTATCATAAACGTAGAAGGCATTAAATTATGTTTATCATAATATTACTTTAAAAGGACAATCAAATTTCAAAATTAAAAAATAATTTGATGAGATATAAAATTTAAACTTTTGAATTGAAGATAAATAATATTTATCTATATCTAGCAAGCGTTAAAATAATAAATTACTATTTTATTTTAAAAATAATTTTACAGCAGTTTTACAATTAATAAATAATTTTAAAATATTTTCAAAAAATAGGATAGTGCCAACGTGTGTGATTCTTTTTTTATTTTTGTTTTTCCAAAACCTCCTTATTTATAGCAAAATAAATGCAGATAATAATTATAATAATCTATATTAATAATCTATATAATTATATATAAACTTATATATAATTATATATAACATTTTTTACATTTTTTACATTTGGCTCTTATATTTCTTCCTGGATACCAATGACATATATAACATTGGTTACTATCCAATCCTTTTCCTTGTTCAAAATCATGATCACAAGTAAAAGATATATTTACCATATTATGGTTTTCTAAATCTTCTAAATTTAATTTTTCTAATCCTATGTTATTTATTAATTCATCTTCTTCAGAATCTGAAGATTCTTTCTTTTCTTCATTTACTTCCATACTTATTATGGAAAAAATACTTTCATTGTCTGACATATATTCGTCTACATTTATTAATGTTTCTTGAAAATCTTCTATTAATTGAGCATTTCTAGTTCTACTATTATTTCTTTTTGGACAAGTATTAGCTAGATGTTCTTGACTTCCACAAGTAAAACATTCTAATTTATTTTTATAACTTCTATTATTATCATATTTTCTTACATGTCTATATTTATCTAAGTAAGGTTTTCTAGCTCTTGATTTTCTTAAATAATATTTTCTTTTTGAAAATTTATTTTTATAATTTTTATTTTTCTTATATTTATTATTATTAGGTTCTTTATCATAATTCTGAGTGGTGTATATACTTTTACAGAAATTTGTCTCATTTTGTTTTAATTGTTTCTGTATTTGTATATTTGTACATTTTTCTTGTAAAATTGCCATTATATGTTGTATTTTTTGGCCAATAGACCATCTTCCTTCTGGATTTTGTATTACTCCTTCTCTTTTATACCATTTTTCTTCTATTTCTCTACCTAAAGCTCCTGGTAATTTATTAAATAATTTCTTTCCTAAATTTGTATCAAAAGCATTTCCACTTATGCTACAATAATAAAAATATTCATTCAAAAATTCTTTTATACTAAACCAACTACTTATACTTAATTGTTCTAATTTTATAACAGCATTTCTTTGTAATGTTATTAATCCAAAAAATGAAAATATAGAAAATATGATTGAAATAGCTGTTAAAAAAGCTTTAGAAGAAAATATCAAAAAGACTATAATAGAAAATCCCATTCCAGAATCAGAAGAATCCGAAAGTTCAGGGTATAATCCTGCTATGGATCAATTTGCACAAGACCCAAATGAAGACGATGATTCAGGTATGAGCTTTGATACAGAAGCTCTACATAATTTAGACACATAAGATGATGATTGCAAGAATCAGACGTAATGGATAAAAATAATAATGTAAAATATCAAAGACGTAAGGGATGACGACAGAAAGCACTTAAGACGTAAGGGATGACGATTTCAAGCACTTAAATCGACAAAGATGATAAAGGAGCATGTGACGATGGGGCCCAAAGAGCACCCGACAGATTCTTTTTCACTTTGAAATCCGGACTTTGAAGTCCGAAAGAATGTATATATATATCTCATTCCAAGAAGAGAAGAAAGTGAGGAGAAGAAAAGAGTAAGCGAAAAGCGAAAACATCAAAAAGAAAAACAATTACATAGAGAGAAATAGTAAGAAAGTTTGAAAAAAAAAAAAAAAAAAAAGAGTGTTCATTTTGAGTGAAAGTTTTTGAAAAGTTTTTAAGTTCTTTGTTTACCTAAGCGGGACTCCCGAAAGGGAAATCTCTTTCTCCATTAATATGTAAGTAGTTTATGCTTTAATAAGTTTATGTAACTTATCTCCCTATATGTATAATTATGTTTGTTATGAAATGAAGTAATTATGTTTGTTAAAATTAAATCTATTGATTTAACTATTTAACTTTGAAGTATATGGTTCTCTGAACAGTTTTAAATAATATCAATGGACTAACCTGTAAATTCCTAGGAATTGTTGAATGTCTGTTGAAGCCAGTTGTGCTGTTAAGACATTATCCGGGGTGTGGTTAGAGAAGATTATTATTTAAAAACAAGCTGTGAAGAAGAAGTGAAACAAGGTTAAATAGTTAAAATAGTTTTAAAAAAAAAAAAAAAAAAAAAAAAAAACTTTGGGAGAAGTTATATAAAACTTAATAGCTAAAGAACTATTTATATGTTAAAGGAACCAAGAAAGAGAGAGTACTTAGTAACTTTTCTCTTAAAATTTCTAACTTATCTATTTGTTGTAACTCTGTATAAGCTAATTTATTATGTAAACTTATATATTTATAATATCTATGTAGTCTCATAAACTATTGGTATATATATATATATATATTCTTTTTTGTGTTTATGTTGTCGAATTCAAAATGTGAGATTTTAATGTTTGGAAGATCCTTGAAGTATAAAAACAACACCAAAATTACTTCAAATTAATTTCCATAGGTTTGTTTATATAATATATTTTTAGAATTTAATAAAAATTTTCATTATATTAATTCTTATCTCTTATTTATTTTGTTTTTGCAGATTTTCAACCTTAGCACAAGATAAATGAGAAATTGTCATAGAAAAAATTATAAACTGATAATACCTATCACTATCATAAACATAGAAGACATTAAATTATGTTTATCATAATATTATACTTGAATTAGAATGATGAGTTCTAGAATTCAAGTGCTAATCTCTATCTTTTTTTTTCTTGTTTATGTTGTTGAATTCAAAAGGTGAGATTTTAACAAATTTGTTCACTATATTAATTCATATCTGTTATTATTATTGTTTTCCAGATTTTCAACCTTAGCACAAGATAAATGAGAAATTGTCATTTCCAAAATTATAAAATGATAATATCTATCACTATCATAAACGTAGAAGGCATTAAATTATGTTTATCATAATATTACTTTAAAAGGACAATCAAATTTCAAAATTAAAAAATAATTTGATGAGATATAAAATTTAAACTTTTGAATTGAAGATAAATAATATTTATCTATATCTAGCAAGCGTTAAAATAATAAATTACTATTTTATTTTAAAAATAATTTTACAGCAGTTTTACAATTAATAAATAATTTTAAAATATTTTCAAAAAATAGGATAGTGCCAACGTGTGTGATTCTTTTTTTATTTTTGTTTTTCCAAAACCTCCTTATTTATAGCAAAATAAATGCAGATAATAATTATAATAATCTATATAATTATATATAAACTTATATATATATATATATATATATATATATATACATAAAACCATTTTAAAATTTTAAAATTTATATAAAGATAAAATTTAAAATTTAAAAAAACTTTAAATTCTTTATCCAAATAACACAGGAATATAAAAATTGATTAACTAGCTAAATTTTAAAATGGAAAAACTTTTAAATCTTAGTTTTTGTTTAGGCGGAATGACCTGGGAGGCCCCTGTACTTAGCTTCGTTTGTCACATAGACCCTTCTACTCACGACTTAGCCAATTGAACCCTTAAACCAGCTTAAATAGAGCATTTTAAACCCCTCTGACCGTTGACCAAGTCTACGTTGCAACTTAATAGTTGAGCTGGAACAAACAAGTGATTTCACGCGTTGAAAGAGCGTAAACATAAAATTTTGGACTTAAAACAATTAAAAGAAAAAAGAAAAAATGAATAAAAAGACAAAATAAATGAATAAATGTAAAGTTTGTCACCCTCTTTATTTTTTCCCCCAATTTCTTCTCTTTCTACCCACCCGTTCTTGCCCAACCCAATTCCCATTTCTCTCTCTTTCAGAAATCCTTTTCCAGAGGTAATTGCTTCCGTATTTGTGAGATAAAATTACATGGAGAAAAGCTATTGGGGAAACGGGGGAGAGGTAATTTACATGTGGTGAAGTGACAAAGATCCGGTGATTTTGGAGAGTGAAAAGTGATTGTTGTATGTCTTTTGTGAAATTAGGTGGAGTGTATTGTGTAAAATTGTATGAAGATGTTAGACCATATTAAGATAGTTTAGTGTGGTTCGCCGGTGTTAGTAAATATTCAGATACTTTACTGTGGTTCGTCGGCAATAATGGAGGAAACGGATTCACGGTGGTTCAAGTGATGGATGAAAACGTTGGTCAAAAAAATATGACAGACAGTTGTGAATAATAAAAATTTGGAGAAGAACAGTGGTTTATAGTTATTTAAGGCAGTGTTTCAAGTATGGATATAAGATTTCAATGGTGTTTTTGGTGTAAAAAATGGAGGGAGGTAGTCAAGGATAGAGATAGTGAGGGAGAAACATAGTGGTAAAAAAAGAAATTGAAAATTTTAAAATAAAATAAAAATAAATGAGGTGTCATTAAAAATCTGACGTAGATGATGAAGTGTTATTTTTATTGTGAGTTTGAAGTGCACGCAGAGCTAAAAGGGTTTAAAATGTTGTGTTTCAATGGGTTCGAGAGTTCAATTGGCAAAGTCATGAGTAAAAGGGTCTATGTGACAAACGGAGCCAAGTATAGGGGCACCTCCCAGATCATTCCGCCTTTTGTTTATAACTTTTACATATTTTTAAAAATTCAAAATTTGCAGTTACTTTAGTCTTTTTACTTTTTTAAATTTTATTTTAATATTACAGTTTTTTATCAATTCAAATTCTATCCGTTTTAAAATTACATTGATGGTTATCTATTTTACTTTTTACCTTAAATATTTACTGCTTTAAAAACAAAACGAATTTTGATAGCTATTTTTTATTTTATATAGTTTTTTTAATAGTTATTTAATTATTTACAGTTTTTTTTAAAAAAAAAATAATCAAATTCTTATAATTTTTATTTTTATATCATAGTAATGGTTATCTATTTAATCTAATTTTTAATACATGGCAAATTAGCATCATTTTGTAAAACAGATAGCATATCATAAAATATCAAATAAAGTAATACCTGATGCATATTTGGTCCTATTTTTATTTATTTTCTTATCTTTGTATTTTTGTTATTTATTTGTTATTTATCTTTAAAAGAAAAATAAATTTTAAAACAAATAGATAAAAAGGTAACAAAACTATCCCAATTTTCATATTGAGTTAGTTTCTTTGAAAAGATACTTATTAGTCTTAAAAAAATTATTTGTGTTTGATAAAAAAAAATTAAGAGTACTTTGGTATGCCCAAAAGTACAAATATTTGGTAACACAAAAAGATAATTTTGTAACAAAAGGAGAAAAAACATCTATCTATATATAATTAGAGAGGAATAAAGTGTCACATGTTAGCACCACAAATTTAATTTTTTAAAATAATTTAAATTTGTATTAGTTAGTTATTTTCAATTTAAATTTTAAAATGTTAAAAAAAATTAAGTGTGTTCTTTTTTAGAATTAGAAATAACTGTTTTTTATTCTTTTTATTTTAAAAATAATTAACTCATTGTATATGTGGCTAATGTTTACGTTTTTTGGATATTTAAGTATTTTTTAAAATTGTATTTATTTCAAAATAAATAATCAGTAATTTTAATTTTTCTTTTAAAAATGCAATCGATAATAAGAAGAAGGATGTTAATGAAGATTGTGATTAAGGATATAATTTTACAAATTTAGTAATAGTGCATGTAAAAATGCACCTACAAAATAAAATTAACAATATTTATTTATCTATATATAATAAGAGAGGAATAAAGTGCCACGTGTTAGCACTACAATATTTAAATTTTTATTAGTTAATTATTTTCAATTTAAATTTAATTTTTTTCAAAAAAATTAAACATATTCTTTTTTAGAATTAGAAATAACTGTTTTTTATTCTTTTTATTTTAAAAATAATTAGTTGATTGTATATGTGGCTAATTTTTTATGTTTTTTGGACTCTTATTTTTATCCTAATCAGAATACTTATTTTTATTATTGAAATCTATTTAATCATTTTTAAAAATTGTATTTACTTCAAAACAAATAATTAGTAATTTTAATTATTTTTTTTTTAAATGCAATCGAGAATAAGAAGAAGTATGTTAATGAAGAATGTTATCAAGGATATAATTTTACAAATGTATTAATAGTCCATATAAAAATGCACCTAGAAAATGAAATTAACAATATTATTATTAAATTAAAACATAAAATTTTTCATTTTATTATTTAAAAAATAAAAATTAAAAAAAATAAAAGAAGAAAAAGAAAAAAAAAAAGAGAGGAAAAAACACTACGCGCGTCCCTTGCCCAACCCCTCACCTCCCCGCCCCTCCCCAATATCCCCACTACCTTACATGAACAATTTTAATATTTAAAGAATAAAATTAAATTTCAAATAATCAAGAAATAAGCAAATAGAAAATCTATTATAATTCAAAATCTAATAGCAGTTTCAGTTTCAGAAGGAAGTTACACACGTGCTTGAATGTTTTAGATTCTATATTTTTGAAACTGTATTTCCACAAAATATGCCTAAGAGATAAAATCGCATTTTAAAATTTATTTTTATACATCTATTTAGATTTTAAATTATTGTTAATTGTTTTCAACTTTGTATATATACATATAAAAAAATTACTAACAAAAAAAATTACTGATAGATAGAGGAGTCAAAACTTATTTGAATGAGCTTATAACTTTAGTTTTCGATTATAGGTCAAAAATGATAAGTTAGAAATTTTAATTTATAATTTTTGACTAATTATTATCTTTTAGACTAAAAAATAAGTGTTTAGAAGCCCTTTTTCATTGTACTATTACAAAAATGGTTAAAACCTATTCTTACTTTAAAAGACTTAAAATAAATCAATTTACATATGATCTAAGAAATTCAAAAAATCCTTTAAAAATTGTAGATGAGTTATCATAAATGCATGCATAAATATTGTTATCAAAATTAGTTAATATGTCTTATTTGATTAATATATTTTGAAGAAACAGTTTTAAAAAAAATATAAATTCTAATTTTCCTTACAACTTTTATTCAATTGCTTAAAGATTACTTAACTTTAATCAATAGAATAATATTATTTTTGTTGCTTTGCTATGTCAAAAAATGTGTGACAAAAGTATTAGATAACTATAAGAAGATCTAATAAGGTGTGTGCATGTAAGACAAGTATTTCAAATTTGAAAAACAAAAAATATTACACAAATAATAAGTATTTCACAATTTCAACTCTTTTAACCACATTTTAAGGAAAAAATCCGTTTCAATCTGCTAAGATTTATGAATTAAGAATTTCTATAAATTTTAAATATATGTTTAAAATAAAAATTTATGATATTTTAATAGAGAAAGAGATTGGATTATGTTAGAAAAAGAAACACGAAGAATCATTATTGTTGTTTCTGTTGATCATAGGTTGATGAAATTATTATTTGAAAATAAACTTATAAAAATATCATTAAACTGTAAGAATTATATAGTACTAAAATATTATATAATTATATGATTTTTTTTTAAATATCATATACTTGATATGTGATTTTTTTTAAAAATTAAAAGATAAAATTTAAAAATTTGAATACCATGTCTATAATTTGACATTCAAATGATTAAAACTTCTTAGTTTTATGCTTGGCATTATCATAGTGGTAGGACTTTTTTTAATTACATTTTATTTAATCTAACTATTAAATTTTCTTATATCTTTATTATTCTAACAAGAAGATAATATGAATTGTGTGAGAGTATTTATGATTTTGAATAATTTAAAAAATAAATAAATTAAATAATGCTAAAAATTATTATTATTAAATTTAGACAATGAACTAAGCATATATATTGATTTATTTTCATAAGGGGTCTATTATAACATGTCAAGGTGCTAAATGCTAATATTCTCTAATATAAACTTTATAATATCATTTTATAATAGGTTGAGTTTTAAAATTGTCAATAGATCAATATTTACAATTACATTATTAATTGACCGCGCGTTGCTTATACTAGTAATCTGTAGAAAAGAAAGAAAAATTAGTTGAGAAAACAATACCTGCGGCGTCTACCAGTGAAGACCGACATCCAGGTAACTTCAATTCTTCAATTGCCTTAATTAATATTTGATGGATTAGAGTTACAATGAGGCGTGTTGCATGTTGTGCAGTAAGAAATATTGAGGGATATAATTTAGTGCAAGTTTGAGTGGTGGCGGCGTTGGGTTGGAGGTTTAGTTATTACAAATCATATTATTATTATTATTATTATTATTATTATTATTATCAAAAGTTTTTAATAAAAACTGATGCACAGTCTGTTAAATTCATGTTTTAGAAAGATCTTACAAAGATGGGAGTGAAAATATCATTAAAACTATCTACCCTCCTCAGTCATCTTTCATTCTACCAAACAATACTGGTATTACTTTTGAAGCATTTCAAAAATTTATTGAAGAAGGCGTCGCTGAAATCAGCATAGCTGGAATAAATAAACTAATTTCTTAAAACAATTATTTGAGTCTTTATGTCAAAGTTTTGGGTGAACATATTAGTTCCCTTGATAAAAAACTTGATGAGTCAACTATTTTGATAAAAAAGATGGGTAATGATAAACAAGAATCTAGTATTGCCTCTACTTCTAGAAGTAAAACAGATCCTCATATTGCCATCACTCATGTTCAAAGACCGCCTGAAATTTAGGATTTTACATTTAAATCTTTGAATGATTTAGAAGAACTTCTAAATAAAAAGTTTTCTAATTTAAATCAAACGTTGTAAGGATTAAGTTTAAAACCAATTAATCTTTCCGAGCAATTTGCTGAAAAGATTGAAACTACTTTTGATCATAAAAATGATATTTCTATGGAAATCAATAAACTTAAAGGTTTTGCCAAAAATAGATATGCGGATAAGCCTAGTATGCAAACCTATTATTATCCTCGTCCTACTCCTCAAGATGTTCTGATCGAAGAAAGAGATTGGAATCAAACTAATACGTCGTACAGTGGTTCCGAAATTTATGAATGGAATCTTGATGGTTTGACTGATAGACAATTAACTATTGTTGTGCATCGAATGCTTATGTATGCAACTATCTGTAAAAGCGTGCATAATACAAATAGAAATATTTGCAAAATAATTATTTCTGGATTTACAGGCTAACTAAGAGGTTGGTGGAATAATTATTTATCCTTAGAGCAAAAGGCGCAGGTAGTAAATGTTAGAGCGCTTGGAGAAGGTGTGGATAACCTAGGTATGGCTCTTGTCGCAAATAGAAAAGATGTTGTTTACACTCTTGTTCTTACAATTTTAGAACATTTTAGTGGTAGATTTACCAACATGTATGAAACTATTCGTACTATGTTAAATGGTCTGCGATGCAGAACTTTAGGAGAATTTAGATGGTATAAAGACACATTTATGAGTCGGGTGATGGAACTACCCGAAAATAAGCTGGATCATTGAAAAGCTAAATTCATAGATGGTTTGCCATCTCTTTTTGCAGAAAGAGTTAGAAAAGCTCTAAGAGGGAATTTCGGTGAAATCCCCTATCACGATTATACCTTCGGAAAGCTGATAGGAGTTTGTACCCAGGAAGGTTTAAATCTATGCAATGAGTTAAGATTATCAAGACAGATTAAGATTGATAAGCTTAAAGAAAGAAACCAATTGGGAGATTTCTGTACTCACTTTGGTTTACTAGGAAAATTAGAGACCTCTGCTAATAGCAAGAAAAGAAAGGACAAACGTCAGAAGTACCGTGACTATGACGGATCCTATAGAAAAAGACGATCTAGAAAAAGATCCAAAGAAGAACGAGAGGCTAGGAAAAGCCATCGTAAGTCTCATAGATTTACCAAGAATAGGTCGAAAAAAAGACCTTGATGATCTTAAGTGTTACAGATGTGGAAAATTCGGACATATTGATTCATCTTCTTCAGAATTTGAAGTTGAGGTAGACTTGCTTGATTTCTCCGAAGACGAAAAGGTTTGTGAAGATTCTTGCAATACTTGTAAAACTGACACTTGTGTTTGTGAAAATGATGACTTTTATAAATTACAATCACAATTTCAAGATTTGAATGTCAAAACTATTACATCTGACAATGTAATAGAACTTTTAAAAGAAGTTACAGATACTAAACTTCGAGAAAAAATTATTGATTTGGCTAGTAATAGCTCTTCAAAACGTGTTGAAAATCCAAAAAGCTTTGACTATCAGGCCCCTTATTCATTCATGGAGGTTAATAACCGACTTATGGATAAAAATACCCAATCGAGAGATTCCTCGTTTGACGATTTAAAGGTGGAAATTGAAAATTTGAAAAAAGAAATTAAATCTCTTAAGCAAAATCAAATGATTTGTGATTATATGATAACTCCGATTGAGAACAATAATTCTCCAGCTGAGCCATCCAATGATAAAGGAAAAGGAGTTTTAGCTGATAATACTGAAAATTCATTAGATGATTTTAATCAATCTTTAAATTTTGATCCTAAAACTGATTTGTTTCTAGGAACTATGCAGGTGATTACTGCGCATAAATTGTATGTTAAATATACTATTTTAATTGATAATACTTTTTCCATAACTGATATTGCTATGATAAACAGTGGAGCTGATGTAAGTTGCATCCAGGAAGGACTTGTCCCCACGAAATATTTTCAAAAAACTACTCATATGGTTAAATCCGCTTCAGGACATGCTTTAGATATAAAGTACAAATTGCCTAATACGCGTATTTGCCAAAATAAAGTTTGCATTCCGCATTTCTTCTTTTTGGTAAAAAATCAATTATACCCTCCAATTATATTTGGAACCCCATTTATTAATGCTATTTACCCGTTTACTCATATTGATGCTAAGGGATTTTCTGCAGGTTATAATAATAAAAAAATTAGTTATATTTATTACTGATCCTGTATCTAGGGATATAAATGTTTTAATTGACATGAAGCAAAAGCATGTCGATTCTTTACAATTGGAATGCTTTAGCATGAACATAGCTGATACGCTTAAATCTACTAAAGTTCAGGAAAAAATTAAATT
This sequence comes from Solanum appendiculatum, assembly GCA_018342035.1. Taxonomy (NCBI): domain Eukaryota; kingdom Viridiplantae; phylum Streptophyta; class Magnoliopsida; order Solanales; family Solanaceae; genus Solanum; species Solanum appendiculatum. The sequence continues at coordinate 178,498 of JAGDQO010001012.1, forward strand.
AATCTCTGAACAGATGGCTGTTGATATTTGTGCTGATCATCCTAGTGCTTTTTGGAATAGGAAAAAGCATATTGTTACTCTTCCTTATGAGGAAGACTTTTCTGAGAATGATATTCCGACTAAGTCTCGTCCTTGACAGATAAACGCTGAATTAGTTGAATTCTGCAAGAAGGAGATTGACAACCTGTTGCAAAAGGGTTTGATAAAACCCTCTAAGTCTCATTGGTCATGCACTGTATTTTATGTTAATAATACTGCTGAAAAGGAACACGGTGTTCCTAGGTTAGTAATAAATTACAAACCGCTAAATAAATTTTTAAAGTGGATCAGATATCCGATCCCGAATAAATAGATTTGCATTCAAAATTATATGATGCTAATATATTTTCAAATTTTGATTTGAAATCAGGGTATTGGCAGATTCAGATATTTAAATAACATTCTTATAGAACTGCATTTAATTTCCTTTTGGGCAATATGAATGGAACGTTATGCCTTTTGGATTGAAAAATGCCCCTTTAGAGTTTCAGAAAATAATGAATGATATTTTTAACCCATATCTAGACTTCATAATAGTTTACATTGATGATATTCTTGTGTTTTCTAAAACATTTGAGATGCATATTAAGCATCTTGACATATTTAAGAAAATCGTGATACAAAATGGTTTAGTTATATCCAAACCAAAAATGAGTCTTTTTCAATCTAATATTTGATTTCTAGGACATCATATTTGTCTAGGAAAGGTTACACCTATCCAACGAGCTATTGAATTTGCATCAAAATTTCCTGATGTTATTACTGACAGAACTCAACTGCAGAGATTTCTAGGGAGTTTGAATTATATTTCTCCATTCTATAAGAATTTATCTCGTGATTTAGCTCCTCTGTATGACAGGTTAAAGAAAGGTTAAAAGAACCTTGGACTAGCAGTCATACTGCTTTAGTTAAAGATATTAAACACCGTGTTAATTCTTTACCTTGTTTAATTCTTGCTAACCCTGCTTGGCAAAAGATTATTGAGACAGATGAGTCTGACATTGGTTATGGTGGAATATTAAAACAGATAAATCGCCATGATAAACGTGAATATTCTATAAGGTTTCATTCTGGAAAATGGACTGAAGTTCAGAAGAAATATGCTACTGTGGCTCATGAAATGTTGAAAATAGTCAAATGTGTCGTGAAATTTCAGGATGATTTATATAATCAAATTTTTTTAATAAAAACTGATGCACAGTCTGTTAAATTCATGTTTAACAAAGACTTTAAGCATGATGCCTCTAAAATGATATTTGCCAAGTGGCAAGCACAGTTGGCCCCCTTCGATTTTGAAATTATGTATAAAAAGGGAGTTGATAATTCTCTTCCGGATTTCTTATCCAGAGAATACCTACAACAATGACTACTCCGACCTTTTTAACAATTTTCTTTGAAGAAAGAGTATTAATCACTATTTTAAAGGTTTTACCTTTACCTTATGACCTAAGAAAAATCATAGTCACAAAAATTATTGATGATATTGCTAGAGAAGATTTCTCTATTTTTGATGAAATAAAGTATACTCCATCAGACGATGAAAGATGGGAAAGTTTTATTTATGACGAATTATCGGATTAAAACAATTTCTTGCTATATATGCAGGATAAACCCACCGGGTCAGGGGACGAGGAAGAGCAAGAGGGGGAAGATCATCCCCGAGTCAACAAAGATCCTCATATAGATCTAGTTCAGACTCCCCAGTCATACAAATGGGGCAAAAGAAATTAGTAAATGCGAAGATATCGCAATCTTCGACAAATTCGTCGATACATCTGGAAGATAGTCCCTTATATGCACAATTACAGGCATATTTGGAGTCTCAAAAGCAAAGTGATACTTTTGCTTCTATTGCAAAAGAAGATAATGATGATATAAAATCATTTGAAGAAGTATCTAACAGAGAAATTATATTTCTGGTAGAAAACTTTGAGATTCAGAGAAAAAACTAACCATGGAAGATATTCCAAAGGTATCTATTAAATGGATTATATTATCCGGATGAATCATACAAAATCTGTGCTTATTATGAGACGATGTTAAAGGAAACAGGGAGTGCTGAATTTCAGCATTTCACTGGGATATCGAGCCAAGGCTCGGAGGAACATAGTTTCTCAAAAATTATCATTAAACAGATTATATCTGTGGAAGAATGGGGGATATCCACCATGAATGAAAGACCGATAAGTCTTAACAAAGCTCGAGTAAGCTTTACTTATTGTAATTATATCCAAGCCTTTGATAAAGTGTTTTACTATAATAATGTAAACATAAGCACACATGGTTTATAAAGGTTTCTGCAAAGATATTTGACACAGAAATTCCAAATTGGTTTTTAAAATGGTGGTCATACCACGGTCCTTCATCAAAGATTTTACCTGATTTATTTTTAAAATTATTTAAAGAATGAATCAAAGTTTCGCCAAAATTAAATGAACTTTATCACGCAGATCATATCTGTTGTTTAGAAAAAATAGATCAAATCTATTCCTTTATTGAATTCTCGATCCCTTGGATTCACAAGTGGACACCGAAATTGGGATTCACGAAAGATAAAATACCTTGTTTATATAGGGTATTCTATAACAACTTTTGGGATAAACTGATAAAAAGATATCTCAAAACCAAAATATTATTTGGACAAGAACTCTTGGACTCTATTACAGAAAGAATTCAAGATTATTCGAGGACTCCTGCAAAGGAGGTAATTGATGATAGTTCAGTGAGACATATTGCCAGAAGGATATCCTTCCAAGAATTCCAAGAAGGTGATAAAATTGAGATGATTGAGAAATATCTCGATCAAGTAAAAATAAATTATTACAGTCCATTAATCAATATGAAAAATCGAACACTTCGATGCAAAGTGATGCAGGCAATGATGATATCACCCTGGATTCACAGCCAGTAGATGATGAGCATGATATTTCAGAAGAAGCCTTAAAAAGAGCCGAAGCCCTTATCCGAAGTGTAAAGGGAAAAGACAAAATATGAAAGACGCCGGACCCAACAAAACAATATTGATTACTGTATAAACAGTAGATACACTGTTAGTAGGACCCAGATGTCGGGCCCATATTATTGTAGATAAAGTAGTTTTATTTTTCTATTTAAAGGATCATTTGGTCTTCACTTGAAGGCACGCAAAAAAATTTATATACCTCTCTCTCTCTCTTTTGTAATCTCTCTCAACTTGTAACATAAATCTTGAGTAAATAAAGTCTCTGAGATTGAAAGCACTTGGCCTTGCATCCCGGCCTTATAAGGTATTAATTTTGTTTTCTTTTTATACTTTTTATCTCTTCTAGCCAGGACGATGTCCAGTTAAGCTATTACATATCTATGTTGAATATCTAACTTCTTGCATATATTAACCATGAAAATAATCTAGACTCAATCTAAGTATGAAGGAATTTTCGGTCCTGTTATTTTAACTTGGTTTCGAGAAGGTGGTACAATCAGATCCTAGCACTACTCTTGTTGGCTTTGCCTTAGTGGCTCCGTCTAGCTAGCCGGTTGAATTAAGCCCGTTAAAAGATGAGAAAAAATGGCGATCTTTTACCGGTTAGAATTGCTAGACACATGGGCTCAACTTGAGTATGTACTACGATCTCGACAGATCCCTTGCTTGGGTAAAAGGGTTTAAACCTAGTCCATACAGTCATCAAAACTAGAAGAAAATTCTCTTGTATTTCGATTGTGCCTATGCCGTACGGGTACTCCGATTGATAGATCTAGGTCGTTATGACGGACTACCGCCCGATGAACAAAGGTCCTGAAATATTATTACTATTATTATTATTATTATTATTATTATTATTATTATTATTGATGGTGAAAGGGGAGGAAGAGGAATTGGAATATGTATATATGATGATGTTTTAATAATTTATAATGTTCTGCTAGTTGGAGGATAGGTATTAGGTGGTATAGGAAGCAAATTTAGAGAGGAACTGCTGCCACATGATTTGATTGGAAAGTGAAGATCAATCACTAATGACTAAATTGTTTAATTACGATTGTGAATCAATTTGACTTCTCCATGTTAAAATTGATTTGAGTTCTTGGTCGCTGCTAGCTTACCACTGATTTCGTAACTAGTGGCATCAAGTGTTAATATTATTATTTTGTTATCTTGTTACAAATTAAGTTTCGATATATTAAAATAGGTAATTAAATATTAGGTATATTGTATTACTTGAATACCATTGAATTTATGATAATTTGAGGAATTGAGACTTACCCTAAGGCTTGAACTATAGATTTGGATAAGTTTTTGGGTCTGGGCTAGACATATAGTATTATGAGTGTCTATAGACTCGTTGACTTATAAATTATATATATATACTTGATAGATTGGAAATGTTCGGAGGCATTGAGGAAAGGAAAAACATTGGAGAACTAGCTTGCTTGACTTCGGTTTTTCGGTGGAGGAGGTTATAGTTTATTCTATGTGATAGATAGACTCTTAATAGTGATTGATAGTCATTGAGTGATATTGTGAATTTTTCTATGTACTTTGTGTTGACATCCCATTTTGACTTAACATTTTTCAAATTCATAACTTTTATGTTTTATTTATTAAATTGTTCAAAATACATTTTTATAATTTTAAATAAATCTATCAATAGTTATTCTTATTTTTCAAAATATTAAGATTTTTATTAGTTTATTTTGGATTTTCGTTAATTTTGGTTATATTATTTTTTATCACAATCAGTTGAATATGTTGCGAATATTGTGTTAGTTTTATTAAATTACAATTTTCTGTTGAATTGCATATTTTGTATGCCATTGATTTTATTCGTGATATTTGTTAATATTCATTTTTATTTGTTACTTTTCATTTTGATATTTTACGCAGTCTAGAAATTCATTCAAATATGGATAAGATTTCATACACAGATATTTTATTAACCGGTGGTTTTGGCCCATGGTTTTAAGATAATGATATTGTACTATCGGTGGTTTTCAATTTTCTATTTAAGCAATAGCTTGTTTATTAAGTTAAAGGTGGTTGATAAAATTTTAGAGGTAATTTTCAAATTTTTTTAGTTTTAGTGTTTATAATTTTTCGGTGACAAGCTCACCGGAGTTCCGCCGGAATCCGGCGAACCACCACCCAAAGACCCCAAATAAACCTTTTCCCTTTTCCCATTTCCCTTTTTTTTTGTTTTCTTCTTTCCGGTGAAGAGCCACCATCTCCAACATCCTTTCCCGCCACCCCCTTTCTTTCTCCTTCTCCAACCGAGAACCACCAAGCCACAACCATCCAACCGCCGGAGCTCCACCAATCAGACCTCCAAACAGACCCATCTCCCACTTCTTCTTCCTCACCAAAACAGCAACCAAACAACCTAAAGCAACCGGGGAAGCAACCCACCAAACCCCAACCTTCAACCCCAAAACCCTCTTCATTTTTTCCCATTTTTTCAGCAACCACCGCACCCAGTCCCCTTCCTTTCCCCCCGTCACGATTTCTTTTCTATTTTGCAGGTCACCGGCAGTCCTAGCTCGGAATCGGATGAGCTACCGTCAACCAAACACAATTCTGTCGTGAACATCACTCCGACGAACTCGCGAACCCAACCACCGCTGCGCCGTCACACCAACAAAACCTGAAACTCCGGCAATCTTCATTAGGAATGGTACACCCCGGAGTCGCTTCCCATTGAAGCTATTCCAATGAAGATCGAATCATATTTATAATTATATATATTATTGACGTTAGGCAAACCTTAGGCCATTTTCTTATATTATCGCTTTACTTTATCATTTGTTTGTATTTCATATTCATTATACTTGTAAATTGTGTTATCTTTTCCTCAATTTGAAAAAAAATGAATTCAGTCGGGATCCACAGTTGTGGATTTCGAAGGATGCCTAACACGTTTCATTCGGGATCACTTGAACCCTTACCTAGAATCTAATGGTTTCATAGACTATTTTATTGTTAGTTAATTAATTGATTTCCTAGTTTTCCTAAAATTAGATGGCGACTCCTTAAAAATTGTTTTATTCTTTTAAATTCTTTTAAAATTAGATTATTTTTTGAGTTACCACGACGTTCCGCCTTATTTGAATAAAGTAGAGATGTAAACACTTTGTTGTTGTGGTTTGGATAATTCATGTGTTGTTGTGATTGGTCTGCAATACCAAGACCGCGAAATTCATAATCTTGAGCTTGTTTACTTAAAGTGATGCCTTGAATAAAGAAGGCTAAATGAAATATTGTTAAGGAAGTGAAAAGAGATGATAAAGAATAACAAATGAATTAACGATATAATTGGATCGGGTGTCACGTTCCGACACAGTGTTATTGGATCGGGTGTCACGTCCCGACACGATGTTATTGGATCGGGTGTATCGTTTCGACACGGTGTCATTGGATCTGGTGTCACGTTCCGACACGATGTCATTGGATCAGGTGTCATGTTCCGACACGGTGTCATTAGATCGCATGTCACGTTCCGACACGGTGTCATTGGATCGGGTGTCACGTTCCGACACGATGTTATTGGATCGGGTGTCACATTCCGACACGGTGTTATTGGATCGGGTGTCACGTTCCGACACGGTATAATTGGATCGGGTGTCACGTTCCGACACAGTGTCATTGGATCGGGTGTCACGTTACGACACGGTGTCATTTGATCGGGTGTCACTTTCCGACACGGTGTCATTGGATCGGGTGTCACGTTCCGACACGGTGTCATTGGATCGGGTGTCACGTTCCGACACGGTGTTATTAGATTGGGTGTCACGTTCCGTCACGGTGTTATTGGATCGGGTGTCACATTCCGACACGGTGTTATTGGATGGAGTGTCACGTTCCGACACGATATTATTGGATCGGGTGTCACGTTCCGACACAGTGTTATTGGATCGAGTGTCACGTTTCGACACAGTGTTATTGGATCGAGTGTCACGTTTCGACACGGTATTATTGGATCGGGAGTCATGTTTCGACACGGAGTTATTGGATCGGGTGTCACGTTTCGACACGGTGTTATTTAATCGGGTGTCACGTTCCGCCACGGTGTTATTGGATCGGGTGTCACGTTCCGACACGGTGTTATTGGATCGGGTGTCACGTTCCGACACGGTGTTATTAGATCGGGTGTCACGTTCCGACACGGTGTTATTGGATCGGGTGTCACGTTCCGACACGGTGTTATTAAATCGGGGTCACATTCTGACATGGTATAATTGGATCGGGTGTCACGTTCCGAAACGGTATTATTGGATCGGGTGTCACGTTCCGGCACGGTAACATTAAATTGAAAACATATTAAATTAACTTAATGTACTCAATCTCAAAGAACTCATTTCCCCAAAAGAGCGTGGTGTGGAGGCCTGAGTCCTCATATGTGTTCTTGATATTGTGGACTGATTGTGTCCTTGCTTCGGTGTATTTGTCACTTGATCATGTTGTTCATTGCTTGTCACCTGCTAAGTGCTATAGTTGATTTCATGATTATTATTACTCTATGCATATTGGTTACTCTTTTGAGTCGTCCGATGATATCTACTTAGTACATGTTGCCCTGTACTGATCTCTTCTTGTATCGTCCTTCATTTTCCTTCTGTGGAGTGCAGTGAGTGTACCTGCAACTTCGACTCGCCTTCAGTTCTAGCCATTCTCTAGCACATCAGGTTCCAGGGTGAGTTACTCATTCTAGCTCGTGTTGGATTCTCGCGGTTATGGCATGGTGTCCATAGTTTTCGGACACAAACTAGTTTGTTGATCTATTTTAGTGTATTTGATACTCTTAGACTTAGTATTTAGAGATTAGATGTCCTTGATGTGATGACTTTCAGGTTTTGGGGATAATATGTAATACACTCTAGAGGTTTCTTTTATTGTTTACTTTAATAAGTTTTGAGCTTCTGCATTATGGTTGTATTTTGTTGTTGAACAATTAATATAAGTTGAGGTTTGGATTCGTTGGTTCGTCCATCTAGGGAGTTAAGTGTGGGTGTCACTCATGACTTGTTTTGGGTCGTGACAGTTTAACTTCCCATTTTACACTCCTTTGCCCTTTTCTTCTTTCTTCCCGAACAATTTATCACTCTAATGCCTCATTTGTTTACATTAAGATTAAGACGTCTGAATCTGAATGCACATCTGAATTATTAAAATCGGTAATTTTTTCCACTAGCCTAAGTCAGGATCGGAAAAAATATTATCTTAAAGAATTTACTAATTTACCGATCTTAATAATTCAGATGTGCATTCAGATCGGTAAAAATTAAAATCTGAATCCTTATCTAGTGTTTATTAGAATGTCAAATGGGCGGATTGGATTAAAATTAAAAATATTAAAATGAGTAAAAATAGAAATCGGATTGAATTATGATTCATCTAATTTAATCTGCTTAATCTCAATAATTTTAATATATTATTATTTAACTTCTATAATCTCAATTTGAATTTTAACTCAAGAAAAAAGAAGTACAAATGGATAGATAAATTGTATAAGATATAAATAGATAGTAATTCATATACTCAATAAGAGAATATACATTATACCAATGCAGATTAAGAGTCTTAAAATGAGTTTAAATTGAAGATTAATTTGGACTCAATCGAAGATTCTTTTAAAATGGATTAAGACTTGGATGAGTTAAGATTGACCAAATTCAAATTATCTTGAGCTCAACCCGTAAAATTCTGAACGGATTGAATGGGTAACTTATATTTGAGCTCATTTTGACACCTCCAAGTATTTATAGTAAATTTTATTAATTTACCATAGTTAAGCTATGGATTAGAATAAAAGTATCTATAAATTTAAGAGAGAAATATTGAAAACACTTCTAAACTTAACGCAAATTATTAGTTTTGTCCTCGAACTATTGACATCCTTAAAAAAACTCTCTATTTGACTAATTAAACTTAGATACACCCTCGGTCTACCACATGACATAACAAGTGGTCTCAAACTCTTATAGGAGCATGAAACTTTTAATAAAAAACTGAAAAAATGTTGAAAACACCTCTAAACTTGACAAGAATTTTAGAATGTATTTCACTCATGTTGCAAGATCGGAGGTATATTTAAATTTAGTTAATCAAATAAAGAGATATTTTAAAAGCAATCTATAATACAGAGATAAAATTAATAATTCACATCAAATTTAGAAGTGTTTTCAATAATTTTCACTAAATTTAATTACCACTCAGTGATAAGGATATATATATATAAAGATATGTATCATTTATTTATGGGTGCGTAAGGTACTAGAAACATAGTGACGCAACTAATGAAGTCTATAATCGGCGCTAGAGGGGATAATTTGAAAGCACTAAAAAATGCATTGCAAGGCAAAACAAACAAATTTAAAACTTTGATAATAAAAAGTTTCACTCATCATATCGTAACAGATAAAAAAAAAGTTTTTTCTCAAAGCAAATCTTTCAAGTTATTTTTTAATCAAACAAAACACATTAGAACCAACAAGTGTTATGGTGGAGAAGCAAGTATTCCTTCATTCTTAATAAAATGTCTTGGATTTGAGTCTCCTATAGAGTCGTCGTTATTAGGAAGTGTTTTATCCTTAAATGTAAAACTTTTCAGCTTAAATTCAAATTTAGTCAGATTCTAATATGTATCGAATAGCGAAGGATGAAAAAAAAGAAAAGAACACATTAGAAGCAAAACCATATCCCTTGAGAAAATCAGATCAAACTAATAATGCTTGTATTTCCAATATACTCTTTACAGTTAAATCTATGTCCACCCATAGAACCCAAGTTTGAACGTTGAAAAAGTCAAAGCTCATACACATTTCAAGCTGTAACAAAAAGAGTTATATCTAAGTTTCCATCTTCACAAGATACTATAAAGTATTGGGACCCCAATATCCAATATCCACTCTATAAAAAACCTTCCAACTTTAAACAAACACAAAACACAACTACAACTGCAAATTTCAACAATGCTCTCTTTCTCTCAATTTCCTATCCCTCTCTTCTTTTTCCTCTCCATCCTCCTCACCCTCCAACACTATTGCCTCGCAAACTGCCACGTGGACGATGAGTCCGGGTTGTTAGGTTTCAAATCGGGTATCAAATCTGACCCGTCAGGTCTTCTCTCAAGCTGGAAAGCAGGTACCGATTGTTGTAAATGGTCAGGTATATCTTGTGGGGATAACAATCGAGTCACAAGTCTATCAATTGATGGACAACCCGGTAAAAACCAAAGCTTATCCGGTACCATCTCACCATCTCTCTCTAAACTAAAAATGCTAACCAGTATTTCTCTTACGAATCTTAAAAACTTAGCAGGTACACCGAATTTCCTCCTTGCTTTTCCTAATATTCAAATAGTTTACCTCGAAAACAACAAGTTATCAGGTCAAATATCCCCAAAAATTGGTAACTTGACCCAACTTTTTGCACTTAGTTTTTTGGGTAACCGGTTAACTGGCACGATACCAAGTTCTATCGGCCAGTTAACTCAGGTAGGTCAGCTAAAACTCGGTGATAACCTGCTCACTGGCACAATTCCCAATACATTCAGTAAGCTCAAAAGTTTAACTTACTTGAGCTTAGAAAAAAATCAACTTAGTGGGCCGATACCAGATTTTTTCAATTCCTTGTCTGATCTGAGAATATTAACACTTTCTCATAACAAATTTACTGGCAATATTCCAAGTAGTATAACTACTTTAGCTCCACAATTAAGGTTCCTTGAGGTAGGGCACAATTATTTGTCCGGGAAAATCCCGGATTTTCTCGGAAAATTCCGTGCCCTAGACACGTTAGATCTTTCTTACAACAGATTCTCGGGAACGGTACCAAAAACTTTTGCGAATCTTACCAAAATCTTTAATCTTGATCTATCTCATAATCTTCTTGTGGATCCATTTCCAACATTGTTTGTAAAAGGCATTGAATCTCTAGATCTATCGTACAATAATTTCCACTTAGGTAAAATTCCAAATTGGGTGACTTCATCTTCAATTATATACTCATTGAAGCTAGCAAAATGCGGTATCAAGATTAAATTGGATGATTGGAACCCAAAAACTACGTATTTTTACGACTATATTGATCTGTCGGAAAATGAGATTACTGGAAGTCCGATTGGTTTGTTGAATAAGACTGATTTCTTGGTAGGATTTTATGCTTCTGGGAATAAATTGAAGTTTGATTTGGAGAAATTGAAGATTGTTAAGACATTGAAGGATTTGGATTTGTCTAGGAATATGATTTATGGGAAAGTTCCAAAGACTGTTGCTGGACTAGACAAGTTGAATTTGAGTAGTAATCATTTGTGTGGTCAGCTTCCACCAACAAAGTTTGGGGCTAATTCTTTTGCTGGAAATGATTGTCTTTGTGGTTCACCATTGCCTCCTTGCAAAAAGGCTTAGTGTTATGATTATATATTGTTTTAATTAATTATTATGTACTACTAGTGGTATACTAGTAATAATGATTTGGTGTTTTATTGCACCTTGCACTTTGTTTTAGTTCAATAAATATGTTTAATAAGTGGGACTTTCCAAATTAAATAATGAGATCTTTATGTGAATAATTAGATGGATTTATTATTTATTTTTTAGTCGGTATACTTGAATTATATACATAATATATAGTTTCTTTGGGTAAAAAAGAATAATCTACTCTTTTTTTTATTCTGTTTAAAAAAAAAGATCTATTTTTTTATAACACTTTAATTTCATCTTTTCATTAGACATGTTTAAGACCACAAGATTAAAAGACCTAATTCTTTCTTTTACTTTTTCAATCTAAAAAAAACCCTAATTAAAAAAAAGAAGTATGTCACCTTGTTAAGACGACGAACAGTACACTAGAGTTCAATATGAAATTTTATTTTTTTACAAGATCCGTGCATGTAAAGAAAAACTATAGAAATTACATCAAAATAATATCTTTACGTTGACCTTTTCTTGAACCAGAACTAGGGGAGGATGAAAGGAAAAGGCCATTGCCAACCCTTTTCCTCCTTCTAATGTTTTTTTTTTTGGTTTTCTTCCCATTTTCAACCTAACAAACAAAGCTTTTATGAACGTGATTTTCATGAATTCACGTACAACCATGCATTTGTATTTTTAAGATTATTGTTTTTTTGGAATCTTGAAAGGAACAACGTGGAGAAATAATTAATTACTGTAAAAGAATAAAATAAATTCTTGTAGACCTTTTCTTTCATTCGAGCTCCTTTGTGTAAATAGACACAATTCATATATTATTTCTTGAAAAGATTTTTTTTTTGTCTTTTCCTTGAGGTGATTGTGAATTTTTTTTTGATCTTTTGAGAGGATCAAGAGCATGAGTTGCCTCCCTTGCTTCAAGAAAAAAGCCAAATCACCGAAAGAATTGGGTAATTGATGGGTTATAGGAATTTTAAAGTTGAGTGGGTCTTTAATTGGGTGTGGGACATTTTAATTCTAATTTTTGTTTAGAATTTTGATTTTTTTTTAAAAAAAAATGACGTGGTCGAATTGTATTTGGCCACGTGTAAAAAATGGTTTTGCAAAACCAATGTTAAAAAATAGTGGCATGAATAAGTCTTTTCTTAAACGGTATTGGCATATATAAACCAAACTTTTAACGAATAACATTAATAAGCCTTTTCTCAAAGTTTGATGACATATTTGAGTTTTTTCCCTATATAAATTAATTCTTCGTAAATTAAATATTACTACTTGATAAAGAGGATGGAAGAAAATCAAGTGGTGTCATTTTCCAAGAGATCAATGCTGTCTAATGAGTCATCACTTTCACATCAAAAGGAATGGCCACTAATTGTGAAGAGTCTGATTTATTTTAAATGTTTTTAAATTAAAATAATTTTAAATTATTTTTATATTTTTTAGTATTTAATTTTGAGTTAAAATAATAAAAATAAGTTAAAAATCATAAATTAAAACTTCTAACTCATAACTTTTATCTTATAAGTTAAAAATCAAAAATCAATTCAAACAAATTCTAAATTAATTCAAAATAGCATAGTCACCGACAAGTGAACAATGACAGATACTATTTATTATTTTATCTTCTTATTAAGTCATTCAATGTGTATCATTCATGTTAATTTGAGGTAGCATAAAATCTGGGTAATAGAATTTGATATTAAAAAAATTCTTTTGCATTTTCTCCTAAGTAATAGAATTAATTAACTTAACTTTTTATTGCACATGAATTTCCTTCACATTTCTTAAAGGATGAGATCACTCAATTTGGCCTCAAGAGGGACCTACTCAATTATAGTCACGTTTGGAGTAAAAACTATGAGGCTTAACTTTTATTCCCTCTATCTTAATTATATGACTGGCTCGGGTTTCAAAATAATAATAAAAAATTTATCGTAATTCATTCAAATGTCTTCTAAATATTTATTTGCTAATTTTTATAATTTATAGTATTGTATATTTTATTTTTAAATATATAGATTATTTTTTATGAAACTTATCAGCAGAGATCTAAAATTGCTACGACTTTGTACATAGACACTTAAAATTAGACTTTTACATTTTAAATACGGCGAAGGGTCAAATATGCCCCTCTACTATTAGAAATAGCTTAAATATACCCTTCGTTATATTTTTGGTCCAAATATATCCCTTTCGTTATACTTTAGGATCAAATATACCCCTTCTATTATACTTTGGTGTAAATTTACCCTTAATTTTAACTTTGATCAAATGATAGGCTCTTTTCTTCATTATATTCTTTTGAATATGTTGTGTTTTCTCTTTCATGACATAATTATTCCTTGACCTTAAACTATATAAAGTGATATCTATTATGTATCAATTTCTAATATGTGGTCGTCTCTCTCGTTATTTAACTTAAATATTGCTGGGTTAAAATTTTAGATTATGATATATGAATTAGAGTATTTCATACGAGGAAAATGGATTAGTATACACTTAGGTATTGACGAATTTGGTTTAAAAAAAATACTATAAGTTATTTTTAAAATTTCATGACTATACTATTATTAATAAACACTCACATTCCATGATTTTTAAAATTTCATGACTATAATATTATATGTTGATTATACTTATACAATTGTAATTTACAATTTTTATCTTTATATATGATTTATTTAACCATCGGTTAAAATTAAGGGTATATTTGAGCCAAAATATAATGAGAGGGGTATATTTGTCTCGAAAGTATAACTTGAGGGGTATATTTGAACCAAAAGTATAACGAAGGGTATATTTAAACTATTTTGAATAGTACATGGGTACATTTGACCATTTTCCGTTTTAAATATCTGTAATAGATTTTTGCGGTGTCATTTGACACTTTATGCTCACATGACATAATTAGTGTGATAAACTCATTAACAATACGCAAAAGAGTTATTTAGCCAATCTTTATTTTATTTTTATCTTCTTCTTCTCCATTTTTTCAACTACCATTTTCTTAAGGGCATCTCCAACCGACCAACCCTACACTCTATTTTACTCTCCAAATATAGAATTCTTTATTTTTTTCAGACAACCAACCCCAACCCAATTCTCTATTTTACTCTCTACATAAGAATCTTATTCTCTCTCCTCAATATTATATTATTATTTCTAATTCTATTTCATTTTCTTATTTCATAATATAAATCCGTTCTTTCTTTTTTCAAAATAATCACCCTATATAATTTTCATGTAATATAAAATTTTATTTTTTTTCAAAGTCTTTATTTAATATGAAATTATATTTTGTTCTAAAATTTTAAAGAACAACTACGAATAATTGAAAAAAGAAATCAACAAGCACAACCGCAATCACAAGCACAAAAATTCTCTAGATCCTACACTATCTTTTTTCCGTAAACCTGAAAACGATCTACTGGATTACTAAATTATTGTTGTAATTTTTAAAATTATTATATTATGTATTGTATTGTTATCTTGTATTTAAATTATTATGTAATGTATTGTATTTTTAAATTAAAATTTTTCGTCTTATCATTTAAATTTTGTGCATTCTTCATAGTGAAAATTAATAATAATATCAAATTATCTCTTAAAGTGATGAAAATTGAAAAAAAGTATTTGAAATATTATTAATTCGGAATGAAAGTAGTACATATTAAATAATATATTTTTAAAATGTTGTATTAAAGTTAAAAAGAATTACGAATATTAGAAATTTAATTAATAGCCTTATATGAAAAATAATATGTTAGTTACAAAATAATAGAAATAACATTAAACTAATGAAAAAGTGAAATAGAGAGGATGAATAGTAGTTCTCCAATTCACCTCTCTATAAATAGAAAATAGAGGGTTTTTTAGAGTGGTTGAAGACTCAATTTTCTATTTTACTCTCCAAATATAGAGAATGGAGAGTAAAATAGAGTGAGGTTGGAGATGGTCTAAGCTTAACTCATTTCATGGTGAAATAGATTTGATGGTGCCACATATAAAGGAACGGATTCTCACTACAAGAAAAGCGTGGATTACATGGGATTTTCCTAGGGATTGCATAAAAAAATTCGCAGGAAACTTACTATCAAAAAAGTTCGATGATAAAATCTTCGTAGGAGATTATTTTTTGAGAATTTCAAAATCCCCAGATAATTTACGTATGAATTTATATTTCACAGATAAATTACTTGGGGATTTTGTTGCAAAAAATACTAAAATTATCAAAAACCAATATTAATTAGTATCTCTTAATCAATTATTTTATTCATGAACCCCATATGCTAGATACCTATTCTTGGGTACCTTCATTTAATGTCATTGTCCACCCATTATATAATTGCACTACTTAATCCTAGTCCACTATCCAATGCCCAACACATATGTAGTTACTCTATTCTACCAATGTTTTAATTCATTGCATTATAAATGCTAAAGATCTTGTGTCTTCCACCGATGTGGTAAAAGGTACCAATAACATAATTAGGGCTTGGCATAAAAACTGAAAAATCAAAAAATCGAACCGAATTTTATTTCGATTTCGATTTTCAATATATGTTTTCATACTTTCGATATTTTGGTTCGATTTTCGATACATATTTTTATATTTTTCGGTATTTCTATTAACCGAAATATATTATATTATAATAATATTTAATATAATATTAATTATTAATATTAAATATTATAGGCAAAATGTAAAATTAGGTCACCACTTTTCAATTTTTCACAATCAATTTTCACTTTCAGAAATCACTCAGCGCCGCACTTCCCACTTTCCAGTTCCCACCGGCGACCAGTAACAGCGAGCCAACGACCGTTGCAATCAGCAGCAGTGAACGCCGTGACCAGCAGCAGCGGCCAATAGCAGCCGATGCCCGATCAGCAGCAGACGACCGACGATCAATCCAGGTATTTTTGACCTTTTGTTTTCTTGATTTCTTCTTCCATTTTCTTCTTTTTTTTCTTTCTGATTTTAGCTTTAGTTAATGTGTGAATTGTGATTTTTTTTTATATAGATGGCGGATCAAAATCAATTAAATGAGGGTATGGCTGATCAAAGTCGAAGAAGTATGGCTGGTTCTACGGATAATATACCTACTAGTAGCAATGATGCGTCAATTGACACAGAGGAACAAAAAAAAAAGATCCCAGGTCTACTGTTTGGCAACACTTTGAATTTTTTTTTGAAAATAGTGTATTATTTAAAGCAAAGTGTTTATATTGTAAACAAAATTATGTTGCTAATACATCTAGAAATGGAACAAATGGACTGCAAAATTATATATTTTTTATTATCGATTTCTTTTAATAATTTTTTTTTCAATCAATAATTCATAAAATCAATGCATTTAATCTTTCTTGAGACATAGTACTCTAGATATCGTATCAAACTTCTTCTAATAACTTTTTCTTTTAATATAATTTTTTTCTTAGAAATTGTATTTAATATTTTCCTTATGAAAAACCTATATATATTATTGCTAAAATAAATGAGGCCCCTCAAATTTGAAAGTCTAAAGTAATTGCCTTTTTTGTCAGAGCCGCCCTAACAATGGTACATTCGTTTTTTTGAAATCCTAGATTCGCTTCTACCAATAGTCATGGTAAAGGTCAGATTGAGTATCCTGGGGCGAATAACACAGTTTTTAAGAAAAACAACAATTATTTCTTTTGTAAGAAACCTGGTCACAAGCAGAGAGATTGTGTCAAATTTCATTTCTGGATAAAAAAAGCAGTCAAAAGAAGGTAATCATCTAGTTTTTGTTTGTTTTGAGTCAAACTTAGTAAATGTCCCCATTAATTCTTGGGGGTTTGATAGTGGGGCTATGACCCATGTTGCCATTTCATTGCAGGGGTTCAGAAACCAAAGGAAACGGAGTCTAAAGTAATTATTAAGCTTCTTTAAGCTTAAATTTGTTCTGATTTTTTATGCATAATTTTTTATTGTGGAAAATGGTAAGTGAAATTGCTATCTACGATTTGTGGTCTATCACTTGACGTAGTGGTGACGATAGTTTCAAAATGGTAAGTGGTGATGAAAATTAATGGCTGCCATGGATATTTTATTGAAGTTGTCGTGATAAAGAGAATAAATTAAAAGTGAGATGAAAAATAAGGAGAAAAGGAAAAAAATAACGTTTTAAGATTTGTTTTTGGTCTTCACTCTCTTTGAGAGAGTGAATTGCACTCACTTTGCCATATCAGCATTCGGGGTGGTAATAATTTTAATTTTAAATACTTTAGGGGGTGAAAGGACCCTCGTGAAATTAAAGTGTGTAGTTATAAATTCGAATATAAGTTAAGGAAGTATTTGACCATTTTCTCTAAGTAAATTTAAAGAGTTGAGGAAAAAAAAAGGAAATTGAAATGAAGAAGAGGTAACTAGGTGAAGGATAATAATTCATCGAATTCTATCTAGTCCGTTCAGAATTTATCATTCAAATGTCCTAAATATATTTGTTTGCAACAAATTTTTAAAATGCGCTAATTTAATTGTAACAAAAACTAAGATACATTTTTTTTATTAAAGAATCTTATCATGCACGCACAATGTTATTGTTTTTTTTTTTAACTCTTCTCTCTTAAGCTTCTCTGGATTTGAGCGCTATTAATAACATATTTTTCGAATTGCAAAACGTACTTGAGTCAATGGCGGATTGGTTTAATTAGTAGAAGTTTTGATATATATATATATATATATATATATATATATATATATATATATATAAAAGATAATTTTAGAAATCTTCCTTCAAATTTCGCTCCTAAAAAGAATTAATATTTATCATAAACTAACTCAAACTCTATTTGGGTTGTCCAACGTTTCATCATCAGTGTCATGTTTATAATACCCCAAAGATGGCATATTTCACACCATATATAGAAGCAAAAATTATCACAATTACTGCTAAAATGTGTATTGGGTAAGTTTTATTTTAACTTTTGCTCAGTCCACAAAACAATGGTAACAAGAAATTTCAAAAAGAGATACAAATCACAATAATTAGCAATTTAAAATATTTACATATATAGAAAATTCAGTTGACTCTCAAAATTTTATCAATGACATTAAAGTCCTACATGTGTGTCATATGTTTGATGCTTGGCATATAGAACACTTTTTTTTTCCTTTGTCACATACAATTTTTGATTTTTGATTTTTAGACTAATGTTCATCATTTTGAATTTTATGCTCCTATCTCAATTAATTTCTACCCAAAGGCCAAAGACAATACCTCAAGCTTATCAGACTAGCTTAATTAATTGGGCTATTCCAAAATAAATGTCATAGGGAAATAACAAGAAAACCATGTCAATTTTTTTTAATAATGTTTTATCTCTCCATGAAGGAACTGAACCAAAGGTGTTCATGTATATATCTACTCTATATGCATATTTATACATACAAGTTGTCAAGCTTATCAGACTAGCTTAATTAATTGGGCTATTCCAAAATAAATGTCATAGGGAAATAACAAGAAAACCATGTCAATTTTTTTTAATAATGTTTTATCTCTCCATGAAGGAACTGAACCAAAGGTGTTCATGTATATATCTACTCTATATGCATATTTATACATACAAGTTGCTCTTTTTGTTTAGTACTTTCTTCTTTAAAAAAAAAATGAATGAGCATCAATTTTTCTTTCGTACGATTATTGACCAATTAAGAATCTATCGGCTGACAAATACTTGTTCTGTAAAATGTTATATACATTTCACATGTCAATTGTACTAAAATATATTTTAATCTTATGCTATTAAAAATATCATACATATATATAGTTCGATTACTTGTTTCCTTTCTTAGTTTTTTTTAAAAAAGGATCGGAGTGTAACATCAAATTTTCACTCTCATAATCACTAATAAACTAAGCATTTGATGGACAAATACTTGACCTGACTTTTACAACAGATTTGATCGGTCTTTATCGTCTTATTAGATTTAAGATTATATTTTGTATTAAAGATGCTTATATACGCTTATACGTAGGGCTGCGTATCGGTCGGTTCGGTTCGGTTTTGAAGTTTCTCGGTTTGGCTTATTGGTTATCGGTTTGTAGCGATGCTAAACCGTTAAAGAACCATTAAGATATTGACTTATCGGTTATTGGTTTATCGGTTTTTGATCGTTATCGGTTCGGTTATCGGTTAAACCGTTAAGATTTGATACAAAAAAAAGTCGTTAAAAATCACGTAAAAAACAAGGTGACAAACCAAATGAACCATGCACATGAGTTCAAAAATAACATCTTGCTAAAAAGCAAACACTTTTACATTGTAGAATACCCCAAGAGTTTGAGACAGCCAAAAATAAAAGTAGGAAACTAAACTCTAAGTCAAGGACTTTATATACAAAATGATAAAAATATAATTATTTAATTTACTATCGGGTTATCGGTTAATCCATTAAAAAAAAACCTCAAACCGTTAAGAACCGATAACCCGATAACAAAAAAAAATTTAAACCGTTATCAAAACTGCTAAACCAATAACCCATTACTGATAAACCAATAACTTATTTTCGGTTCGGGTTATCGGTTTCGGTTCGGTTTTGAACAGCCCTACTTATACGTACAAGTTGCTCTTTCGTTTGTATTTTCTTCTCAAAAAAGAGAGAATGAACGTCAATTTTTCTCTTGTACAATTGCTAACAAATTAAGAATCTATCCCACAGATACATGATCTGTACTTTATTACAGAGTCTTGGATCGAAAATTCAAAATCAAATCTTGATTTTGTTTTGTTTTCATGGGCCTGGTATTTTTGGGCCTATCCATAGACATTTCCTTAATGTTCTTTATTTTAGGGCAACTTACAGATATGATAAATGCATTTAAAGAAATAACACTATATGGGTGTAGTTTATATAATTACATTCTACGGTTATATTTTAGTTTGCTATTAAGATTTTTTTTTGTATATAACGTGTTTCTTGACTCGGTAATATACAAATTGTATTTTATGAATTAATGAGCATTAAATGCGGTAACTGATGATACACAATCCCATAATTCAAGGAAATTGTGTCAATTAAATACTTCTTGTTCCAAGAAAAAGAGTTCTATTTCCATAGAAATTCCATATGAAAAATTAAATTTTTCCTCCCACCCACTACTAAACCATAGGATTAGGCAAAACTATTGTATATTGAAGTACATGTAATGTTTTAGTTCGTTTAAAATTCATGATTTTTCCTCTTTTTCTTTTTTAAGTGGTTGTAGTTCGATGAAATCAACGATACGATTTGTATATTTGAAATGTATATGATTCGACAAGAAGATTGTTCTTCTTTAATTTTCTAAATTTTGTTTTAACTGTAATTTGTATATTAGTCAAACATTTTGTATATTGTAAGGTTGATAGAAGTTTGGTACAAGGTTTTCGAGTATGTGGGGAACGTTTGTATATAAAACTGAAATGCACGATTTGTATATTTCAAGTGTGTATGATTCGACAAAAAGATTGGTCTTATTTAATTGTCCACATTTTGTTTTAAGTGTAGTCTTTATATTCGTCAAAAAAAGTTTGTATATTGTGCAGTTGATAAAATTTATGTACAATTTTTTCGAGTTTTAATTGTGTAAAAACTTGAATGTGAATTGTATATATAAATTCTATATGTGTATTGGGAACGTTTGTATATAAATTGAGGAACGTGTATGTATATACATTCTGTGTAGACTTTATAATAGTCAAAAAAAATTGTATATAGTACGATTCTGTATTATTTGTATAATTTTGTTATATTGTTTATAAATTTTAGAAATAATTGTAATGAATAGTATATAGAATTGTTATATACAAATCTGCAAATTTGTAGACAAATAAGGATAGTATTTAAAGAACAAGCATCTTTTCTTGAGTTTTATATAACAA
The DNA here is from genome assembly GCA_018342035.1 of Solanum appendiculatum. Classification (NCBI taxonomy): domain Eukaryota; kingdom Viridiplantae; phylum Streptophyta; class Magnoliopsida; order Solanales; family Solanaceae; genus Solanum; species Solanum appendiculatum. The sequence continues at coordinate 199,831 of JAGDQO010001012.1, forward strand.
TTGCGATACAGATTGGAGTTGACGTGAATAAGAAAGCATTGAAGATTGAGTATAAAGTTGAAGAACAGAAAATATAGATATAATTCATACAATCTTGTGATACTACATGCAATTTTGTATATATTAACTAAATATACAAAACTCTGTATACATATATGTCAATCAATTTGTATATATCAAATAAAATATACAAATAAAATACCTATATATGCTAACATACAGATACTACATGCAATTTTGTATATAGTAACTAAATATACAAAACTATGTATACATATATGTCAATCAATTTGTATATATCAAATAAAATATACAAACGGCAACATAGAATTGAGAATTAATCATAAAGTATACATAGTCATTTTTTCTCTTCGATCTCAATTCTTCAATAGATTTTTACTCTAGAACAAGTTTAGAAGATGGGGTCGAATCGTCCATCGTGCTTTGAAATCTGATAGTCTGATAGCTAATAGAGGAATTTTGAAAAAAAATTATACAAAAACTAATAAGCATAATACCTATACAACTGATGAAATCCGGAAAAAAAAGAAGAAAACTTACCCACGAATTAGGCGGTTCACGAAAATTGAAAAAAGAATTGGAGGGAGAAGGTGAAATTTTCCCAATTCAAATTTTAAATTGAAAGATGAAGAGTGATTTTAGGAGATTTAATTCATACAATCTTGGAAGTTGAAGAAATAATTATGGCGAAATTAATGGTTTGAATTCATGAGAGAAAAAGTTGAATTGTATATAATGATATATATATAAGGAAGAGTTGATTAGTGTATGTCCCATTGTTAATGGCAAAAAAATTAAAACTGTATTTATTAAATGTAAATAAATTAAAGTGTAGCCTTAATGACTAATAAACTAGTAAGGTTTGCCATTCTATGTAATTTTTCCTTTATTTTATTCATTTTCTCTAAAAAAATAATAATAATTCAAACTCACAAAAAAACAAATTTTAGCAGTATCTTCTTCATCTAGTCAAACTAAAGTATGAATCAAATAGAACAATAATGATATAAGCATTTTACGACTTTTACTATAGAATGAAAATGATAACCTTTGATAAGGTCTTATGAAACAAAAAAGATGAATTTATGCATATAAAATGAAGATATACCAAAAGATATGTCTTATAGTTTAAAATTAAGTATTTGAAAGTTATGAATATAAAAAGCATGAGAGGTATGATATTTAATAGTAATTAGATATGAGTTGTGAAGGTGATATTTAAGTAAATAAAAGGAGAAAAAATATTAAGTTGGAGAATTGTATTTTAAATATGGAGAAGGGCCTAAAATGTCCCTCAACTTTGGTATAAAACTACCCTTCATCCACTTTTTGGCCCTCAAATACCCTTGACGTCAACATTTGGGGTCAAAAATACCCTTATGTCTAATGACTCATACTCATAAGGTGGATGAAAGACAATATTGTATCAAATCTCATAGTTTAAGCCCATTTTAGGTTCTTTTCTGTTAAAATAATTTGAAATTTCTTTATATATGAGCTTAAATAATTGGCCTGATTTTGGATTCCAAAGTAAATTAAAAATAAAAAAGATTAATCCTCTACTCTCTACAACCCACATACACCCCTTCACTTCTTCCACTTTTTTCCTTTTTGGAATCTTGTCAACTATTTTAAATTATTTTTTTTTAGCTTATGCCAAACCAAGGGGAAAAAAGGAGGAAAATAACGATGGCATACATATAGAAACAATTAGTTCAATAAAAGATGATTTAATTAAGAAATTATGTACATATAATACATTTTTTTGGTACCCAAAATTCAAAATAAAAGAATAAATATAATATTTTCTTCTATCCCACCCAACCCACCATGATAATAATACAAATTAAAAGAATATGAACACGTAAGTTCATTTCAAATTTAAGTCTCTGATATCCTAATTAAGAACAAGAGATTAAAAAATAGAGGAAATAAACAAGACATTTGGATAATTGATAAAACAAATTATATTAATAAAAATAATTAAAAAAATTTGATGGACAATTAGTCGAGATGAGTATGGATTTTAGTTGGATCTTCATTTATGAGTTGAGTTATAATAAATTGGGAGTTGATTTAAAATAGGCCAATAGAAAGATATCATGAAATTAATAGTTTTTGAAATATTATTTTCGAGTGTACTGGGTCAAAATATGAATCATATGTGGTTTTTTATTATTTATTCTTGAAGGGTAAAAATTTGGATCAATCACATTAAGTAACTTAATAAATAAATATTTAATAATTTTACTTTAGGGAAACTGTTAAAAATAAGGGCAAATATGAGACAAAAGTTTAATTTCGAGAATATTTTTGAGCCAAAAAATTGACGTCAGGAGTATTTGAGAGCCGAAAGGTGAATGAAGGATAATTTTGTACCAATTCGAATAGCTAAGGGGCATTTTAGACCCTTCCCCATCTTAAATATATATACTTTTAAGAGAAATTAAATGGAGGAAAGGGCGTGAGGCGATTATCCTATGAATGGACGTATGCGACATCCACATTCAGTTGAATTTTGTGCTTTAACTATTCAATGAAGCCTAACTCTTCAACCTTTCTAACATAGTCATAATATAACTATACTACTTCTTGCATTTTTCTGATATAGCCACAATATCTCGTTGTTAAAACCTATTAGGTAATCCATTTCATCCATGAAAATCATAAAGAACAAAACAAAATCCTTTTAATATATAATATTTAATCTTTTGCCTTCTTAGTTGCTAATGAAAATCCAAGTGAAATTTAACTATCTATAGTCTTTCCGCCACTTGACTGTAAGGAGAGGAGTAACTATTTTAGTTTAGTAAATGAGCGTACAAATTTATATTTATGGATTGTGATATTCAAATTAGGGGACATACTGAACGAAATCGATTTATAAAGTGATTTCTTATATGTCACGTGTATTAAATGTGTGCAGTGACTAAAATTGGTATAAAAATTGGTGCACAACAATTTTTATACATTATTGATTATTTTAGTGTAGGTAATGGATATACAATCTAATATATATATATGGGTGTAATATTCAATATAGGTGATACTTCCTCCGTCTCATAATAACTGATCACTTTCTATTTTATACGGTATTTAAGAAATCATAAATAAGATGATCAATTTGACAAATTTATCCTTTATTTATATTGATGGATATCAAGATAATTTATGATGACATAGGGTATACAAAATATATCATTGGAACTTATGCACATTTATGATATTAATTATAGGGGTAAAATATGAAAAATTTAATTAATTATATCTTGATTTAGTAAGTGATCAAGTAATTTGTGACAAGCATTTTTAGAAAGATGATCAGTTAATATGGGATAGAGGGAGTACCAATTTATGTTTTCGAAAGTAATGATCATGTAGATTTTTGAAAGATAAAAAAGTCAATTAGTCAAAGTTGAGTACTAACTTTTAAAAGAAAAAATAAAATAGCCGAACTTTTCAATTTTCTAAGTGACCATTTAAGTAAAATGACCTTTCAATTTTCAAGTGAACTGTCATTTACTTTTTAGGAACTCCAAAACTTCTGCAAACTTTCTTCAAAGTCGTGAATTTCCATTCTTGCAACTCTTGAACAACCTAACAAAATGAACTTTCAAGTTATGAAAAAAACAAATATGCAAAAAAATAATTTCTAATTAATATTTTCGTTAAATATTTGTACACATTAATATGAAGTACATATGCAATGCTTACTCCCAGAAACTAATTTAACAATAAGTTTAGACAGAAAAAATATAACCAATTTTCAAATATTTCATAAATTTAAAAAGTAACTTGCATGCTTTAATTATTATTCTTAGGAGCCGTTTGGTAGGATGTATTAATTGAGATCGTCCTTGTATTAAAATTTAGTCCATCCAATACAATGTTTGGTTGCATAGTTCAATTCAAATACACCTAATACATGAATAACTTAATACACCATATGTGGTCTTATCTAATACCTAGGATATCTAGGGATTACTAATACCATGCTTATTAATACTTGGATAAGACAATAAAATGTCTAAACTATCCCTCAATTTCTTTATATAGTCTTAAGAATTCGTAAAGAAACGTCCTATTTCTCAATTAAATAGGCCTAAATATTATCTAATTTTATACTTCACTTTTACAATTGTAGAAATAAAATTTCAGCAATCAAATTTTGCTTCCAATTAAAAAATAAAATCTTTTTTTTCCTAATTTACTAGGTGCTGACATATGTGATTTGTCAAATTAACATATAATTTTTTATTAGGCAATAGAGTGTCATCTGTGTTACACATAGATTGAAGAAAATAATGTCTTTGCCGTAAATTTGAAACACCAATTTTTCTGTCTCACGTAGTGTATGGTTAGTAGTGATTAGAAGTATTGCTTGTTCTACGTAGTCCTAGGCAATTATATGAAATAGAAAATTTCATAATAATTCAAGGATATAATTGGAAATAAGGTTTTCGTAGACTTTTAAACCAAACACAATACTAGGTGGGAAGCAATGAACCAAACACTTGATAAAAAGTAATTCATGCATTACTAATCTATGTATTACTAATCTCTGCATTACTAATTCATGCATTACTAATCCATGCGTTATTGATATTTGTACCAAACGACCCCTTAAAGTCAAAATTAGTATCAAAGCTTTCAATAACTCCGATACCATTTATTATTTACAAATAAAATTAAGTATAATACATTGAATTATATACAATTAAAGATGAATACATGAAAATACTCTAATTTTGTTATTTAATCGAGATTGATGTCACTTCAGATAACTATGATTTCATGGAGTATGAAACTTATATTAACACATACTATAATACTATCGTAAATAGCTAAAAATAAAATGACAAAAGTATTCATTACAATATTGTAGGACAAAAAATATTATTTATTAGTATAAGAGATAAAAAGACAAATAAAAAACTATGTACAGAAACAATGGATATTTACTATTAAGTGTTAGGCTTATTTGTTTTCATTAAGATTAAGTCGTCTGAATCTGAATGTACATCTGAATAATTAAGATGTTGTCTCTAGATCTGTACACTAAATGATTAAGACTATTTGTTTTTTAGTATCTGAATGTATATAATTCATAATTATATAAACATAATAAATATATAATTCAAATAAAATTATATTTGGGTATTTATTTTAATAAAATATTTAAAAATAAATTATTATGGGATTAAAATTTAATAGTTTCAATTTGATAAAATATTTAAACTATTCAAACAAATGTCTCACCTCTTATTAACTAGAACTAGTTCTTCATTTTATAAATAATAATATTACTATGTGAAGTTAAATGTTAGTGTATTAACTAGAACTAGTTCTTAATTTTATGAATAATAATATTACTATGTGAAGTTAAACGCTTAGTGTCAACCTCTTGTTATAATTTGGTGTTGGATTACTAATTTTATTGAGACGTTCTTGGCACAAATCAAAAAACATGTAAGAATAGAAAAGGCAACCCAAACAAATGTGTCTAACCTCTTATTAACTAGAACTAGTTCTTAGTTTTATAAATAATATTATTATTGTGTGAAGCTAAACGCTTAGTGCCTTTTGAGAATTTAAACAACAAACAAGTAGTATATAAGAATAAAAAATGCAATCATAAATTAATAATATTTTTGTGCACGCGTGTAAATATTTAAGGCCTCTTGCTATAATTTGGTGTTAGACTACTAATTTTATTGAGATGTTCTTGGCACAGATCCAAAAACATGTAAGAATAAAAAAAGGCAACCTAAATTCTTATAAAAAGTTTTTTTGAAAACTTACTTGTTCAAGAGGAAAAAAATTTAATACCCATTTGAAATCGAGATAGCAGACACTGATAATGGAGAGAAGGGGAGAGAGGGCAACATATTTAAGAGAAAAAATAATGATGTATGTTGAGAATGGAGAGAGGGGCAACGTATATAGAGAGAAAAAAAATGATGTTGAGCTTTACGAGGAAATAAATTAGCGTTATAAGAAGAGTCTGAATAGAAATAAGACTCCCTCATAGATCTTGAACGAATCAGATACTTTCAGACCCATTAAAATTCATTAAGTGATTTTTTTTTTAAAAGAACAAACGCACTTAATGGCCCAATGTCTGAACCATTCAAATTCAGACCTCTATTAAGTGCAAACAAATTAGGCCTTACTCCCTCCGTTCATGAATAGTGTTAGCATTAGAGTCGTCAATATGGATTAGGCCGATCGGGTTAGCCTGTTCTGGCCCGTAATTTAATAGGACTGTGCTAAGATCTTTTAAGCTCATAAAAAAGAGCTTTTAAGCCTGGCCCGAAAAAGCCCGCTGATATTTGAGGCTTGAACAATATGGGTTAGACCAACCCGTGAGCTAAATAAAAAATAACTAAAAATTAAAAATAAAGTAGAGTATTAAAAATAACTAGAGTTCAAACTCAAAGTTTATTTAAAGTTTTAAATATTAAAACTTGGAATTATCAAACACGATGTACTTAGTATTCATCTTACTATTATATCACCAAAATCTTCATTCAACATTATTGGACGTGTTCTCACAAAGTATAAAACTTGCTTCTATCATGAAAATATTCAAACATTTGTTACTACTCGAAACTGGTTGCAAGACTTTTTTCTCAAACTGATAATATTTTTTTTTGTAGATTTAAATATTATACATAGTTCTTAAATTTAGTTATTTTTTAATTTTTAGCTAATTGATATTACATATAACCTGTAGATAAAAATGAAGATGCCTTGTCGATATTTATGTTAATATTTTTAAATTATAATTTAATTTAAAAATTACAAAAAATATAAAGTGAGTGGATCAGGCATGGCCCACAACCCATGTACTGATGATTGTGCTGACTATTTTCTGGCCCAATAAAAAAGGGTCAGACCGATCTGACCCGTTAAATTTCAAAGTCTATATGAACTAGTCCGAATAGGATGGACCAGCGCATATTAAATCAACTAGATGTGGTACAAAAATTTACTCTCAAAATGAGGAAGATTCAGAGAATTTCAGAAAATGAAAACAATATTGAAGACGTGGAAGATTCGATAAACTCAGAAGAATAATTTTTATCTATCTTTATTATTAATTAAAAATGTAGTATTCCAATATGTTGCAGTAAAATTTTTATAAGTCTTACAAATTATTGTTTTGTACCGTAATATCAATCAAGAATCTCTTTTTAACTTAAAATTTACAATGCTCACTGTTTTGTTCTGTTTAACTTTTTTACTTTTTAACTCACTTGAATAGTCAAATCAACTATTTATTATTTTATAATTTATAGTGTAACGTAAAGTGTAATACAAATATAATGTAATATTAACTCACGAATCTCTTTTTAATTTTCAATGTATAGTGTTTTCTTCTTTTTAACTTTTTGACTTATTTAAATGGTCAAATCAACTATTTGTTATTTTATTGTACAATTTACATTTTACAGTGTAGTGTAATGTCAACTCGTGATTTGTTTTAATATTCAACTTTCATTGTGCAGTGTTTTCTTCTTTTTAACTTTTTTACTTTCTAACTCACTTGAATGATCAAATCAACTAATTTTTTTTGTTGTTGTTTTACAATTTACGATATAGTATAATGTAAATATAGTGTAATATCTACTCACAAGTCACTTTTTTAATTTTCAATATTCAATGTGTAGTTTTTAAAGAAAAATCAATGCATGTGAATTTTAACTTTTGTTTGTAAACGTGAAGTTCACATAAAACAGGTTACAATTTTTTTTTAAAAAAAATTATATGAAACTCGCTGCCCCTCAGCGACATTTTTTAAAAAAAGAAAAATTTAAAGGAAATTGCTGCGCCTGCTACGTCTTTTTTTTAAAAAAATTAATGTAATCGCTGCTAATTTTTTTTTGAAGGAAATCATTGCCCCGGCAACGATTTCTTTTTAAATTTCTTGAACGAAATCGGTGCCCTTTGCAGCGAGATTTTTTCTTGTTAAAAATAATTTTTTTTATAAAAAAATTGCAGAGACTTTTTAATCAATTTTTTTAACGTAATTGCTGCCCCTGTAGCGATTTCTTGCGATTTAAAAGAAATTATAACGAAATCTGCCCTTGCAGAGATTTTAGAATTAAGAAAATAAAATTTATCAACATCTTGGTATCTGAGTAGTGAGAAATAACGAATTTTGAACGTCGTATAATAGTGTTAAAATTCAAAAAGAATCTCGCTACCCCAACAGAGAATTGTCCATTTTGGTATAAAAAATATTTCAGTGGCCCTTTATGCCTTTTGAATGGAAAAAAATAAATTTTTTGCTCCAAACTTGTCTATTTGTACGACAATGATGATGGTTATTAAAAAATAGTCTTGCCTCTTAGATTGAGGTCTATAGTTTAAGTAATTGTTTATGGAAAATGGTAGATTTAAAAAACTCCACAATATAATATTTTTAGTATTTCTATAGTAACATCTATTTGGATAGGCTATTCATTGAATTGGGTTACCTATCTCAAGAATGAAGATGCATGGAATTTTGTCAAATAATTTGTTGATTTTTAATTTAAGTGATAAAATTTTAGTAAATTGAATTTACCACAAAAGTTAGTTGATGTTTATCCTATGAATTTGTCCATTTGAAATCAAAAATCAAATTTTTATGATTTGGTACAAAATTGATTGTCATGATAATAAATTGTGTAATCGTTGTGTCATTTAGGTTATGAGCAAATATGATTATATGGGTCATGAATTAGGAAAATTGTAGTGATCTTGGAGGAAGGGTTATCACATGCCATAGAGTTCACTAGAAATTGTGAATTTCTGAGGACTCATTTGTCCACAGATATGTTTGAGAAAAATTTGAAAAATGATATTTGGCCATATAACTTGTTATTACTAGGTAAATATATATTTCAAATATTCTAAGTTTCCAAATACTAGAAAATCTAGTATTTGAGCCAAGTTCAAATATTTAATTTTTAAAAAATTAAAAAATTATCTCAAATTTTTATAACACCATCATTTATTCATTCCAACTAATATTTATTTACTCAATTACTCTATTAATAGCTAATAGCTTTTTTTAATTACCATATATATAGAACGTGGCGAACTAACATAATTATATATATATACACATAAATAACGAGATTATTCCTCTCTGCTAACTATAAAGATCTATCTATTAATAAATAACTAGACTATTCCTCTCTGTTATCTATAAAAAAAAGATACCCACCAACCATATTAAATAAACATCTCTATCTATTAAATAACATGCCAATCAACCAGCCCTATTTATAATAAATCTTTTCATTATATAAACAAAACATAGATATAGAGTCTTCACATCAAAGATTAATTGAAGATATTTTTAATAATTTTAAGAACTTATGGATATAAATCATATTTTTTAAAATAGTCATATATTTCTTTCATAATTTATGACCAAACGCATGGTGAAGTTCACCCAAAAATGATTTGCCAAGAATATTTAAAAATTTGGGGGCAAAAATTAGCTAATAGAGAAGTGTGTTGGTAATTTTGAATCATTTGATTAAACAATAAATTTAAGGATCTAGATGTCCATAGTAACACTTAAAAACAAGGATTTTTTTTTTGGAGCTAAGAAAAAGGGCTAGTGAAAATTAAAACTTGCACCTTTATTCAATTGTTTGGTACTCTTCATTTCTGTCCTTTTTTTTGTTGGGGTTGGGGGTGGGGGTGGGGGGTAGATAGATCTTAGGGATTTCAAATAGGGATTAATTTTATTTTAATTTAATTTATCATAATATTATTCATTTCTAAGTGTTACTTTGGATGAATAACTAATAGGATATGTATGAATTTATGGAGATTTTGGGGATTATTTAGTAAATGAAGATATATAATCACTTGTTATGGCGATTGATAAAATTTCTTTATGCTGAAGTCTTGGATTTAAAGTTTAAAATAAAATTATTTTGGTATGTTTTTATATGATGCAAATCTGGTTTAATGTGGAAAGGGTGAAATTAAGTTTAAGGAACTAATTTTGATCTAAATTTTATATTTATATTTAATTTTTATATATTTTAAATTTAAAACTTAATAGCTTAAAAAGATAAGAATTTCAAATTTATAAGTTTCGATTTTTAACTTTGCTTTTGAATCAATAACAACAATAACATAATCATTGCAATTTCATATGTAAAATTTGAGAAGAATGTAGTAATACAAATCTTATTTGTATCTTATATCTCATATCTCATGATGATAAAAAAATTATTTAAAAAAAAATTTGACTTCATTAACACATATCAAAATAGATTTAAAATAAGATATCAGTCCTAAGGGAGTAAGGAATGTTCTTGGATTTGGAGGTATCTCCAACTCTCTTTACCAAGAAAAATGGTCCTCAGTTTGTCTTTGTTCCCCTTCCCCTTTTGTTTCTGATTTATTATTTAGGTAAAAATATGCCAGCCATGTTAGATCCCAAAAAAATGACATTATAAAATTAGAAAAAGAAAATCTAATATTAGAGAAATTAAATAAAATGATATGGATAAATATAAAACTTTTATACAGCTATCCTAGCCTCAGTTTTGGATTTAAGTGCAGTGATTGTTATGGTATTTAAATGTGGGGTTGAAATCTATAAATCATGTGGTGCAGCAGCAGTCAATTTCCCAAAATAGGCAGGTAATATATATACAATATGAGGTACGACACATCATCCAATGTCTGACAACTTGTACCCATTTAGTACAGTAGCTATTCATTTTCTGTCCATATATTTTACTATCTTGAATCGATAATCATATTTCGACGTGAATTTTCTTACTACACAGAACAAACTATATAATCGAAGAAGTTTTTGAATTGATAATTATCTTTGGACATGGATTTTCTTGCTACTTGGGACGAACTATATAATTGAAGAAATGATGCGTTCTAGTGATGAATCTAAAGGACTTTCACGGTGTGGTACTAGTGTTATGTGAAAACGAATACGCCGATTGTCAAGTGTGAATATTAACTACTTAAGGAGTTATCAGTTGTATGACATGTTCAGATAATGAGATTCGGTGTTGCATTCACATTGGAGAAATCAACTAGTTTATTACTATGGACGCTTGGGTTAAGCATTGCTTTTGAGGAAGATTTTAGTAGTGGATCTTTGGTATGGTATTAATGCATTTAGGTTGTGAAGTGTATCTTGAGGATTCTAAATGAGGACCGGTGATTTTATCTTAAGCTCCAAAGGAGTGGATTGATACCAGCAGTGGCGGATCCAGGATTTCTGTTAAGGGGATTCGAAGTATAAAGAAGTAAACATGTGAAAATTACAAGATGGAAAACCGAGCGACATAGGAGGAAACTAGTAATCTGAATCCGCTAAGTTTAACTTGCCTTGTCATGCCGTGTTTAGTTTTTTTCTACTTTTACCCTATTTCATCGAGCTTTTTTTAAAAATATTTCTTGTGCTTTTTTTTCTTTTATATTGTAGTGTTTTACTCTATTTTTGAACTTTTTAAAAATTCAACCACTAAGATTCTTTGAAAAAGGTGTAAGAATTGAGTTACTAATATTATAATATATATTCATAAGATAAATAATTGACATCGTCGATTTTTTAGTTCATTTAATTCAATTTATTAGGTTAGTCATTTTTGAAAAAGACAAATGATGAATAGATCAAATAAGTTTGGTTTAGTCTTCATCTTTTTAAAATCGAACTGAAAAAAAGAAGAAGAAAGAAATACTATAAAATTAAGGTTATTAAAAGAATATTCACGACATTTAAATTTCTTCATTCGATTAACTTTAATTTAAATAATATTTTATGTAACTCAATTTCAAATTTAATAATAATTCATCATATTTTAAAAGAGTTTCGAGTTAGTACATGGAAAGAGACTTATGTAGAAATAAAATGAGCTATATAAATAAGAAGAATAAAATATAAAAATATCAAAAATATGTCTAATAAATTTAAACAAAGATAAATTGAGAAAAAGAAATAGCATAGAGAGAAAAATAATGATAACAAAAATAATAAAGTTTTACATTGAACCCAAAAACAATGAGGTATTTCATTGAGTTGGGATTTGAGCCCAAAACTAGAGCCCATTCAACCTTCCAAAAGCAATGAAATGGAGTTGGGATTTGAGCCCAAACCAGAGCTCATTCAGCCTTTCAAAGAAAAAAAACAAGTGGGAAAATGTTGCATGCAGGAATCGAACCTGAACCATTCAGGTTAAAATTGATCCACATATCCACTGAGCCGTGCATTTCTTTTTGTTTTAAAGGGGTTCATTTTAGTATATGTACTCATAATATCAGAAATATAACTTTATATATACAGTGTAATTTTTCGACGAGGGGGTTCACCACGTGGGTCCTCCCCTGGATACCGGAATGACAAGCTTATGGGTAAAGGAAGTCTCAGTGAGTATACTTGGGTGAAGGCAATTGAAGATTTTGTAAGAAAGTGTGTATAAAATTCGATTAGCCCTTTGAATTTGATTGGTATAACTGACTTTGAGGTGTCATGTCGATGAAAAGGTTAACTTCGTGATGATAGCAAGGGCTAACTGATCATAATGGTTATAAGAGTTCTTGATGGATTGTGATTGGAATGCAACTATATAATAAGGATTGTTGGTTAAACGAATTTTGTACTGTAATAACGACTTGCGAGTATCTAAGATTGTTATTTTCTACTATTTGGTGAGTAGTTATATGAAAAGTTTTAGGAGATGCTGGGACACCGCTCGAATAGAATTTAAAGAAGCTAGAGTCATAATGAAAAAAGATTTACTGGGATGTAGTGTAACCTTCAGAAGAAGGTGAGAGCAAGAATAATTTTTTCTGATTACAAGAGCTAAAGAGGTATCTTTAGAGGGGTTGAGAATTGGGTTCAGAGACGCGTGGTTTCATCTGTTTTGCTCTGGTTATGGTAATAGTGTCACAGATTCATCATATTGATTAAAAACTAATGGATAAGACTTGAGAAAGGAGTGTACAGACATTCAGCTCGAGTGTGATGATAAGTTCTTTTGTGGTTTTAAGTTTGGTAATGAGTACTGTTGGATTTTTAGCGAAAGATATGATAAGGTCGATGGAGAGGTGATCAATGATAAGCTAAGATACATGAATTCATGAAAACCTTCAAGGTATGAGCTAATGTTGATAGATAAGGGGATTGGGTTACACAATTGGATTCACAATTCAAATTTTTCATTGTAAGTCTACTCGTGGTGGTTTGTTTTGTCAAGGTATGAATTTGTAAGGTAAGAAATTGTCACAACCCAAAAAAATCGGGTGTGGTGGCACTTGTCCTATCCCACTAGGACAAGTCATCCTAAATCCAAAAGCGGAAAATAAGCAACAGAAATAAAAACAATGGAAGCCTTCAAACTTAAACAATCCCCCAAGACTGGTTGTCACATGTATAAGCCACTAATACAGAATTGAAATGAAATTACAAGTCTCAATGTCTTTGTATCTCAAATAGAGACAAAGCATAAAATAAAAAGGGTCGAGAGAGATCGCCAACATCGAACAACTACTTCTCAAATTTCCTCAAAAGATTCGGAGTAAGAAGAAGAGAGAACTAGATCACGGTCCGGGCTCGGAACCTACACAAGTGTAGAAGCAAGGGTGAGTACCAAACAGTACCCAGCAAATCAACTAACAAAGCAAAGCAAATATAATAAAATCCACGAACTCCCTTACTTCCAACCGAACCTCTGATAACTACAACTTGCACAGAAAATCAGCTCAACCTAAACTACACAGTTCATGAAACACATAGGTCAACAATAGCTCAACAGCATCACCAAAACAACTCACATCAGTATCAAGTATATCAATCCCAGAGTCACAAGGCATAAACACAACTCCACAATGACAAGAATGAGACAATGTAATACAAAGCAATGTCAAGTAGAGTGATGCATGTCTGTCCTACGATACACATCTGCTGAATCTTAGATCGGAACCCATGGGGGCCACACATGGACAATGTATCCACCGGAACCATTTCCCATGGGCATAATCGTCAATCGCCGGAACCATTTCCCATCAGCATCGCTGGAACCATTTCCCATCGGCATAATCATCACTCACCGAAACCATTTTCTATCGGCATAATCATCACTAGTCGGAACCATTTCCCATCGACATAATCATCAAAGTGTCTCATCATAGAGTTTCAGAACCAATGCACATAAGCATGTTCACACAAATAATGAGAAATCGATAGTGTTCACAATCACAACGCAATTCATGTCAATGCAAATCACGTCACACTATCAACAATATATCAACATCAACAATTACATCATTTACAACGAGATTAATTGCCTAGTCTCCGATTCACTACTCATTTCATCAAGAGTAGGATTAATCACTAAGCAAGAGTTTCAAGTCTAGTCCCATAATCCATAATGAACAAAATACATATTCACCAATTTCACTATCACATCGAGGCTATCATATCATTTCATCAATTACACATCAATATCAAGATCACGGCCCATCACACTTTGGCCTAACACTTTAGCACACATAGCCATTTTACTAACCCCGCCGATTAATTTTGATTGATTCATACAAGAATTCAACCCATACCTCAATCCCATTATTTCCCAACACAATCGAGAAAGAGAAATTCAGAATTCTACTAGATTCGCAAAGTTTTAGAAGTTCACTTGCCTTAACCGAAATCGTAATCAATCAACAACCGGAGCTTTTCCCTTTCGAAAGTAATCCAAAGCAACACAATCTAATCAAATTATGAATCACAGTCAAATTTCGGAACCAACAACACCAAGAACACGAAATTCGGGCAAAGGTGTCCAAATGGCTCAAAAAACCAATTTCGAAAACAAGGTTAGAATCCGGAAATTCTCACATGAAAATGATCTTCAAAGCATTAGAAATTCATTAGTGAAAACCATTTTGAAAAACGGGTTCAAACCAACCCACAATCACCATTTAATCAAAATTCGGAGTTCATGCAAAAGCCCCCAAAATCCAACTTTAAAAACCCAAATTTCAAGTAGAAATCATGATAGAATCAATGGGTAATCAAGGTTTAGAGTTAAAATCAGTTACCCAATAGGTTTTCACGAAAATCTCTCTTTCAGATCGCCTTTCCGAATTACAAAAGTATGCAAATGGTGAAAATGAGACATTTCCCGAATTTACACTGTTCAGGCCTCATTTGTTCTCCGCGAATGCTGCTCACTTAGCTCGCGAACGCGGAGACCAGACTCGCTACCCTCCGCGAACGCGGAAGTTCAACACCCAACCCTCCGCGAACGCGGAGGTTGAACACACGACACTCCGCGAACGCGGTCCACTACTCTTTGTGAACGCGGAGGCCAAGGCAACTGGCACCAGATAAAGCAAAAATAAGCAATTCCACAAGTCTCCGGAAGGACCCTCAGAATTCGTTCGGAACTCCGTGCACACAAATCATATATTCCACCCTACTAAATTTGACGTTCCGGACTCAATGGAAGCGTTGGAATTTGAATTCGAGGTCTCCTTAACCCGAAACCCGATAAAGCACAACTAAACTAACTCTAAGCCTCAAAAAATCAAAACAAGCTCCGGACCTCAACAAAATTCAACCAAGGTCACTCCGAGGCCTAAAATCATCCCTCGAATCCAATGGAGTTGTCGAAATCAAATTCTGAGCATCCGATCTTCTAATGTTGATCAAAGTCAACTCTAAGATCAAAATTTCACAATTTTCCAACTCAAGGCCTCAAATCCACGATACAAACCCAAATCTGATTCCATCAACTCTCCTAGGCCAAATTCCACATTCCGGAACTGATGGAATCGACAGAATCCCCATCCGAGACCTGAATCTCCGAATGACCCCAAAAACCACATTTTGACAACTTAAGCCTTTAGAATTCAAAATTTTCTAAAAACCATAACTTAACAAGAAATTTCACAAACTAACTTCGGATATTTACCAAATATGACTCGGGGCAACTCTCGGGAGGGGTAAAACGGTCAATTTACAAAAATGATTAAAAATGACCTTCAGGGTCATTACATTATCCACCACTAAAAACCATGTTCGTCCTCAAACATAAAGTAAAAGAAAGTACCTAGAGCCTAAAAAAGATGAGGATATGTGGCACGTATGTCAGACTCGGACTCCCAAGTAGCCTCTCCAATTGAACGATGTCCCCACTGCACCTTCACTGAAGAAATCTCCTTGGTCCTAAGCTTATGAACCTGCCTATCTAGAATGGTTGTTGGCTCCTCCTCATAAGTCAAATCAGGACCCAACACCACCGAATCGAGTGTAATCACATGAGACTCATCCGGGATGTATTTTCGAAGCATAAAATCATGAAACACAGGATGCATAACTGACAAGCTAGGTGGCAAGGCCACCTCCCCCACTCAGTCCAAAATCTCAAAAGGGCTAACAAACCTAGGACTAAGCTTACCCTTCTTTTCGAACCGTATAACACCCTTCATGGGTGACACTCGGAGCCAAACATGATCTCCTTCCATGAGTACTATGTCTCGGACTCTCCGATCAGAATAACTCTTCTACAGACTCTGAGCAGTCAACAACCTACTCTGAATCAAACGAACCTGATCCATGGCATCTCTAAGCAAGTCAGTGTCTAAGGAATCCATCTCCGCCGAGTCAAACCATCCAATCGGCGATCTACACCGTCTGCCATACAACGCCTCAAAAGGGGCCATCTGAATGCTAGAATGATAGCTGTTGTTATAGGCAAACTCTGCTAGGGGCAAATGCTGATCCCACCTAGCACCAAAGTCAATCACACACACACGGAGCATATCCTCAAGCACCTGAATTGTCCGCTCGGACTGACCATATGTCTGAGGGTGAAATGCTGTACTCATATCTAAACGAGTAGCGAACCCATGCTGCAAAGCCCTCCAGAAGTGCGAAGTGAATAATGAACCTTGATCCGAGACTATAGATATCGGCACCCCATGAAGTCTAACAATCTGATTGATGTAGAGCTGAGCTAACTTCTCCGCTATATACTTCACCCGAATTAGAATGAAATGGGTGGCCTTAGTCAGCCTATCAACAACCACCCAAATAGAATCATAGCCACCCACGGTGGTAGGTAACCACAACAAAGTCCATAGGCACTGACATCCTCTGAGACACACCTTCGGGCCGCTGGTGCTCGCACTTGACCTGTTGACAGGTCAAATATCTAGACACAAAGTCTGCAATATCCCCCTTCATATCACACCACCAATAATGCTGACTCAGATCATGATACATCTTCGTTATCCCTGGATGGATAGAATATCTAGAACAATGGCCTCCTCTAGAATTAGTCTAATAAGCTCGCTCACCTTGGGCACACAAATCCGACCCCCAATCCTCAAAACTCCATTAGAATAAAGTGCAGCCTCCTTAGCTTCACCTCTCATCACTTTGTATCGAATGAGAAACAACTTCTCATCCTTAAACTGGCGCTCACAAATCTGCTCAAATAAGGAAGAATGGGCCTCAATGAACGCAATCAAACCACCACTCTCCTCAGAAACCTGCAACCTGACAAAGCTGTTGGCTAACCTCTGAACATGCCTAGCCAAGGGCCTCATGTCAACACTGATCGCAACGAGACTCCCCATACTAGGAGCCTTCCTACTCAAAGCATCGGCCACCACATTGGCCTTCCCAAGATGGTACAAAATGGTCATATCATAGGCCTTCAGTAAATCAAGCCATCTTCGCTGTCTCAAGTTCAGATCCCTCTGACTGAAAATATACTGAAGACTCCGATGATCTATGAAAACCTCACAATGAACCCCATACAAGTAGTGGCGCCACAACTTAAGTACAAATACCACCGCCGCAAGCTCTAAGTTGTGGGTAGGATAGTTCTTCTCATGAGCCTTCAACTGTCTAGAAGAATAGGCAATAACCTTCCCTTTTTGCATCAACACACCTCCCAAACCAACTTCGGAGGCATCACAATATACGGTAAAACCCACACCCTCTTCGGGCAAAGTCAACACAGGAGCAGAAGTCAACAAAGTCTTGAGCTTTTGAAAGCGCCTTACACTCATCGGACCAATGAAAATCCACGGTCTTCTGAGTCAATCTAGTCAATGGCGCTGCAATAGTAGAGAAGCTCTGCACAAACCATCTATAGTAGCCTGCAAACCCCACAAAACTCTGAATCTCAGTAAGAGAAGTAGGTCTCGTCCAGCCCTTAACTGCCTCAATCTTGGCCGGATCAACCCTAATACCCTTCTTGGACACCATATGTCCCAAGAATGCCACAGAATCAAGCCAAAATTCACACTTGGAGAACTTGACATATAATTTCTGCTCTCTTAATCTCTGAAGCACCAACCTCAAGTGACAGACATGATCCTCCTCAGTCCCAGAATATATCAAAATGTCATCGATGAACACGATCATGAAGGAATCCAAGTATGGACGGAACACTCCGTTCATCAACTCCATAAACTCCGCAGAGGCATTAGTCAGCCTGAAAGACATCACCAAGAACTCGTAGTGGCCATAAGGAGTCTGAAAAGTTGTCTTAGGAATATCCGATAGCCTAATTTTCAACTGATGATAACCGGACCTCAAGTTAATCTTAGAAAACAATGCCGCACCCTGAAGCTAATCAAACAAATCATTAATGCGAGGAAGAGGATACTCGTTCTTAACAGTTTCCTTGTTTAACTGCCTATAATCAATACACATCCTCATAGAGCCATCTTTCTTCTTAACAAAAAGAATCGGTGCTCCCCAAGGTGCCACGCTAGGACGAATAAACCCTTTGCTCAACAAGTCTTTCAACTAGTCCTTCAACTCAGCCGGAGCCATATGATACAGGGCAATAGAGATGGGCTTAGTGCACGACTCTAAGTCAATGGCAAAATCAATGTCCCTATCCGGAGGAACACTAGGAAGATCAGTAGGGAACACATTAGCAAACTCCTGAACCACGGGAATTGACTCTATGGAAGGCGATTCAACACTAGTATCCCGAATAAAAGCAAAATAGGACAAACACCCTCTATCAATCAACCACTAGGCTCGGACGTAGGAGATAACCTTACTAGGGTAAGAACCACTAGTACCCTTCCACTCTACCCTCGAAACACCAAGCATCGCTAAACCTGGCAATCAAGGATCGCATGGTAGGGAGAAAGTCAATCTATATCGAATATCACATCGAAATCTACCATCCCTAGAATAATCAAGTCTACCCAAGTGTCGTACCCAGCCAAAGAGACAGGACATGATCGATACACTCCATCCACCACTAAGGGCTCACCCACAGGTGTAAAAATATGCACAAGCACAGACATACTATCACATGCCAAATCAAATCCAAATGCAAAGTAGGTAGACACATAGGAGAAAGTAGACCCTGAATCAAATAACACAGATGCAGATCGATGGCAGGCTGAGACGATACCTGTGATGACTGCATCAGAAGACTCAGCCTCGGGTCTCCCCGAAAAAGCATAACACTGGGCTCCTCTGCCACCTCCTATCTGAGCCACACCTCTACCTCCACGCTGAGCCACACCTCTACCTCCACGCTGAGCCACAACACCACTACCTGAAGCTCTGCTGCCTCTACCTGCTGTCTGACCCCTACCTTGACCTCTAGCCAGAGGTGTGGATCTCTCTCTGGAGCTGCTGAGTAAGTACGATGGGGACTTGTATGAGTCTGTAGAGGGAGCAGTCACATCATATGACCCGGATCCCCACAACTATAACAAGACCACAGAACGGTGATCTGCTGTGACGAACCAGATGAAGTACCACGGCCACCCTGGCCAGAACTATGAGACCCACGGGGCACTTGTCCACTTTCAGCTGCTGGCATGGAATTAAGCATGTACCGCTGACGCTGAAATGAGCTATCACCCCTCTGAGAGCCTTTGCCTCCAGATGAGGCACCAGAAAACTGACCACTAGAACGGGCCCTCTTAGGGTCCCCAAACTCCTCTCGAAACAACTCCGCCTCCCTGCGATGCTCAATATAGACTTGAAGGAAGCACCCTCATGGGATGATCTGAACATATATGATCTAATGGAGAAAGTCAACCCCCTCACAAATCCGCAGACCGTCTCCGTCTCATCTAGAACCAAAGACGTGGCATGATGAAACAGCAGACAAAAACATGCCTTGTACTCCGCAACAGACATGCCATCCAGAGTACCCTCAAACCTCAGCCTGCTCTCCTCACGCACACTCCAAGGAATGAAGCGATCTCGAAAAACACTGGAGAAAACATCCCACTCAACCAGAGGAGATTCCACTGGCATGGACTCCACACAAGGCCTCCACCACTCCATGGCTGGCCCACGAAGTTGGACAGCAACAAAATGGACACCCCTCACATCCACCATCCTCACAGTCTCAAGCATCTCACGGCACAAGGTCAAAAACTCTTGAGCATCCTCACTACTACCACCATGAACTGGGGTGGTTTCATCCTCTGAAACCTCTCATAACACTTTTGGTCCTCTACTGTCAGAACCACATATGGAGAAACCTGTGCATAACCAGCAAGCGCGGGAACCAATGGTGGCTGACCCACCTGATCCTGAACACCCGGACCCTAATGGTGCTCTGGGGTCTGTGCCCCTGCTCTAGTCTATGAACCCTGAGGCGTGCCCGCAGCACCCTGAGTAAAGCTCTCCATAACTCCCAGCATCCTCTATATGGTCTCCTGAAACAACGGTGCTGTGAACCCTGGAGGAACCTGGTCCTGACCCACCGTAACCTATAGCTCTGGGGAAACGTCTTTACCATGGCCTCTAACAGGTGCCGCTCCTTGGGTACGACCTCTACCACGTGCTGCCCCACGAGCACGACCCCCAACTCGGGCCCTCTACCCCTATCTTTGGCCGGGGTCTCGACAGCTGCCTCGGGGACTGCCTCTTCTCCATCGCTCGAAACAGAAGCTCTGGTCCTCGGCATCTGCCAAAACAACACGTGACACTCAGCACTAGTGAAAGGGACCACACATGAATAGAAAGAATGAAATAAGGAAAGTTCCTAACAGCCTTCATAGCCTCTGGAAGATAAGTATAAACATCTCTGCACCGATCCTCGAGACTCTACTTAGACTTGGCTTGTACACGTGAGACCTATGAAACCTGGCTCTGATATCATTTGTCACAACAAAAAAAAATTGGGTGTGATGACACTTGTCCTATCCCACCACGACAAATCAGCCTAAACCCAAAAGCGAAAAATAAGCAACATAAAGAAAAATAATATAAGCGGAAGCCTTCAAACTTAAACAATCTCCCAAGACTGGTTGTCACATGTACAAGCCACTAATACAAAATTGAAATGAAATTACAAGTTTCAATGTCTTTGTATCTCAAATACAAACAAAGCATAAAATAAAAAGGGTCGAGAGAGATCGCCAACATCGAACAGCTACCTCTCAAGTTTCCTCAAAAACCTCGTAGTAAGAAGAAGAGAGAACTAGATCACGATCCGGGCTCGGAACCTACACAAGTGTAGAAGCAAGGGTGAGTACCAAACAGTACCCAGCAAATCAACTAACAAAACAAATCAAATCTAATAAAATCCACGAATTCCCTTACTTCCAACCGAACCTCCGATAATTACAACCTGCACAGAAAATCAGCCCAACCTATACTACACAGTTCATGAAACACATAGGTCAACAACTAAACAACATCACCAAAATAACTCACATCAGTATCAAGTATATCAATCCCAGAGTCACAAGGCGTAAACACAACTCCACAATGACAAGAATGAGACAATGTAGCGCAATGCAATGTCAAGTAGAGTGATGCATGTCTGTCCTACAATACACATCCACTGAATCTCATATCGTAACCCATGGGGGCCACACATGGACAATGTATCCGTCGGAACCATTTCCCATGGGCATAATCGTCAATCGCCGGAACCATTTCCCATCAGCATCGCTGGAACCATTTCCCATCGGCATAATCATCACTCACCGAAACATTTTTCTATCGGCATAATCATCACTAATCGGAACCATTTCCCATCGACATAATCAGCAAAGTGTCTCATCATAGAGTTTCAGAACCAATGCACATAAGCATGTTCACACAAATAATGAGAAAACGATAGTGTTCATAATCACAACATAATTCATATCAATGCAAATCACGTCACACTATCAACACTATATCAATATCAACAATTACATCATTTACAACGAGATCAATTGCCTAGTCTCCAATGCACTACTCCTTTCATCACAAGTAGGATTAATCACTAAGCAAGAGTTTCAAGTCTAGTCCCATAATCCACAATGAGCAAAAGACATATTCATTAATTTCACAATCACATCGAGGTTATCATAGCATTTCATCAATTACATATCAATATCAAGATCACGGCCCATCACACTTTGGCCTAAACATAGCCATTTTATTAACGCCGCCGATCAATTTTGATTGATTCATACAAGAATTCAACCCGTTCCTCAATCCCATTATTCCCCAACACAATCGAGAAACAGAAATCCGAAATTCTACAAGATTCGCAAAGTTTTAGAAGTTCACTTGCCTTAACCGAAATCGCAATCAATCAACAACCGGAGATTTTCCCTTTCGAAAGTAATCCAAAGCAACACAATCTAATCAAATTATGAATCACAATTAACTTTCGGAACCAGCAACACCAAGAACTCAAAATTTGGGCAAAGGGGTTCAAATGACTCAAAAATCCGATTTCGAAAATATGGTTTGAATACAGAAATTCTCACATGAAAATGATCTTCAAAGCATTAGAAATCCATTAGTGAAAACCATTTTGAAAAAGGAGTTCAAACCAGCCCCAATCACCATTTGATCAAAATTCGGAGTTCATGCAAAAGCCCCTAAAATACAACTTTAAAAACCCAAATTTCAAGTTGAAATCATGATAGAATCAATGGGTAATCAAGGTTTAGAGTTAAAATCAGTTACCCAATAGTATTCCACGAAAATCTCTCTTTCAAATCGCCTTCCCGAGCTTCAAAAATATGAAAATGGGACATATCCTGAATTTATTAGAAATCCATTAGTGAAAACTATTTTGAAAAAGGAGTTCAAACCAGCCCCAATCACCATTTGATCAAAATTCGGAGTTCATGCAAAAGCCCCTAAAATCCAACTTTAAAAACCCAAATTTCAAGTTGAAATCATGATAGAATCAATGGGTAATCAAGGTTTAGAGTTAAAATCAGTTACCCAATAGTATTCCACGAAAATCTCTCTTTCAAATCGCCTTCCCGAGCTTCAAAAATATGAAAATGGGACATATCCTGAATTTACACTGTTCAGGCCTCATTTGTTCTCCGCGAACGCGGAGACCAGACTCGCTACCCTCCACGAATGCGCCCATAGCTCCGCGAACGTGGAGGTTCATTACCTAACCCTCCGCAAACGCGGGACCCCTTCTGCGAACACTAAGGTTCAACACACAACACTCCGTGAACGGGGGAACCTACCCTCTACGAATGCGGAGGCCAAGACAACTGGCACCAGATACAACAAAAATCAGCAATTTCTCAAGTCTCCGAAAGGACATTCGAGATTCGTTCAGAACCCCATGCACACAAACCAGATATGCCACCCTACTAAATTCGACGTTACGGACTCAATGGAACCGTCA
The DNA here is from genome assembly GCA_018342035.1 of Solanum appendiculatum. NCBI lineage: Eukaryota > Viridiplantae > Streptophyta > Magnoliopsida > Solanales > Solanaceae > Solanum > Solanum appendiculatum. The sequence continues at coordinate 223,497 of JAGDQO010001012.1, forward strand.
GAATTTGAATTCGAGGTCTACTTGACCCGAAACCCGATAAAGCACAACCAAAGTAACTCCCAGCCTCAAAAACTCAAAATAAGCTCGGGACCTCAAAAATTCAACCAAGGCCACTCCTAGACCTAAAATCATCCCCCGAATCCAAGGGAGTTGTCAGAATCTAATTTCGAGTATCCGATCTTCGAATATTAACCAAGGTTAATTCTAAGATCAAAATTTCATAATTTTTCAACTCAAGGCCTCAAATCCACGATACAGCCCCAAGTCTAATTCCGTCAACGCTCCTAGACCAAATTCCACATTTCAGAGCTATTGGAATGGACGGAATCCCCATCCGAGACTTGAATCTCAAAATGATCCCAAAAATCACATTTTGACAACTTATGCCTTTAGAATTCAAAACTTTCCAAAAACCATAACTTAACAAGAAATTTCACAAACTAACTTCGGATATTAACCAAATATAACTCGGAGCAACTTTCGGGAGGGATAAAATGGGCATTTTACAAAAATTACCAAAAATGACCTTTAGGGTCATTACAGAAATGATCGATTGCATGGGTTATTGAGCATTTGGAAGGACTTATGCATGATTTGGGTCGTAAAGTTTGTTACTTTTGATTGTTAAAGGAACTAAGGAAGGCTTTCACTTGAAAGTGTTGGTTTATAGTAAGGTAAATGGCCGGAGTGGTTATGATGGTTGTTAGTATTGAGAGTGTGGATTTCAGTGGAATGATGTGAAGAGTATGTGGAGCCAGATAAGTAAAGTATAGGTACGATCGTAATGGGGACCAGACCGGTGAATTGTCGGTAGCTAAAAATCAAAGAAATGGAGTCAACTGAATGTAACTATTTGATATTTGCTTTTTAGAGGAAGCATTTAGTGTTATTCAACCTTGGTTCCGTACATTCTTATGTGACCACCTATTTCGTTCTATGCATGATTTGGAGTATGATTCACTAGCTATGCCCACACGTGTTCACTTTTATGTGTGGATCGGGTGTACCGATCCTGCGATGTCCTCTTGGTTGGGTAGGATGTTTGGACAGACTTGGTTATCTCAGATGACATATTTGGTATTGTCTTGGAGCTGTTGAAGTATTCCAGTGATTCTACATGTACCACCTTACTTATGAGAATTTATAGAAGAGCTACCATAGGTATTTTAATTGTCCGACAGTCTTAATATTCATCTAGCCATCGAGGTCATGTTTCGATTATGTGTAGTTGAATGTGGGGACCATTGGATCTAGTTCTACCGCTCTTAAGGGTTATCTACAATCACAATTACAAATCTAACATTTCGATAGTGTAGTTAGAGGTTCTGTATGCTTGGATGTATCGCTCGATGGGTGGTTACTTAATCATTTTCTTTTTTGGGTTAGATAAGTTTGGTTCTCCCTTGATGAGTACCTGATGTCTAAAGATAAATTTTTTATAGCTTATGCTCGTGAAAAGTTTATGTTGTGAAAAGGAAATATTAATAAGATCTATGATGGTTTATGCATTATGAGTGTGTGGTGGTTGATTCATATTCACTTCTAGTTATAACAAATAATGATTCAAGATTTTATCATGGTTATGTGAGAAAAGATTCGCCCTGATGGTTATTTCAGTGTCCTTGAGAACATGTTGCGGACGTGTGTACTATTACCTTTGGTGGTCATTGGGATCAATTCTTACCCTTGGCAGAGTTTCATACAATAATAGCTATCACTTGAGTATTGATATGGCTCCGTTTGAGGCATTGTATGAGAGGAAATGTAGGTTTCCCATTGGTTGGTTTGATGTATTTGAGGTGAGACCTTGGAGTACCAATCTTTTGAGGGAATCGTTAGAGAAGATGAAATTCATTCAAGAGAAGCTTCTAGCAGCTCAGAGCAGGCAGAAGGAGTATGCAGACCAGAAGGTCAAGGACTTGGAGTTTATGGAGGGAGAACAAGTGTTACTGAAGGTTTCACCCATGAAGGGTGTGATGAGGTTTGGTAAGCGTGGTAAGCTTAGTCCCAGGTATATTGGGCCGTTTGAAGTTCTTAAACATGTGGGAGAGGTGGCCTATGAATTGGCTCTGCCTCCAAAGTTATCAAAAGTGCACCCAGTGTTTTATGTGCCTATGTTGAAGAAATACTATGGTGATGGAAACTACATTATTCGTTGGAATTTGGTCTTGCTTGATGAGAATCTGTTTTATGAGGAGGAGCCTGTAGCTATCCTAGATAGGGAGGTCCGCAAGTTGAGGTTAAAGAAGATTGCATATGTGAAGGTATAGTGGAAGAATCATCTGGTTGAGAAGTCCACTTGGGAGATTGAGGTGGATATGCATAGAAGATATCCACATTTTTTAGTCAATTCAGGTACCTTTTCTTACCCTAGCCTTCTTTTGATCGTTCGAGGATGAATGATGGGTAAATTGGTATCTGCTGCAACGATTCATTAGATCATTTTGAGCACGAAAATTGTTTTGACTCTTCCCGTAAGAATTTAAATGGTAGTTTTGAACTATTCATTTAACTACGGCTATTTAGATGACGGATATTTATTAAATAATTAATTTTTATTAGTTGATGATTAATGGGTGAAGTCCATAATTTATTTAATACCCTTACTACATGACCCTTGTGTAAAGAAGGAAAAAAAAGAAAAAGAGATTGTTGTCGAACAAACCTGATTGCGGCATCGGCAACTAGAAGTGACTGCGCCATTCAGGTGAAAGCTTCAAAATGCTCAATCCATGAAATATGTAATATAGATTTCTAGGTACATGATAAATTATGCTTGGTTGATAGATAGACATGTATCCTATAGTATTATAAAATATTATGGTTGGATATGAATTGAAGGTGGGCAAACGTGATTACTGATTGACTTTGGGAAGATAAATTTGGTATCTCCAATTATTAGCCAGTGAGGTGCTAATGATTACTAAATATTTGAAACAAGGGATAGTTGAATGTTATGTTTGAAAGCACAAGGAATTTGACAATTGAGTCCATGGTTGTTGCCACTGGTTTCGTACCAGTGGCTTCAATTTAAATCATTATAATTTTATTATCATATTATAAATTAAATTTTGATATATTGAGATGAATAATTAAATGTTAGGTGTGTTGTATTATATGAATACCATTAGATTTATGATATTGGAGGAGTTGAGACCTAACCCTAGGCTTGAAACTTAAGAAATAGGAGACTTGGCATATTAATTGACCTCAAGATTAGAAACTTGATTATAGATTTGTGCTTATGAGTTTTGGGTAATTTTTTTAGTCTAGGTTAGACATATAGTAATATGGGTGTCTACGAACTCATGTGCTTACAAAGATTATATACTTTAGATTGGAAACGTTCTGAGACATTCAAGGAAGGAAAAACATTGGAGAATTAGCTTGCTCGACTTCTGTTCTTCGGTTGAGGTAGGTTATGATTTATTCTATGTGATAGATAGACTCTTAATAGGTTGATAGTCATTGAGTGATATTGTGAAATTTTCTATGTACTTGGTTGTTGTGGTTTGGATAATTCATGTGTTGTTGTGATGGTCTGTAATCCTAAGACCGCGAAATCCATTATCTTGAACTTGTTCTATGAAAGTGATGTCTTGAATAAAGAAGATTTAATGAAATATTTTTAAGGAAGTGGAAAGAATAATGAATTAACTATATTGTTGGATCGGGTGCCACGAGCCGGTATGATATAATTGGATCAAGTGTAACGTTCGGACACTATATTATTGGATCGGGTGCCACGAGCCGGCACGATATATTTGGATCGGGTGCCACGAGCCGGCACGATATTATTGAATCGGGTGTCACGCTTCGACACGACATTATTAGATCGGGTGTCACGTTCCGGCATGGTAACATTATAGGAAAACATATTAAATTAACTTAAGGAACTCAATCTCAAAGAACCCATTTCCCAAAAGAGCGTGGTGTGGAGGCCTAAGTCCTCATGTCTGTTCTTTATATTGTGGACTGATTACGTACTTGCTTCAGTGCTGTTGTCACTTGTTCATGTTGTTTGTTGCTTGCCACCTGCTAAGTATTATAATTGATTTCATGTTATTACTTTATCCCTATTGGTTTCTATTTTGAGTCGGCCGATGATATCTACTCAGTACATGTTGCCCTGTACCGATCCCTACTTGTATTTTTTTCGTTTTCTTTTGTGGAGTGCAGCGAGTGTACCAGCAACTTCGACTCGCCCTCAACTCTAACCAGTCTCCAGCACATTATATTCTAGGGTGAGCTATTCCTTCGAGCTTGTGTTTGATTCTCTCGATTATGGCATGATGTCCTTAGTTTTTATTTATTCTTGTGTCTTTGATACTCTTAGACTTAGTATTTGGAGATTTGATGTCCTTGATGTGATGACTTTCATATTTTGGGAATGATATTTAATAGACTCTAGTAGATTTTATTTTTTACTTTAATAAAGGTTTAAACTTTCGCATTATGGATGTATTTTGTAATTTGAACAATTAATATAAGTTGGGGTTTGAATTCATTGGTTCGCTTACCTAGGAGATTAAGTGTGGGTGTCACTCATGACTCATTTTGAGTCGTGACAATTTCACATCATGAAGGATAAGCACAAAAGATGCTTATTTTTATATGATCATATGATATAAACAATATTATAAAATGAATACTAAATCACAAACAAATTTAAGAACTAGTGTAATAGGGAGAATAAGAAATGGAACAACATTGATTCGTATACAATCTTAAAACAAAAGGATATAAACTTCAAATTTGTACAAAACTTAAATGAGACATAAATACATTCTTCACACCATATACAATTATAGTTAAATAAATAATATTTACGTCCGTCTCTCAACCCTTAAGTTTCATAGAGAACGTATAACATTTTATAACCAAGACAATACAGAGGAGAAAGAAAGAGCAAGTATCACCTGTTGCGGGGCAGTGACCTGAGCTTTGAGATCTCGAATTGACCCTCGAACGTCAGCGACTATGGATTCGATCACATTTGAATCCACAATCTCGATAGAAAGATGAAGACCAAATTTTATCGATTAAGAGTAAGATATGCCTGCTAATAATAATTCAAAATAATAGATTTATAATAAGTTCGTAATTGATATTCGATCCCAAAACGTGTTGCAAAGTGAATGTCAAAGGCTGATATTTATAGAAAATAAACTAGGATTCAGAGTTTCTTTTGGGCGAGATTTTGATTTCAAAATCAAGTCCCAAAGACTCCTTCAAATTTTGGACAATATAACCATCGCAGATAAATTTTTTTTTCTCCAAAAAATCTGAATCTAATGACCAAAATAACGAGTCTCGTCTGATGAGTAAGGATTTGATACGTTTTTTGAACACAAAAGTAGAAATTCTTCTGCAACACATCATAGAGAGATGAAGTTTGCTTGAAAAGAGATGAGCAAAATCTGAATTTGTGAGGAATGAAGGTCAAAGATTGGTAAAAATGAAGATAAAGCCAAAATGACTCTCTTGCTAAAACACAGGGACAGAGAGACACGTTGATGATACAAAAAATAAAGAAAAAAAAATTCTTTTAGGGATCCAAGGGTACTTGGGACAATTTAGGTGGATCAAATGAGAATAAAATAGGTAGTTTAAGGTATTTGGGGAACCTGAGATTTTAATTTGAATTGACCAACTTATATGGAAGAGACATGTTGCGAGACATGTGTTGGTCATGAGAAATATGCGAGGATGTGTGAGAGGTGTGTGTTTAGAACATTGATTGTCAACAATGTCGTTCTTGTTTCTTTATTTGTTCAACTACTTATTTATAGTTGTTAATTGCAAGTCCATCGAGTAAAGAACATCACCATATTTAATATCTTGCAGTACTTACATACGTTAATTATTATTTTTGAAGTCAAAATTGGTATCAGAGCTTAGAATATCTAAAGCTCTGATACCACTTATTATTTACAAATAAAATAAAGTAAAGTATATTGAAACTTTATATATAATAAAGCTAGATATAAACAAAGTGATGTGACATTTCTCTTTGACTATCATTCATATTTATTTTTTTCATTAATCAATTTATTTAATGATTTAAAAAATTAAATCATATTCATTACATTTAATTATATTTTATGAGTTACAAATAATTTCTATCTATTTGTATTCTCTACTTAAATAACATGCTTTTTCAATTCCCTTTTACTAATTTTTATAAATTAACCAATCTATAAATAACAATCATCTATGAGGTTGTTGGATGCTCATTTCTATTTTTTCCTTCTTCTTTTTATTAGTAAATATATGTTTTCCTTTTCTTGATTTTATTCCTTTTTTTATCGATCATATTTTTAATAATAAAAAAAAGATGATACATCCTATTCATTGCTTTTATGAAGATCATAGATATATTTTTCGTAATTTCTTCTTTTTCATAATAGTGTTAACACTCATAAGTATTATTTCTTATAAAAATTAAATATATATAAATATTACTACTTACTTTCTCATTTTTAAATTTACGCTAAATAAATATCGTTCTTAAGGGTTAACTCAGTTTTTTTTTTACTAAATATAATTTTTCTATTATTTTTTGTATATTGTTCTAAATTAGGAAGCTTAATTAATTAATGAGGTACTAATTCATATCAATTTTATTTTAAGAATGACCCATTTTTGTCAAATAAGCTAATCTTGCGAAGTAAGTATTCTCAATTTAATAAATTTTGGCTATTTAATAAAGAAATGAGTTACAATTTAAATGGATTAATTTGAGCAAAAAACTTGGCAATTCAAGTCTCCTAATTAAATTCAGCCAATCGGTGTATGCCACGTAGGCGAGCACATGGATTGTGCTTCTTTAACCTTAATCTTAACCCTCTATTTTGATCTAATGACCCTAGTTAAGGGACAACCCGAATTAAACCAACCTTTTCCTAAAACCAAAATGACCCATCGCCTCTATAATCGTCATCTTCCCCCAACGCTCCTCACATTTTTCCCTCTCTCAGAAGACGCGCATCTCTTTTTCTCTTCTTCATGCTCACATCCCTTATCAACCTTTCTCATCTTGTGCCAAGCGAGAATGTCTAAGGACCGCTGGAAAACGGTAATTTCTGGTGGTTTTCAACGGCCTCCTATCAACTTTTTGTCCCTTCCATCACCTTTCTCTACCACCACCGTCAATAACCCTATCCCTTTCCCCTTTTACTTCGAAAAAAGAAAACTCAAGAACAAAAAGAAGTTTTCAGGTCTCAAGTCGGAGAAGCCTGAAAAGGTGATTCTTTTCAAGATTTCGCTTATCCCTTGCTTTACACTATGGTTTCTGATAATTTTCGAGCTTCAAATTCAGATTTTGAAGTTCGAATTTCGCCTCCATAAGAGGTGTTTTTCCCCATCCAAAGATCATCCAGAAAACACACAAAGATTCACCAATCTACTAGCTTTATTGTTTGTTTTGGTCTTCTCTGCTTTTACTTTGCTTCGAGTTTGAGTTTGAAGTTGGAATCTTGACAACAAGCTTTAGTTTGCTTCTTTACACAAGGTTAGCAATCGTCTCTCTGGATTGCATTTTTAATTTCATATACAGCTTCAACCATGTTAGTTAGCATCTTGAACATTTTGCTGGATTATTTTTTTGCATCTTTTACTTTCCTTTTTTATATAGTTTAAAATTAGTGTATAAGGAGTTTATATGAACTTAAAGAAGCATCACAGGAACGGTTTATTCAATGTTTTATCAACTATGTCATTAACGTTATAATTTTTCTTCTAAATCTTTTCATCCCTTTAAGAAGCTGTTTTAATATTGCTTTGTTGTCATAGCATTAAGATATATATAGTGATCCCTGTGAAATGTGAACTCCTAAGTGCAGGTCAGTTGATTGATTAGAATATATTATGAAATTGTGTTCAAATTTTTAAGCATTGGAGCATATATCATGTTCTAAAAAAAAATTCTGTCTAGTTGAGAAATATATTTATATTTTGGTGTTAATTAATTGAAGAAGTATGCCTTCACTTTACTATCGTATTTCATTTTGAACTTGGCTCACTCGGAATCGAACTTGTCTTGATCAGTGATTAGTCGTATCAAGTAAAATATCTTATCATTAATATGTTTCTCTCTTAGTTTTGGTTGAGAGCTTTCAGGCCATGGTTATAGGGAGATATCCTTTTGTTGAAACATCAAAGTATACATTAGACTGATTGACATATTGTAAAAAAAAGTCTCTGGTTATTTATTTTGTTTCGAGAAGGCTTATTTTCACTATTGTATATTCCCTCTTGTGACGTATAACATATAGTTTATGCATAACCTCCATGTTTAGGATTTACCAGCACTTTTCTTTGTGTGTTGAATTCTAGATAGTAGGAGAGTGTTCCTATCTTTCTTATGACTTGTTTTGGTTGATTTTTTTAGTTAACATATATATCCTTTTTGTGAAAACATATCTTAGATAACTTTTCTTACTTGCTTGTAGTTCGATCAAGAGGTTCAGACTTAATAATGGACAATAATGAATTGGTGCCTGCTTAAAATATTTTCTAATTTTTTTTATATATATAAAGAAGATAAATATATGTGAGGAGTAGCAGCCCTCATTTCATTTGGCAGATACCTAAACTTATTGAAATCAAGACACATTTGTTTAAGATTACTTATTTGTCCAAGGGTCTACATATAGGCTGAATTAGAATGCTGACTTTCGATAATTTCATTTCATGTTTATAATATTGACAGTTTGTTGTATCAGTTCATAATTAAAATTACCTGCTAATCTTCCTATTTTTTACCTTATTTTTTTGTACATATACACTTGGGAGCGTACTTGGAATTGTGATACGACTCTATCTCTATCCAAATCAGAGAAGCATCAATAAATTTGCATCATAAGCTTGCATCTAACAACCCATCTCCGCGTCTAGAGTGTCCAGCGCCTTTCTCCCTTTCTTTAAAACTTTATCTTTTTCGACGGATATTTACACATGCTGCTTACCTTTTGTTTAACATTTTATGGATTAGGTACTTGTGTTTACATTTGTTCTGTTTGTGTTTGGATATATGAACCAGGTCGATATGGTATGAATATGATAGTGAACATATTCGCCTATCCTTCCGTCCCCGTTGAGTATTGAATTTGCCTATGATTACTTAGCTCAGAGATGTCTAGGATAGTAATAGCTTTTCTGGTTAAGTTTCAGTTGTCGCTAAGCATAATTTTAGGTTGCTAGAATTGACTTTCTAAGAGGTAAAAAATCTGAAGAAATTTTCTATGTTTATAGACAGTTTTAATGATTATTTTGTTTCATTCTTTCGGCTAAGTCAATAACTTCTAAAGTGCTGATTTTTTTTTGAATAAAAGACTGTTTTGAGTGCTTAAAAGTGTGGTATATTGAGTCTAAAAAATGCAGCGTTTTGAGCTCAAAAGGTGCAAAATTTTGAATTTTAAGAGTTCAAAATTTGAGTGTAAAAATGCAGGTTTTGGAATCTCAAAGCACGACCCATTTTTGTGAGCTTTGAAGTGAAAATGCAGATTTTGAGAGATAAACCCTCCCCCTTTTTAACAGCTTTACCGTGCAGATTTTTAAGCATAAAAATACAATTTATCTTTAGCTTAAAAATGCTACTTTTTCAAAGACCTGAAGTGTAAATTTTTAGTGCAAAAGTAAGGGGAAAAAAGTGTATGTTGAAACAAAAAAAATGTTATACTTTGAGAGTTTAAAAGTGCAGTAGTTTGGGTCCAAAAGTGCTTAAAAATGCTACTTTTAAAAGTAAGAAGATACATTATCTTAAAAGGCCAAAACAGATATTATAAGTTTGTTAGAATTGTTATCTTTTTTTTAGTCTTAAAAGATACAGACGGCTTGAGTTATTTGTTCCAAGTAAGATCAAATATTTAATATCTCTACTTATCACTTCATTTTCTAGGAAGTTAAAAAAATTTGCAATAATATTTTTCATCTTCCTTATACATATTTACTACCTTTCTCATATTTTTAGCACAATTGCTCCTCACGCAATGTTACATATATTTTTTATACCTTTCATAAATCATATTTACATCCTAACAAATCATTCTGCCTTCGTTTCTATTCCACTTTATTTATTTTATTTCTTCCTTTCCACTTATAAAACAAGCATAGTATATTCATGTGTCTAGTTTTAGATATAACATTTCTTGTAAAAAATCTCTTAACAGGTGCTTTGGTTAGCTTACATAATGATTTATCACGTTATTATTTATTTCATAACTTCTGTTCTTTTAGAACTTATAAAAATAGTTTAAATATTTTTTTAGCTAATCAACTCTTATATTTTTATCCAAATTTTGACATGTAAATGATTTACTAATGGATTTTAAAAAGAACTTTTCGTTCCTCTCCTTTAATGTCACGACCCAAAAATGGATGTAATGGCACTCGTCTTATCCCGCCAAGACAAGTCAACCTCAAACCCAACCATTTCGATAAAGTGCGAAAATAAAATAAAATTAGAATTTTAATAGCAAATACTAATGCGGATAATAAGTCAACTTAACTAAATCTCAAAAACTTGATTGTCACGTGCACAAGTTTCTAATGTATTACAATAGATTTGAGAGAAAAAAATACAAGTCTCAAATGATATTGTCTCTAAAGCAGAACAAAATCATAAATATGGGTAAGAAGGTCCAGATGACAAACAACTATCTTGCAAATCTCCATAGAAAATCTTGGACAAGAAGAGGTAGAATAGAAAGTATCACGAAGATCCGGGCTCGTAACCTACAAAAATGTAGAAGCAAGGGGTGAGTACCAAATCACACGGTACCCAACAAGCAAACTTTTAAACACAAGCTAAGTGGATAGAATACGGGTACTCCTTACACCCCAATCGAACTTCCACAACTACAACCTGCATAGAAACCAATCCAACCTAGTAGTTCACAATTTACATAGCACATAGTTCAACCACATCACTTTAACAATTACAGATCAGCAACACATAAGATAAAGTTCACCAATCACAAGTTTCACAGAAAAGTACTCGTAAGTTCACAAATGATAAAGATGCACAATGCAATGAAATGTAATGTCAAGTATAATGATGCATGTTTGACCTAACGATACACACCCGCTCTCTCTCAGTTCGGGACCCATGGGGGACATATCTGTCCATGCATCCATCGCGGCATGCGACACGACCCTCGATAATGTAATCCATCGCGGCGTACGACACGTCCCTCGATAATAGAATCTGTCGCGGCGTGCAACACGTTCTTTGAATCATAATATCCATCGCGGTGCGCGACACGTCCCTCGAAATTGTACATCCTCTTTAATTTCCTTATTTTCCTCAATTCATACAACACTTGTCACAACCAAGTCTCATAACCAATGCAAATGACATGTTCACACAATTAATGAGGAGATGACTATTTTCATAACAATGCACAATTCACAACAACACAATCGCGATACAACATCAACAATGAATCAATTAGCCTTTCAAACCATTCAAACCATTCTCAACACATTACACCCAATAATTAATCACATTGCCTTTTATTACCCTTTTTCATCATTAGAATTATTCAACATGGACATAAGTCAGCCCATCACCAAGTCCCATTACTCCCCAACACATACTACAAGGAAATATATGATTCTATACAATTTACAAGGATTGAGAAATCCACTTGCCTCAATTAATCAAGAATTCACTCCGGGATTTGAGCCTTCCCCTTTCGTTGAACTTCCAACTCAAAGAAATCTATTCACGTAAATAATCACAGTAAGATTTCTGAACCAACAACACCCATATTATTATATGTCTAACCTTGATCCAAAAACATCACCCAAATCTATAATCAAGTTCTTAATCTTGATAACCATTAACATGTCAACTCTCTTATTTTCAAATTTTAAGCCTAGGTTAAGTCTTAATTCCTCCAAATAATATAAAATTTAATGATATTCATATAATTTAACATCCTTATATTTAATTACTTATCTTAATATGTTAAAACTTGAATTGTAACTTGATGACTATAAAAAAATCACGAAACCAAAACCCAAGCCATAGTCACTGCTTTTACTAACGAATCACTGTACTACAAATCTAGATGAATACCTTAATTTATTCTCATGATTAATTAGCAATCATTAAGCCATAATGATGCCGTGATTTGCACCAAACTTTTCTCCAATCCTAAGCCACTATAGCATATATATAGAGTTAATTAAGTTTGCAATTTAGTTTCTTGCATGTAAGTCATCCAATTCATAGAAGGTAATGATTAACATTATTGAAAATTTGATGACTTCCCCACAACCCCAAGATAAATTAGCAACATTACAGTTCGGTCAACTTTGAAAAACTTCAATTTGTTATCCACTCTCATTTAATATGAATATAGATTGATTACATCATGTATGTGGCAATAGTATAAAGAAACTCATTATATGCGGTATAAACTTGAAAAATTGCTTACTCTTTGTTGCGGATGCGCGGCAACCACTCACGTTTTAGGGTAGTTTTTATTTCTTTAAAGAATAATAATTATAAATTGAAAGTACTAAATTTCACTTACTTATTCTAACATATATGGGCCAAGTGATATGGAGTATTAACTAAGTTAACAATTTAGTCCATTAATCACTAATAGTTCAAAATTTCCAAAAATGACCTTCTGGTCATTACATTTAGGATAACTAGAATCTCTTACTTAGAATTACATAAGTTAAGTAGACCATTAATATGAGTTAACCTTAACATTATTTAGTTCAATATTTAGATGTCTTAATTTGCCTTTTGAAATAATTAGGCCTCGATTTTAAAACCTTTAAAAGCTAAGGATAGAACAACCATGAGTTGGGGTGGGACATCAATAGCCTAGCCTATTTTCTTTAAGTCAACCCTTTTAAAAATGGATTTATTGTTATCATTATTATTTTAAACCAAATATTGCCCAAATATTTTAATTTCTTAATATATTTACTTTAAGTCTTCATATTCGTTAACATGTTCAAAAAAATACAAGGTACATACATATATATGTCATGCACATAAAGATATATATTTTATTTTTAATTTTCTCTATACATGACATATTGCCATATTATTTTTTCTCATATCTACTATCCCTTTTACGAATGTTATTTACTTTTTTTATTATTGTAATTTATAAATTCCTACACTTTAACATACATATTATTTTACTACATATGATCTATCGTTATTTTGTGCCTACATGTAAATAAAATAATAAATGTTCATATGTCTTGAACATTATACATGTACATATTTTACTTCATGATAAATATATTTAAGATCACAAACTTTACATAATATTTTAATATTTTTGAAGCTCCATTTTGATTAAAATTTTGCCCAACTTATGTTTAGTATATAACATATATATTTCTATATATTTATACCTTATCTATTATTTTGTTTTTATTTTTTTTACATCTTAGTTCTATATATGTAAATAAAGTAATGAATTGCCACTCTTTAAACATACATCTATATTTTCTAATATATAAAATTCTCAGACATTTCAAATACATTTATTTATGTATTTATTTATTTTATCTTATGATAAATATACTACTATTAAATTTGTTTTATGCATATTATAAATGTATATATGACACACCTTTTAGTTTACCATTTTTCTCGAATTAATGAAAATTTACTTATCACCAATTTTTAAGCAAATAAATGAATAAAATATCACTAATTATTTTTCTAAAATTGAGTTTAAAGACTATTTTCGGATAGGCTATGAGGGGTGCTTAACACCTTCCCCTCGAGTAATCAAAACCCCTTCTTAGTATTTCACTAGTTTCGCAAATCAAAACAGAGTTTACATTTACATCTTTTAAAAAATGATTTTCCTAATATTTTCCTTAAAATTAGGTGGCGACTCTATACAATTTTCAAAATTAGAGGCGTAGCCATTTTATGTTGTGAACTATTTCAACCTGACTTGAAAATAGGGTGCGATAATAGTCAAACACAAGTTCGTGAAGACGAAGGAGGAAGTTTGATGGGTGATGTGCTTCTTTCGAGCTGACATAGATTCATCTACTCTCTGTAATTCTTTGTTCGGACTTAGATACTTTTTGTTTGGGGTTGAATCCTTGTATTCTAGATGTTTTGGTACACTACTTTCAGATTCTAGATTTATTATTTCCGCAAGTTTTTCTATGAACGATTTTAGTTATGAATCTTGGCTTTAATCAATGCAGCTATTTTTTAGCTGTTTAGTTGGTTAAGTGTTGACTTGGGTAACTGATTCTCCTATCGGGGGCTTAGTGTGGATGCCTCTTACAACGGTTCAGATCGTTACAAGTATACCACTAGTCAATCAACTACATATTTTAACCCTTTGAGGCTCAATTAGTAAATCCATAGTAGATAGACATATTATACACCCTGACAAGGTATAAGGTATCCCTCCCATTTGGTATCATACAATAGACATCATGAACTCAAATGTTGTTTGTCGATTGTAAGAAACTAGATCTCCGATAAAGCTATTATTAATTCTATGTATTTATATCATCATCATGCTTTTCTATATATGAAACTTAGTTTTGTTTTCAGTTCAGGACTATATGAATAGATTTACTTTAATATTTTTGAAAGTAGTTTCACATTGACATTCATATACTGGTTTTGAGTTACCTTTCATTTATTTCACTTTACTTTTTGATTATGTTTAATATCATCATACATAATCAATATATTTCACGTACTGACTGTATGCTTTTTATTGTGATACATCTTTTTATGATGTAGATTCAGGTGTTCACCTTCAAACTTGTGACTAGACAAGTTATAACTCTCCAATGAATAGTTGGTAAGTCTTGCTTATTCGGGGACTTCATGGAGTAACTAGTAGCTAAACTTTTCATTAGGGTAATTATTTGTTTTAAGGTAGTTGGAGGTCATATCCCAACAAACTTATTTCTTTCAGTCCATATAGTAAAGGCTTTACCTAGATATAAATTGTTAAATTCCATGAACCTCTTGATCACTTTCTTCAGACATGTATTGATTACATGATTCACTTAACTAAGTTTCATCTTTCACTCACTTTTCTTAAAAGGTCATATCAATTCTTTAGTAGTATGCCAGTATGAAGGGTCCGCTTGAGGTCATTCATGATCTCGAATGCTAGTCACATTCAAGGTGTAGACTCGGATCATGACATCTCGTTAATCATATTTTTGATAAATGGAGGAAAATCATCTATACTTTGTTTGTATGTCTTGCTTCTATCCTGTTCAGGACAAGAACTGAACAAAAATCATTCTAGAAAAGATAATAATGACATTGACTGGGATACTGAAGATGAACTAAACAGGATAGTATTTTCCTCATCCATGACAGAATTATTGGTTACCTGTATTGCTGGTGGGAGGTAGCAAATATTCCGTGAATTTAGTCAAGGACTTTTCCTTCCTCTTCTGCTCCCTCCATTGAAGCTAAATGTCTGGATGCCCTCTCATCAAGCTCAACATCCTTATTGTGTTGATGCTTCCCGCACTCTTTCGGATACTTTTCATGTTCCAATTGCTTCTATCCACACTTTTTCTGATGCCTCCTTGATCTCTTTTTTTCAGTTGCCACTCATCAAACTACTCCTTTGGATACCTCTTCTATTTCAGTTCATTCTAGTGGTGCCGCTAGTGATGTTACTACACATATGCATGATGTTGTAATTGAAAGGGAGAGTGAACAAACCTATCGCCTACCCTGCCCAAGGGTCTATTAGTGAATCAAATTCTTTCAGAAAAGAGATAGCCAAAGCAAGGGAGTGAAACAAAAAATAATTAGACCTATACTTTACTTGAATCAACTTTCTCCAAATCCTTTGTGCTTTGTTTAAGTATATACCTAAATAACTATTTTTATAATTAGACCCTGATTATAGAACTTCGAATTTATTAGTCCATCCTCTCCAGTCCCCACTAATAGAATTACACTGTGTAATTGTTGTATTCTACCTCATTATTATTTAGTATGACTGTTTCCCACTTGATCAGTTGGATCTTTTCCTCATTGTTACCTTTCCATAAAAAAAGTTTCTTCTAATCAGATCCAACTTCATGATCACCTTCCTAGGTGTTGGTATATTAATATTAGGTAGGTAGGGAGAGAGTGAGCACACTATTAATTAATTAAGACCATATACCTCATCTTGTTAAATATTGTCCTTTTCAGATCGCCAACTCTTCTTGCCCACTAACCAGGGGTTCCCAAATATTTGATCGTAAGAGTACTAACTTTTTCTTAAAGCAATTCTGCTAATCAAGGTGTACCTAGGGCTAGTTTTTATTAATAAAGAGAAAATGATCTCAAAGAGAAAAGTACAAGTAAGAGTACTAACTTCATGATCTTAGGCATATTTATATGCCGGTTTACTGATAATTACCCACATTAATCTTGTGTTTAAGAATAATCTTTAAGCTATTCATTGTGTTTTGAGTAACTTGCAATGATTGTGCACTAAGACATGCGATTAGATTATGCAGGAGTTTTCAAAGAAAAATGGAGTCTATGAAAGAAAGCGTAAAGAGGGAAGCGTGAACACAAGTCAAGGAAGCACGTACCGGATGAAACAAAGAGAAGAAAAATCAGGCATGGCAACCCTTGGTGCACTGTTGGTGCCCCATGCCAAGCCCTAAACTACAGAGGAGTGCAGCTGGCGCACTGTTGGCGTCCCACGCCAGGCAGCAAACTACTGAAGGAAGCTGCTGGCGCATTGGTGGGGCGCCACGCCAGCCCTTGCCCGACTTTTGCAGCGAAATTTGGTTTAATTAGGACTCCGATTCATTCTAAAATTGGAAAACTATTTTTGGAACTCTATAAATAGGACCTTACGGTTATTTTGTAAAGAGTCGACTACTTTTTGGTGTGCAAGAGCAAGAGATTACAATTCATCTTAGGTTTCAATTCTCTACTTCTTCTTTAAGTTTGAATTTGATGAAAACTATTGTTTTTGAGTTTATGAACATTATGAGTGGCTAAACGCCCTTGTTCTGGGGTTGTAGCTGCGGGTTATTATTGAACATCGAATTGCGTTTGAATTGATTATTGGGTATCGCTTAAATTATTTTTGTATTCTTGTTTTAGTATTTCATGATTGGCCACCATAGAGATGAATCTATTGTCTATTCTTGGACTCGAGAGATGAAGAGATGGATAGACCAAAGAATACAAAAGGCTTGATCTAACTTGCATATCACTTCTTTAGATTCGTGTTTAGGAGTGACGCCCGGACGAACACCAAGCTTGGTTACGAAATATGATGAAATATAAATGCTCGCCAATTAGAACTGTCTATCCCCACTCAACGATGTAGTTATGCAGCTAGTTGTAGTAGGCGATTAGAGGTCGAGAGATCATGATCATAACATTAACCCTTTAAATCAGTAACTTGATAACCATAATCGATTCATTGCATGAGATGTGATACATGAAACTCAAAGCATGCTGCAGCCCTGAAATTGTCTTTTACTTGTTTAAAACATCGAAAATTAAAGTTGTCCGCATTAGTTAATTTTACCTTTCAAATTATTGCGATAGTAGTATAGAAAATCTTAAGTTCCTGATTCACTTGTGTTACTTTATATATTTGATAGAATTGAATACAAATTGATTGTAAGTCCCTTGGGTACGACAACCCGGTTCTAAAAGAGCCAGTTATTACTTCTGCGACGATGTATACTTGCGTGAGCAATTGGGAGCAACAAGTTTTTGATGCCGTTGCCGAGGATAAAACTACTGAGCGCCCCCCTTTGGCGCGCTACAAGCGCGCTGTGCCAAGAGTTCTCCAGCTGGGCGCACTGCACGCGCCCCACGCCAACGCATGAACTACTGAACGCCTGTGAGGGCGTGATAGAGGCGCGCCGCGCCAACTCTGATTGAACGTGGGTGCACTGTTGGCGCCTCATGCCACCCATCAAACTGTTGAGCACCTTTTTAGGCGCGACCCAAGCGCCCCACGTCATGCCTCCACCCGACCCACCTGACCCATCCCTCAATATTTTTCCCTTAACTTCTTATCCCACTCATATTTCATCTCACTTTCTCTCTCTACACTTCTCTCACCCGCCGCCCCTCTTTCCCAATTTCTCTCTACTTCTCAAAAAAAATAAATTTCCTTTTCTTCTTCACTCACTTTCTTCCCCAAACTCCCAAATCCTCCACTAATCCTTCCCCCAAGCTTCTTCTAAACCATATTCCTCCATCTCCAACACCCAAAACCCACAAATCACTAAGAAAAAATCAAAACCCAAAAACCCCACCTCCCTCACTTCCCATACTCGACCCACCCCTACACTTCCCCATAAATTTTTTTTCTTTCCTTTTCTTAATCTCTTCTAGTTCTAATGGCACCTAAGGGCAAAAATTTGAAAGTGGGTACGGGTAGCAAGAGGCCTCGGAAAGGAACTACCACCGGAACATCTAGTAACCAACCTCTATCTAGGCGGTTAGGGAAGCAAGCAGTGGAGCGCTATGGTGTGGATTGGTTCGAGTGCCAAAAGGAGGCCAAGTACCTCGGGGATGAACATGTCAATAAGGTACGATTTCAACTTGAATTTCTCGGCATATATGAAACCGTCTATAATCTTGGGATGCAGTACATTTTTGTTGATCAAGGGGATTGTAATCTTACCTTTGTACGTGAATTCTATGCTAAGTGGCTCACTGAGCAGCGGTTTAATCATTCGGTGGATGTTAGGGGACAAACGATTCGATTTACTTCTAGAGTGCTTAATTCATTTTTGGGCACACCCCATTGTGAGGCTTCTGAATATAATCAGTTGAAAGACACCCCTCCCTATAGGGATATTAGGCATACTTTGTGTGGTGTTGACTCCATGGCTAAGTGGGAGCACATCAAAGATGTGGGTTGACATGCCTACCTTTCTTATTCTCATCTTAATTAAGAAGCGAGGGTATGGTTGACAATTGTGTGTAGTGTACTGTTACCTTGCAAGCACACGACGGAGGTGACTAGAGACCGGGTTGTCCTAGTGTACATGTTGATGAAGGGTATGCCGATCAATGTGGGGTCTATACTTAGGCAGAACATGATGAAGTTCAGAAACAACAAGCGGTGGCGCTTATGTTATGACAGCTTGATGACTTGGTTTCTACGAGCTGAAGGCATTGAAGAGGAGGTGCATGACTTGGACCTAGCTAAGGCCCTATACCTAGTATGCAACCTTGTGGATGTGACTCGCACGAAAGCGCATGATGTGTCTCATGGGCCAGTTTTATCTACAGCTGATAGGCAAGTGAGAGATGATAGTTGGATGGGGTGGATGTTTGGCATGGCGGAACTACAACTTTGCATTGAAAGTTGCCCTGTTACGGATGAGGAGATGGAGACATTGGCTGAGCGCTATCCACTGACGGATAGTGCCATATATATGTGTAAAATGGGCTCGGCTTTTCAAGAGCCAGTAGATGATGACGAGGCCACTGTCAATGAGGAGCTTGAAGATGAGGATGATGATGATGGTGATGAGACCGAAACGGCATTGATGGCAGTAGATGGTGCCACATCTGTGGCGGATGGTCGTGCTGGTGACGACGACGAGGCCTAGAGGACTAAGGGAGTTTTTCTCTAACTCTATACTTTGTGTTTTATTGCGCACTGGGGGCAGTACTTTGTTTTAAAGTGTGGGGTGGGAGATAAACTTCCTTTTACATAGTTTACTGCTTTATCGAGTATTTTTTCTATTTTTTAGGTGGACTCCTTGGCTTTTATTTTCGGTTATTTTCCTGAGGATAGTCCCATTGAACCGACTAGGACTAGTGATTTGTTTCATTATGTTGAGTCGTAGAGTCGTAGAAGTGACTATTCCCAATGATGGATGGATGACGACCGTCTTAAGGGAAAATTAGTCACTAGGAGTAGGTGAATAAGAAACCGACCTTTTGGTATTTGAAACCTTGTCTTAAAAGTTAGCCAGACATCATGGGTAGTCACACTTGTATATGCAACTTGAATTGAAATAGTAACCTTGTAACAACTATGGGTTCTTTGTTTGACTCTAAATCAATAAAGTTGGGCTTAATTGTGTGAAAACACCGTAATGCGATGTATATGAGCATGCTCAAAATGATTGTATCCTTACTTGAGTCGTGATGCCATGTGTGGTGAGCAATTCTTAGTTCTTGCATTGAATGACATCTAGAACTTGCCCCGTGTGTGCTTAATAAGTAACTTGTATGAATTATGGAACATGATTGAGGCGTTTCTTTGAATAGTCAATTCTCACTCTTTTGTATGCTTCCAAACGAATGATCCTTAGTTAAGCCCCTTTGAGCCTCTTAGCCTAGATTTTTTTATTAAACCACATATTGAGCACAATCCATTTTTATTGATACCATGACCTTGTTTGATCCAAAATTTGATCCTTAATTGCACTATGTTAAGAAGAAAAATGCAAAGAATGGTAGAAGTGAAATAGGGTGAAAATGTTGTTGTGTGGTGGACTCCAAGAAAAGAGGTGGAAAAAGATGGCCCATGATCTTCAAATGTAAAAGCACTTGTGATGAGAAAAAGAAAAAAATGATATTGCTTGAAAAAAAATAAAATAAAAAAATGAATAAAAAAAGAAGAAACAAGTGCGCAAATAAACAAAAAAAAGGGCAAAGCTTGAAACACTTGAAACATGAAGGATTTTAGTGAGAGGTGTACCACAAGAGAAGAAGAAGTGGATGAAGAAGTATGTCGTAAAAATAAAACATGTGCATTAGGGAGGAATAATCACTAATTATATCTTAAATATATCCTCCCTTACCTTAAGCCGACATTACAACCAAATTAAAGTCCTCTTGATTCCATGATGAATACTTTGTGAAAATTGATGTACACTTAGGGCAAGCTTATGGCATGTTAGGATATGTAGGAATTTCATTTGTGAGAGTGATCTTTCAATGTTTGAAAAATTTCGAAAAAAAGACCTTGTATTGAAATAAATGTGCGAATATAATGTTTGTAGAAGTGAAGGCTATACTAAAAAAATTGGTGAGGTCATCCTTGACACATGTTTGGGTGTGTTGTTGTTTGGTGTGTTTTTATATGATTGCATTAGCCCGGAATTATGGAAAAAGAGTCATTCATTGAGGTTATGCGTTGTTGATAGGGGTGCTAGAATAAAGAGTTAAAAATGTTGGGTGTTGCATAATGTGTGTACTACAAAAGCATGATTAAATATATTTGGTTGATTTTGAGGCGGGTAGATAAGTCCAAAGGTAGTGATAAAAAGGTGATAGTGAAAAGTTTGTTCGAGGACGAACAAGAGTTTAAGTGTGGGTGGTGATCTTAGGCATATTTATATGCCAGTTTACCAATAATTACCCACATTAGTCTTGTGTTTAAGAATAATCTTTAAGATATTCGTTGTGTTTTGAGTAACTTGCAATGATTGTGCACTAAGACATGTGATTAGATTATGCAGGAGTTTTCAAAGAAAAATGGAGTCTATGAAAGAAAGTGTAAAGAGGGAAGCGTGAACACAAGTCAAGGAAGCACGTACCGGATGAAACGAAGAAAAAAATATCAGTCCTGGCAACCCGTGGCGCCCCTGAAACGACCCCAAAAATGCCCGAAAATGTGCTTCGGAAACACCTATAATTGTAATTTCCATATATCTCAAAATCCGTGCATGATTTCGGAAATTCGACTTCATATTCTTATTTGTGGGGTCAAATTGAGTGGGAAATGGGTCTAACCCGAATTTTAGAGCAACCGTATCAAAATTCGAAAATCGCAAAAATTGCGATTTGGAGGGTCAACTTTAAAGGGGCATATCTCTTAGCACACAAGGAACTGGAAGGGCTGCAACTATTAAATTAAATCTCTTTGAGTTAGCTTTCCAACGCACTTGGTTTCACCTTATTCCGCGTTAGGATGAGGGAGTTATGACCATTTTCGTAAAACCTGTCTGTGCAGATTTGCAATTTCCAGTGAGCGAATTTTTTAGGCGGGTTGGAGACATTTTTTTATAAAAAGGGGATATGTCCCATACTTAGTCATTTTTCTTAACTCCAAAAACACTCTCTAAGCCCTCTCCAAAAATTCCACCAAGATCTTCAACCAAATTCAAACATCTCAAGCTCTAATTCCGGATTCAAGACTCAATCTCAAGCTTCGATTCTCCATTCCAATCTTCATCAAGGATTCTCCAAGTTGAGGTATGTGGGTTTGATTGTGGAAACCTTCCTTTCCACAAGTCCAACCATTTATCCTCTATTTCTACTTCAAGTTTATGGGTCCTTATGATTAATTTATGAACTCTTGAATTATGGAATTACTACTACACACCCTATTATGGTCCATTTTGCATATTATCATGAAATGGAATTTTTATGTGATGTTTATGGTTTACATGCTTCCATGATCAAATTATGAAGGTTGATATATATATGTATGTTGTTGGTGGGCTGATTTATATGGATTTTGGAATTGGTTGGACTTAGTATTCTTGAAATACATGATTTCATTTACATGAACAATTGCCCACCTTGTGTTTGATAAAATGCCCATTTATAGAATTCTTAGGAAAGGGAAGGTCCAAGGTACGTCCTATGACGGAGGACTTATGGTTATTGTTAATACTAGAACTTGCATGAAATGACACATTGTAATGATTTTCTCGTAATAAGTTTGTGAGTCGGACCAATGCCTAGTACGGGGGGTAGTAGCGCCCGTTATAGCCATATCGAGGGGATTTGTACCTTTGGTTGCTCCTAGTACGGGAGTAGTAGGCCCGTGTAAACCATATCGAGGGTTACTGTACCCTTAGTTCCCCTAGCACTGGGGCCTGTGTGGCTAGGCCCGTATAACCGTATCGAGGGGTTGGTACCTTGGTTTCCTAGTACGGGGGGTAGTAGGCCCGTATAACCATATCGAGGGGTTTGTACCTTGGTCCCTAGCTCGGGGGGGTGGTAGGCCCGTGTAACCATATTGAGGGTTTGTACCTCTTTCGCCTCTCCAAGGGGGTGGTAGGCCTTGGAAATACTATATTGATGGTCACTCGCCACACATGTACTACGTCCCACTAAATATGATTTTTATGTAAGCATCATTATACATATCATTTCATTAATATGCTATCTATTGGGTATGATTACGCATTTTTCTATGATGTCCATCTAATGTAGCTTGCATTGCATCCCATATACTTAGTACATTCAAATGTACTAACGCATACTCTTATGCCTACATGATGTCACCATGTAGGGACCGGAGCACCGCTTGACCATCCTCCTCCGCGTGGCTAGTACGATTTTCTATAGTGGTTATTGGTGAGTCCTCCATTTCGGGGACGTTGCTCATGATCTTTTGCTATGTATAAAACTTTTCCTTTCTAGTTATATTTTGACTATGAGGGTGAGCCCGGTAGTTTGTCTTGGCCCCCGCTAAGTACTCATGTTTAGAGGTGGTGTTGGACAAGTTGTGTTTTATGCTTGAGCTTGACTCATCTATGGTATTTATGTATCATTTCTTTTTTTTTCTTTCTTGCTCCCTTAGTCCCGATTTCCCCCTTGATTATGCTTATCGCTTATGGTCATTTAATTGCTTCCGCGACCAAGGATGTGTAATGATACGCTATGAGGCTTGTTTGGGGTTCCTTCGGGTTCCCCATTCGCCGGTCACATCTAGGCCCTAGGCTTGGGTCGTGACAGCCCCACACTAGGCCCAAGACTACAGAGGAGTGCAGCTGGCGCACTGGTGGCGTCCCACGCAAGGCAGCAAACTGCTTAAGGAAGCTGATGGCGCCTTGGTGGCGCGCCACGCCAGCCCTTGCCCGACTTTTGCAGCGAAATTTGATTTAATTAGGACTCCTATTCATTCAAAAATTGGAAAACTATTTTCGGAACTCTATAAATAGGACCCTAGGGTTATTTTGTAAAGGGTCGACTACTTTTTGGTGTGCAAGAGCGAGTGATTACAATTCATCTTAGGTTTCAATTCTCTACTTCTTCTTTAAGTTTGAATTTGATGAAAACTATTGTTTTTGAGTTTATGAACATTATGAGTGGCTAAACGCCCTTGTTCTGGGGCAGTAGCTATGGGTTATTGTTGAACATCGAATTGCGTTTGAATTGATTATTGGTTATCGCTTAAACTACTTTTGTATTCTTGTTTTAGTATTTTATGATTGACCACCATAGAGATAAATCTATTGTCTATTCTTGGACTCGAGAGATGAAGAGATATATAGACCAAAGAATACAAAAAGTTTGATCCAACTTGCATATCACTTGTTTAAATTCGTGTTTAGGAGTGACGCCCGGACGAACACCAAGCTTGGTTACGAAACAGGATGAAATATAAATGCTCGCCAATTAGGACTGCATATCCCCGCTCAACGATGTAGTTAGACAGTTAGTTGGAGTATGCAATTAGAGGTCGAGAGATCATGATCATAACATTAGCTCTGTAAATTAGTAATTTGATAACCATAGTCGATTCATTGCATGAGATGTGATACATGAAACTCAAAGCATGTTGCAGCCCTGGAATTGTCTCTTACTTGTTTAAAACATCGAAAATTAAAGTTGTCCGCATTAGTTAATTTTACCTTTCAAATTATTGCAATAGTAGTATAGAAAATCTTAAGTTCCTGATTCACTTGTGTTACTTTATAGATTTGATAGAATTGAATACAAATTGATTGTAAGTTCCTTGGGTACGACAATCCGGTTCTAAAAGAGCCCGTTATTACTTCTGCGACGACGTATACTTGCGTGTGCAATTAGGAGCAACACTTGATATCCCAGGATTTGCTACTAATCCATATAGATTTTGTACAGTCACGGGATAGATGCAACTATTTATCAAATTAATACCTAGTCCTGGTACCATCTTAAAAATCAATAGAATTTTTTAGCCGAAAGGTTGACGTCAGGGGTATTTATGGGTCGAAAGGTGAATGAAGAATAGTTTTGTACCAATTCAAATAGTTGAGAGACATTTTACGCCTTTCTTTGTACTTAAAATTGGCATTGTATAAATTATTTTTTTTAAAATAGTCAAAATAATTTCAAAATCTCCCACATAAATCCGGATTCAAAAGAGCAAAAAAATTGAGTGAAATTTTAAAAAGGCAACAAAAAATAAGGTTGAAACCAAAAGGGCAATATTTAGACGAAAAGATAACTCTGTAAAATTTTATGCGGAGAGATACAGTGTCCCATGCGCCTTACAAGGTGCAAGGCAACAATGTACTTGTAAGTCGCGGGACTGTTGCGCCTTGTAAGGCTCCTGGAGCCTGCGCCTTGCTTTTTAATTTTTGTCAGAAGCAAAAAACTAAGGTGCAAAGTTTACATTCCTTTAGATTTTAATTTTTTACATGTGAATAATTAATTCAACACTATAAAAATTTTAAGAAAATAAATAGAAATATTGTAGTGTTTTTGTTTAATATTTTCAAAATTTTTGAAACATATTTTTAAGAAAATAAGTAGAAATATTTTTTTTGCATAATATGTACGGTTTGCTTTTTAAATGAATTGATTTTTAATTTTTTATAAAAAAATAATACTATCAATATATATGACTCTCTCAGTTCCTCTAGTTCATATTAAGTAAATTGTTGGAGTATGATACACTCCTTCAGAAAAATATTTAAGGACATAAATCGAAATGCTACTTTCTACTATAACTCTTTTGATTATTTCCAAAATTATTCTCTTAAAAAATGTATTGTAATTAAAAATCTTGTTAAATGGATGGTAAATTCAATTATTACATAATAATTTATATTATTTTTATTTTTTAAAAAAAATAATTTAAAATGTAATGTAAAATATTTATAAAATATATTTATATTATTTAATATTTTCACTTGTATATTCATTTTATATTAGATTGTTATAATTTGAGAGATTAAAATTGCTCTTTTACTATGACTCTCATATATTTCAGGTAAGTTATATGTTTTACTTTTTAGTTTTTAGTACGTAAAAAAAGATATTTAATTTTCGAAATATGTTTGGATGGGTGTATTAATGAATCGTATTGTATTATACTGTTTAAATAAATACAATGTTTGAATAGATTGTATTGTTCTTTATCGTTATATAATATCACACATTAACATTTTGAATGATTAACCTTCAAGAAAAATAAAAATAAAATATTAAGGTAGTAATACATATGATATAATAAAATTTAAGTTACAATCAAAATAAACATAATATTTAAATTAATAGTAGTAATACAATACAATAAATAAGGACCATCCAAAATGGTGCAAATAATATTCCTGCGCTTAGTTGGTTGCTTCTGACAAAAATTAGAAAGCAAGGCGCAGGCTCCATGCCGCCTTACAAGGTGCAACAGCCCTGCGCCTTCCCGCATAAAATTTCATGGAGTTACCCTTTCGTCTAAATGTTGCTCTTTTGGTTTTAATCTTATTTTTTGTTGTCCTTTTGGAAATTTCACTCAATTTTTTTGCCCTTTTGATTCTGGACTCTAAATTTTTGTTCCAGTCTTTACAATTAAGAGTACTTATCTGAAACTTTAAACATGAGCAAAATTGACCCCTCTTCCCTTGTTTTGAAGAAATTATTAGTAAAAATGATATTTTTGAGCTATTTGAATTATTTGACGGATTTTTTCAAATAAAAAACATAACAAATGGTAATTTGACCAATTTTAAGGATATATTCGGCCCTGTTCTCCCACTCCCTCCCCCTCTTTTATTTTTACAAAATCAATAACTAACCTAAACTATACGATGAAATTGGAGATTAATCGAAAAAAGAAAATTGCAATTATTTTAGTTTTGCATATATGAAAATATTTATTCACATGGGAGTGTCACTTAATATTTCTTCTAAGATAAAAATAGAGAGGTACACCACACACCATCAATTATTTAAGTAGATGTGTTTTAATACATAGATAATATATATATACTGCCATAATATGTATGAAATCATATATATTTTGAAATATATTTTTTCTTAAATATCAAAATCAGCCAAACTACACCATATAAAATGAAACACAGAAGGAAGAACCAAAAAAGCTATGTTTCAGTAGAAACAACAGCTAAAAACTCTTCTTCCCTCAAAAACCTCTGTTGTTTAGCAATGAACGCCTCCACAGTACATCTGAACTCTTCTCCAGTCATCTCCGTCGTCGATTTCTCACCATATCTCCCGCATGGTGCCGTCACGAACCGCCTCAATACCCTATCATTATTAGGCACCTCCCTATTCATCAACTTCTCGGATTGACTCCTATAGATTTTCCTTTTTACTTGTCTATCTGATGGAATAACACGCGTGTTATAATCAAGAAATGTTGAACCATCTTTATTCGATGATTGACAAGATTTTAATAATAACAAGATGACGACAATTCCGTTTCCAAGAAGGAAGACGAAGAGGGGATTAAGGAACGTTATGTATAGTCGTCCATTGAAATAATACTGTGCCGATGGAAGTAATGCAGAGATTATGAAAAAGAAAGTACATAGTTCGATGAAATGGAAGAGGGATGTAATTCTTTTTTTGTACCTAAGAATAACATTATTCTTCTTTACTTTAATTTTGAAGGAGTCCATTAGGAATTTTGTTGGTTTTTCGTGTGTTTTTTGGGGGTATATATAGGCTTTTAATATAGATAATCTTTTGGATAATGGAATTGGTTAATTAGTTGCAACTCTACTTTTTTAAAAATTGACTCCCTTGTCCCACACACCTATCTTTAAAGTCAATTTTTTTAAAAAAGATACATTTTTATATTTAGTAATAATTTAATTTTAAAATATTAATTTCATTTTTTATGAAATGATTTATAATAATTATACAAATATCTTTAATGTATTTTAAATCGCAACTTACAAAGATTTTTCTTTTTAAAATTTTTTTTTTTATATCAAAGTTAAATTATACGGATGGAAGGAGTAGAAAAGAAGGGTTGTTGTCTAATTTATTTTTAAATTATTCAATATTTTAGTCTTACTAATTTGACTGACTGAAATTGGCGTTCAATTTTTTTGGTAAGTAAATTACTTTATTACCAAAAAGACGTTTCAAAATAGTACACAAAACTGACAAATAAAGCCACTATTGGACAAACTCCCAAGGTTGGCATTCTACTGGTTCCTCTAGCACCTTCCTACACATACATCTACCATATCAACATTTTAAGCTTTTTAAGGATAGAAATTCAATTAAGCAATTTTTGCGGTAGTTAAACTAGTCTCATAAAGCCTTGCACTTGCCCGTTTTGAATGATCATCCTCATAATTAGAGTTGTCAAAAAGGGCCAATCCTGCCCACCCAACCAAGCTTCGCGGGCCAAGAAATTTGATGGGCTAGGGTGGATCAGCCCTTCATTTGGAAGGGCCTGAAAATGCCCAACCCAACCCAACCCTAGAAGGGTCAGGGGCTAAGGCGGGCTAGCCCTTTTGTTTTGTTTTGTTTTTTTTTTTCATTTTTTGTCTTTTCAAACTTAAAATTCTATAACATCAAGAAAATGAGAAGAGTTTCAAATCAAAATATGACAAACATTGGTGTTGTTTCAATAATACTAGCAAAAAATCTAGTGTGATTAGCATGTATCTAGGATACTAGATTTGCGAGATACATGTATCTTGTGTGATGCATCCTAGATACACGAGCGAGAAAAGAGAGGCGAACGAGATGGGAGGGAGGCAAGAGCGCAAGATTTGTCTATATATCCTAGATACATGCGAATCCACTTGAATAGAGTGTATCTAAAACAAATTACACCTAATTTTGAGTCCATGTATCCAGAGATGTATGTATCTAGCCGCACCAAAATCTGGTAAGATTGATAATATTACAACACAATGTGCATCTAAGTAATTAGCTCATACACTAATGAGATTTTTGTAAATTACCCTTAAATAAATAGTTTTGGCCCATGGGCCGATCCCAACCCGGCCCCAGTCAAGACTCAAGGGCCAAGGGTTTATATGGATCGGGCTTATGAGCCCTAGTTTTAAATGGACTTGAAAAATTCTATTACAACCTTACCTCAAAAATTAGTTGGGTTGGGTCAGCCCCATGGGCTAAGTCCATTTTGACGGCTCTACTCGTAGTTACCCTCTCAGTCCTTTTCTTTTGGTTGAAGATTCTCTTATTTCTCTTGCCAAAAATAATATCAACTACTTATTAACGTCATTTTGTATACCACAGCAGCTGCACTATTTCCTTTATAGTGAGCATGGGCACATCTTTGTCCAGTATATATGTCAATTATGACATAAAGTGCTCTCCTATTTAAAAGTTTTTTTTATTTGCGAGACTCGAATTTGAAAAATCTGAATCATTTCACCATATTTTTTTGGGACAATAAGAAATAAGTGTCCAGGATATCGGCTCCACCAAGAGAAAAAGAATTCTACTGTTTTTTTTCCTTTTTACTTAGGCATTAGGTTTCTTCTTTTCTTTTAGGGTGGGGTAGATATGAAGAAAACTATTTTCTTATTTTTTTATGTTTCATTAAACAAAATTTTTAACAAATATTTTCTCTAGGAAAATAATTTTTTTTTTAAAATTTTGAAGTCAATTTCCTTAATGAAAGTAGGGTGACAAATTCTTACAAGTGGTATTCTATGTTTATTGTATCCTCACATCTACTCAATGTCCCAATTTTTGCCATTTGACGTCCATCCCACCCCTTCCAATCCTGAGGCTCCACATCACTCCCCTTTATCCCTATAGTTTTTTGTTTGATTATATATAAATATTTTTAAAATATTTTTTTATTTACTTATCAAATATCAGAAAATGAGTAAGAAAGTAATTTTTTTTTCAAAAATTTTGTCCTTTCACACCAAACACCTAAATCTTGGAATCTTTTTTTTTTTTTTTTAAAAATCTCTTGGGAAACTTTCTGTTATGTGTAGAATAATGCTATTATGTTGCTTTCTATTATGAGTACCTTATCCAATGTCTTCCCTTTCATTGGACAGAATTATAGTCAAATGCAGAGTTAGAATCCATAACTATTACTACAAATTAAAGTAGCTAATAATAATTTGAACTTTGAAAAGCATCTCCAAGTCGATTATTTGGATAAGAAATCATCCTAATTGGCACTAATAATAGTACACATCATTACTTATTGTTTCGTTGAAACTAAGCAACGAAGAAAATAAACATATAAAATTAGAAAAGAGTGGATAATCCTTCCAACTAGCACTACGTCCGAACTTTTTCACTTTTATACTAACAATTTGTTCATCATCCAAGAACCACAGTAAATTGTTTTCATTTGCTATGGATGATGCTTTCTCTCTATAGGCTTTTACATCGATTCAAATGGAATTAATTTTGAGATCTCTTAGTTACTTACGAATTAAATTTAAAAAAAATACTTTATAGATTTTTTATATATAAAAATAACGATTTCTTGTAAAAAAGAGGATTTGATATATATCTCAATTTGGAGATTTAAAATTGGTATATCCTTAATTATTTTTTATTTTAAAAAATATTTTTTGAATTTATTCTTTTGATCATTATATATATATTTCATTCATTTTCTTGTAAAATTTATTATAGATGTCTCAATTCCCTTTGTACAGATAGAAAAAATAAATTACAATAAAATGGCAAAAAATTAATTTTAATTTTTTCTCTTTTTCCATTCACACTTTTTCTTTTTCTTTCTCATATTTTTACATTAAAAAATGAAAAGAAAAATAAGAAATAAAAATAAGAAACTCAAATAATAATAAGAAAAAAGATCTATACGTGATCAGATATTTAAAATTCAAATTAGGCATTGAATCAAAGAAGTCAAAAAAAACAATTATGTGTAAGAAAGATCAAATATCTCCCGAACTTTGCTAGAAGGATCATAATTCATATATATCCCTACATGAATTTTTTTAAAATAAAAAATTGCCAAAAAATAAATTTAAAATTAATATTTTCATTACCATTTGATGAAAATGGTATATATATGCGAGTCAGTTTTGTAACAACAGGAATATATGTGAGTCATTTTTATAATGTATGAGTTATATATGAATCACTTTTGTAATGATAAGAATATATGCAAATCACTTTTATAACGAGTAATCGGTTCTAAATCACAAAATTGAAAAATATACCAAATCCTTTTAACTAAAACAATATAAGTGAAAGTAAAAGTTTATTTCTTTTATTAAAATTAAACATATATTCTAGAAAATTAGAGAGAGAGAGAGAGAATTTTTTTTTATGGTCCTAACTTTTGGCAGTCACATCTATTCTTTTATGGAAAAAGGTATAAAATCATCATTGAAATTTATGAATTAGTTCAAATTTTGTTTTACATTTAGTTTTAATTAGTTTATTTTCCTTTTTTTTAGTCTATTATAAAAATAATGTTTTTTTTCAACAATTTTTTAATATTATATTATCTTTAAACACAATATTCAAATCCAAAAATACACCAACAATCCAGATATATCACTACAAAATAAGAAATTAGTGAGAGGATAAGAAATTTCCATAAACTTGAAAACAAACATTAATTCCCAAGGCTTTGATAAATGGCCAAAGATGAAAATAATGTCCTCCAATTCTTACTTTTAAGTCAAAATATTTTAGATGCGGAGTCAGGATTAGGAGTTCTAAATTTTAGGATAGAAGAGAAAAATATTGCAAAACCTGTTTCCTTTTTAAGAAAAAAGAGAAACTTTTGTTGATATAGTGGGGTTTGAACCCATGACTACCCCTGCCTTATCACTAAGGCATAATCAATTTGTTAGAAGGTTCACAAGTTAATATACATATATATTTGCTTAATTTTCTAATATAAATATAGGATCTACGGAAAAGCGGTTAGGTTCGTCCGAACCCACAAACTCCTACTTAGCTCCGCCTCTGAAAATATGACAAAATAAACCCCAAATTTGCAGATTTATACATTTTCGCCTCTAGCCGCTTTTGTCATTTTCTTCAATTGGCCTCTTTGACTTGATTTCTTTCAAAACACTTCTCAACCACATAAACCTATATAATTAAAGTAAACCATAGTAAATGCACCTATTTTCTCAATTAAACGTAACTATAATCTAAGCGTAAAGAAGAGATAAAGAGTTTGTAACTTGTCCACTACATAATTAGGCTGATGAGGACGTTGACCACCTATTTTTTTTGCCTGTTCTTATGCATATGTTATTTAGGAGATAATATTTGAGATGTTCATTTAATTATGATTTTTTTGTTCATTAAGTTACTCAATTTTAATTTTAACTCAAAAGTTATTTAATTATAAGTTCTTTTTTTAGAAATTAAGTCACTCAATTATGTGTTCTTTTTCCAAAAAGTCACTCAACTCTGATTTTTACCTTAAAAATTACTTTCCTATGAGTGTTTTACTGACAAAATCACACAATAAGAGTATAAGTGTTTTTATTATGGCAAGAAATTAAATATGTAAACTATGTATGAATTGGCAAAACAAGAAATAAGCTTTTAATGCTCAAGTATTCACAATGACTTTAGCAGGAAAGAAATATAATTAAGGTTGTCTCAAGAAAAAGAAAGCATATTTATAGTAGAGTTGAGGAACAAAATATGTATGCCTTGTTTGTAGCTAAATAATCTTACAAAGGGATTTAGAGTGTAGTAGAGTTGATGCAAAACTTGGGATTATTCTGTTCAAGTAATTTGTAGTTTTTTCTGGTTTGTAATTGTTACTTAATTAATAAAATCTTTACTTTATAAAAAAAGAAGAAGATGCCTAGGGATATTTGGGAACAAATATATAGAAATAATTAATTATTTTAATATTATTAAGATTTTGTTTTTAGATAATTAAATTTTAATTATTAATTTAAACTATGATATATGTTTTCAATTCAAATAGAAACTGGAGAAATATGAAAAATAAAGAGGAGCCGGATCCGCTTAGGGTGCATATTAGTTTGTTCGACTTTATGCATCATTGGTTAAGTTTATTGTTTTATTTGTGATTTGTGAACAAGCTGAATTGATAATTAAACCAATAAGATATTTATTATCGGTTTTTGATTGATCGAATTTTGGTCCTTAATTAACGATTTTTGATTTAACCGATAAGAAATGCTCATATAATCATACATACACGATATTCATAAAATAGAAATAGTAGCAAAAACATAAGTACAATACAAGTTACTACATTGATCACTTTTGTTTAAGACAAAATTGTTCGAATTCCTTCTAAAAACTCATGTCATAAATTGTGAAAAAATATTAACTTTTTTTTGCCACAATCAAATCTAAAATTTAGAGGAGAGAAGGTAATATTAGCTTGTGTGGAGAAGAGAGAATGTGTCACAATAAAGAGGCATAGAGACTAGTGTGTGTTCTCTACGACCGAAAGTACTCATACTAAAATTTTAAAAATAGGGATGGTAAAATGTTAAAGTCACTGTTATATAGTTATTAGTCAAATAATAATTTTAATATAACCTTAAAATCATAAAATCGAATATCGAATGGATAATTCAATATTTTTTTATAAAACCGTTAACCTATTAATTCAATATCAATAAATCAATAATATTTTTTTGGATTCAATTTATTCGTCGAATCAATTCTCCTAAAATACAAACCAAACGACACCCTTAATCCATTTGTAGGAATAACTACTTGATAAAGCATATACTTTACTGAAATATAATGAGCACCTTGCTTTTCATTTTTGTTCATCTTAAACATCTCTGCTTTCATTATTCCTTTTTTTATGAATTGACTCAACACTTTCACTTTCTAATTATGGTATCTTTTCTATGTTTAAATTTCCACGTGGCAAACTTTCATGCAATTTTAGTCATTTCATAATTCCTTCGTAGCTAAGAAATTGCTATAACCATATGTTGGTTACCCCTTTATTTGGGTGTTGTTTGTCTGAAAATTACACTCTTATATATTAAAAAATTATTATAAGAGGGAGTTTGTTGATGCTAAAGCTAGCAACATGTCAAAATGAGTATTGCTTTTGCATTTAAGGGTGATTTGATAATTTTCATAATTTTTCTATTTTTAATTTGTTTTTAAAATTTTTTTTTTTATATATTTAAAAATTATGTAAAAAATACACTACTTTTTTTCTATTATGCTTGGGGGATTGATGAATGAAGAAGGATAATTCATAGGTGAATATACATCATATATGGTTGATGCAACATCAATTAATGATAGTTGCATTAACTCTAGGAGTTTCATCTATAGTCAGCATTTGTAAAATCATCAGTATGGAAGTGATCGAATATGAATAATGAAGATCGTCATCAAATTTTATTTTCTGTTATTTTTGTTTTTTTCACCTTTAATTGCTAGTGTGCCAGCGTGATAGGGAAGGTGTACGAGGATGGACTTTTCAAGGGCGCTGTGCATTTTTTTGGTATTTAGATATGTAGATATTGTTAAGAGCCCGTTTGGATTGACTTAAAATAAATAACTTTTAAAAAATTACTTTGAAGTCATTTTAAAAATAAGTAGTTATGTGTTTTTGATGTGTTTGGCAAAAAAGTGTTGAAAGTCACTTTTTTTTTATCAAAATGTCTGAAATACCTTTAAAGTTGTTAACATTATAAAAGAATTAAGGATAAAAAAGTAATATACTTGGTCAAAGTAGAATGATTTATAAGTTAAAAAAAATAAGTAGGGGCACCCTACTTTTAACTTATAACTTATTTTAAGTTACTTTTGACTTATTTTAAGTTATTCTTTAATTGCCAAACACTCTAATAAGTCAAAAACTAATTTAAAAGTTAGTTTGACCAGCTTAAAATCCCATCCAAACGGGCTCTAAGAAACGTCTAAATAGTGTACTGTTTCACTTAATATGGTTACCGTACATATGTGAGTTATAGAAGAAAAAGACATAGACCCTGACAAATAATTCATGCTTCCTTTGAAATTGGACCTCAGAAAACAAAGTTAAACAAACTTGTAACTAGACTCAAAAGATTATTTTCAAAATATTACAGAGGTCTATAATTGAGTTGTGAAAGCTTCTAAATAGATTCCCATGATCTTGATCTAATTTTAACCGGAGTTGGAAATCCCAAATTTATCGATGATGAAATAATAATTTGTGAAAAGTATTAACTTAACAATTAGATACAATGTGCAGCTTCAAAATAATGGTGCAAAATATATAACTAAGCAAGGCCACAATTAAATGCTACTAAAAAATCATTAATGAGAAACTAACATAGTAAATATGAGTCGTACAAAGTATCATAGAAAGATACAAGTTCTTCCCCTTGGATCCAATTTTTCATGCGGGGAAAATGTTTATGAAAAGCAACACAAATCGAAGAGTTTATAAAAAAATAAATAAAATTTTATTTTTTCACAACTCATATGGAATAACATTAGATAACTTAAAAAGAATTATATTTGTTTGTATCAATGATGCTAAATGGAATAACTTTTTAAAATAGTTTTCTATTTATTATTAGCGAGATAATATTAAGAAGTAGACATTAATTGTCTACGACACCAAGTAAATCTTGTTAGCAAAATTACTTAAAGTAATAAAGATTATATAACAAACATATTTTTTAAAAATAAGAATTAAGGGTGTCAATGGTACGGTTCGGTCGGTTATTTTTTAAAAATTGGACCATCCCAATTTTTTGGGTATTTTATAATACATAATCAAAATTAGATTTTTTAAACCATCCCAATCATATCGGTTTCTTTTTGGTATCGGTACGGTTCGGTTAATTTTCATTATTTTTTTTTAAATATCACCTCAAAATATATTACTATTAAAAAATTTATTTCGCAAATATGTTCTTGAAGAAGCACTTTAATTCTTCACCAAGAAGACAATAATTTAAAATCTTGTAGCCGTATTGTTTGATCTTAAACATTTAATAGGAGTGTTTGCATAGGTTTTGTTGTATTGTTTGATAGAGTATCTATTATAGTATCTTTTAATTTTAAACCTAATTAAGTAAAGACTAATTAAAGAGCAAAGACCCAAAGTCGCCTATTCACCAGAGGCCTAGAACCTAGGTTATATTTATATTTGAAAAATGTTATAAAATATATTTATATATTAAATTTAACATATTGTTAATATATAAAATATATTTACATACATGTAAGGTTATTAGGTTCGGTTAGGGAATTTTTTGAATTATTTCATAAATTAAAAAGACCATCCCAATTGTTTGGGACGGTTATACACTTAAATAAAAGTCCACGATTTTATTGAAAAAATAACATAAATCGGTTAGATTCGGCTAGATTCGATCGGTTCGATCGATTTTTCATATTCTTTTGACACCCCTAATAAGAATAGTGACATATAATACCAGAGGTTCTACATATCAGGCAAGTACACCAACATATAGAAAAATGATGTCTAATTAAATGCGATCTGATTTTTCTATAGCATATAAATTAAAGTCAAAGATTAGGAACTCACAGAAACTTTTTATGCACACAACTGGCCATAATTAATAACTTTTTTTAAAAAAATATTCAAATATCA
>JAGDQO010001014.1:0-39668 GCA_018342035.1 Solanum appendiculatum
TTGTTAGGACCATACCTAGTTATGGAGGCTCTTGAGAAGGTTAGGATGATTAGAGAAAGTTGAAGATGGCCCAAAGTCGCCAAAAGTCCTATGCCGATGCGAGGAGAAGGGCTCTTGAATTCCGAGTTGGTGATTGGGTTTATTTGAAGGTGACACCCATGAAGGGTGTGGTTCGTTTTGGTAAGAAGGCCAAGTTGAGCCCAAGATACGTGGGTCCTTATAAGGTGATGAGGAGAATTGGCAAGGTAGCTTATGAGTTGGAATTGCCTGGCGAGATGGATTTGGTTCATCCGGTATTTCATGTGTCTATGTTGAGGAAGTGTGTGGGTGATCCGAATGCCATTGTGTCCTCTTGATGTTGTGGGTGTTGTTGAAGATAATTTGACCTATGAAGAGGCTTCCGGTCCAGATTTTAGATAGACAAGTGGAGGTTGGAGAAACAAGATGTGGCTTCCATTAAAGTCCTTGGAGAAATCAACAAGTTGGAAAGTGCTACCTTGGGAGAGGCCGAAAGCGGACATGCAAAAAGGCGATATCCTTATCTTTTCCACTCCACTCGAGCCAAAGTATTGACCTAAGCCCTTTATAACATCTCAGGTCTTAACTTCAGCCCCCATGTCATTGCATACATTCATGTTTAAGTTGACAAGTTCATTGTGGTTTTACAACTATGTTGAGGTTTTGAAATAAGGTGTAAGTGCATTGTTGCATCCTTATGTGGGCTGAAATTGCCATGTTTGTGTCTCTCATGTACGTTTCTTTAACATTCGGGGACGAATGTTCCCAAGGGGGAGATATTGAAACGACCCAAAAAATGCCCGAAAATGTGCTTCGGAAACACCTATAATTGTAATTTCCATATATCTCAAAATCCGTGCATGATTTCGGAAATTCAACTTCATATTCTTATTTGTGGGGTCAAATTGAGTGGGAAATGGGTCTAACCCGAATTTTAGAGCAACCGTATAAAAATTCGAAAATCGCAAAAATTGCGATTTGGAGGGTCAACTTTAAAGGGGCATATCTCTTAGCACACAAGGAACTGGAAGGGATGCAACCTATCAAATTAAAGCTCTTTGATTTAGCTTTCCAACGCACTTGGTTTCACCTTAGTCCGAGTTAGGATGAGGGAGTTATGACCATTTTCGTAAAACCTGTCTGTGCAGATTTGCAATTTCCAGTGAGCTTTTTTTTTTAGGCGGGTTGGAGACGTTTTTTATAAAAAGGGGATATGTCCCATACTTAGTCATTTTTCTTAACTCCAAAAACACTCTCTAAGCCCTCTCCAAAATTCCACCAAGATCTTCAACCAAATTCAAACATCTCAAGCTCTAATTCCGGATTCAAGACTCAATCTCAAGCTTCGATTCTCCATTCCAATCTTCATCAAGGATTCTCCAAAGTTGAGGTATGTGGTTTGATTGTGGAAACCTTCCTTTCCACAAGTCCAACCATTTATCCTCTATTTCTACTTCAAGTTTATGGGTCCTTATGATTATTTATGAACTCTTGAATTATGAAATTACTACTACACACCCTATTATGGTCCATTTTGGCATATTAATCATGAATGGAATTATTTGTGATGTTTATGGTTTACATGCTTCCATGATCAATTATGAAGGTTGATATATATATGTATGTTGTTTGGTGGGCTGATTTATAGGATTCTTGAATTGTTGGACTTAAGTATACTTGAAAATACATGATTTCAGATTTACATGAAACAATTGCCCACCTTGTGTTTGATAAAATGCCCATTTATAGAATTATTTTAGGAAAGGGGAAAAGGTCAAGGTACGTCCTATGAGTCGGAATGGTTATGTAATTACTGAAATGATGATGAAATGGACACATGTATATGATTTTCCCTAAATAAGTGTTGTGAGTCGACCAAGCCTAGTACGGGGGGTAGTAGGCCGTATAACCGTATCAAGGGGTTGGTACCTTGGTTGCCTAGTACGGGGGGTAGTAGGCCCGTATAACCGTATCGAGGGGTTGGTACCTTGGTTGCCTAGTACGGGGGGTAGTAGGCCCGTATAACCGTATCGAGGGGTTTGTACCTTGGTCCCTAGCTTGGGGGGTGGTAGGCCCGTGTAACCATATTGAGGGGTTTGTACCTCTTTCGCCTCTCCAAGGGGGTGGTAGGCCTTGGAAATACTATATTGATGGTCACTCGCCACACATGTACTACGTCTCACTAAATATGATTTTTATGTAAGCATCATTATACATATCATTTCATTAATATGCTATCTATTGGGTATGATTACGCATTTTTCCTATGATGTCCATCTAATGTAGCATTGCATTGCATCCCATATACTTAGTACATTCAAATGTACTAACGCATACTCTATGCCTACATGATGTCACCATGTAGGGACCGGAGCACCGCTTGACCATCCTCCTCCGCGTGGCTAGTACGATTTTCTATAGTGGTTATTGGTGAGTCCTCCATTTCGGGGACGTTGCTCATGATCTTTTGCTATGTATAAAACTTTTCCTTTCTAGTTATGTTTTGACTATGAGGGTGAGCCTGGTAGTTTGTCTTGGCCCCCGCTAAGTACTCATGTTTAGAGGTGGTGTTGGACAAGTTGTGTATTATGCTTGAGCTTGACTCATCTATGGTATTTATGTATCATTTCTTTTTTTTGCTCCCTTAGTCCCGATTTCCCCCTTGATTATGCTTATCGTTTATGGTCATTTAATTGCTTCCGCGACCAAGGATGTGTAATGATACGCTATGAGGCTTGTTTGGGGTTCCTTCGGGTTCCCCATTCGCCGGTCACATCTAGGCCCTAGGCTTGGGTCGTGACACTAAACAAGACATATCATTCTCGTCCCCCCATTTCTTTAGCTAGAGTAGTTTTTTTCTCTCTTTCTAAAAACAAACCAAATCATTCTCTTCCACCATTCCTTTTCCCAAAATTTCATAATAACCCTAATTTACAGATTGTTATGGCCAAGTGAAAAACTAGGTGCTTCAGATTAGTTTTGTTGAAGAAAGATGAAAAATAGCTATTTTTGTGCGTCAAATTGCAACTATGGAGCATGATTGTGGTGTGGTTCCTTAGATATGGCTCATCTTCTGTTGGGCATCTCTAAAAGAAAGAACCATTGAATATTTATTTTTTTTCATTTTTGTTGTTCATTACAATCTTTAAATTTGTGGAGTATAAAATACTTGCTAGCTTCATTGGTAAGGATTTGATTCCCCACCTTATAATTCCCTCCCATCTCTAACCTTGAAGATCATGACATAATGCATCACCATTGTTCAGTATCTAGTTCCTTTCGTTTGTAGAATAATGTCTACAGTTTAGATGCTGCATTTACTAAATGGCATGAACCATTTCATGCCTATCATATATCTCTGGGATAAATTTATGACAATGGGGAAGCAAGACTTTATTTCCACCATTATATGTACATTTTTAGGCAAAATTTAACTCCTTTACATAAGGTGATTGTTTCCATTTAATTCTTCCATGGTTCGAATGAGGTATAACATAGTTGGAGAATTTATCATAAATGGTGTTCCCATTACCATATTGAGTGTGTTGTGTGTAGCTCTTCGCCTCTTGCTAGCTTCATGATGAAGTATTCATGCTTCGTTAGTGAAGATTTGATTTCCCACCTTATAATTTTCTCCTGTATTTTCTCTTTCTCTACTCCCGATTTTGAAAAAAACTAAGTACTCATACTTAATGACAAACTAATGGTAGAGTCACAGAACTACATAGAAAATAAAGTAATGGTGATATTTGTTGCTGCCTTCAATCTACTTTTGATTGTTTGCTACAATTCTTTTTCATTTGCAGATATATGAACATGAGAAAGAAATTGAGGTCATGCAAAATATGGTAAAGGAAGAGAATTTAGCATGTGTAAGAAGGTACACATTAAAATTATCAATCAGTGAATTCTCCATCTCAATACAAGGAACTCAGAATAGGGAGATATCTTTCATAATCAAATTATGTTTGTCTTTTACAGAGGTAGTTTGTTTTGTCGGAGAAACATCCAAGTTTAAAGAAGTTGCAATGTATATACTCGAAGTACAGAGATAGAGCAAAACACAATGACAGAAATAAAAATTTTCTGGTGATACGCATAATCAAGTGGAAGGTAGGAAAGAAAAGTTGAAAGAGAAGAAGAAACAGCTAATCAAGTGGAACCTACTGCTCTGTTAAAAAACTCACGGTGGTTAGGATGGAGACTATAAATGCACCACTTTATTAACGAATTAGGATTATTAATGCTCCACTAAAAAGAAATAGGACTATTTTGAGTCTAAACTCAAAGATAATGGACTATTTTAAGCCTTTTCTCACCATATTTCAAAGATGTCTATAAAGTTGCATCCCCTTGTAGTTGAACGAAAAGCATATCGTTAAGACATTTAATTATTAGATTAACTGATGGTTAGTAGACATCGTTTGTTAAACTTAAAACCTTGATGCTTCTCTATTCAATTAAGGTAGAATATAAATGAAAGGGTCTATGCAGGTTTGAAACAATGTAATGAAATATGTCATAAGAATCTGGTTCTGAAGGATCAACAATGGGGTGCTTATATTGATCGAGCCCCCGGTTCTTCTTGCTACTACGAGGTTTACCATCTCTTCATTTTATCACTTCAAATTAGTTGTCTTTACTGTTCCTCGCTCTCTCAAACTGTTAAATTATTCTATTGATGGTGTGTTATACCGTGCCTCTTTATTTATGGATGTTTTTCTTATGCTCTTTTAGTTTATATTTTCATATAGGAGTCTGACATTTAAAATTGGCAGTTTAAGACTGAAATTGTTCTCTAATTTCACAGATGGACCGAGCAATTAAAAAGTCACTAAATACACAATAGATTTTACCCCCAGGAGTTTAATCCATTTTGTGTATTCTTGGGATAGATATATAATTCGACTATATTTTTCGAATTTCTTTAGTATAGTAGTGAATTCATGCCTATCATCAATAAAATCTATATGGTAGTTGACAATTTTTTCAAAA
This sequence comes from Solanum appendiculatum, assembly GCA_018342035.1. Taxonomy (NCBI): domain Eukaryota; kingdom Viridiplantae; phylum Streptophyta; class Magnoliopsida; order Solanales; family Solanaceae; genus Solanum; species Solanum appendiculatum. The sequence goes on from JAGDQO010001014.1 coordinate 5,014, forward strand.
AGAACAATGATTTTATACAATAAATGAATTTTCTCTTTATTATATCTAGAAAGAATGGTAATATTTTATACTCAGTACCTAAATTAAAGTTTTTCTATAAAATTTACTGATTATATAAGAATTTTTCTCTCCCCCATCTCTCTCGGTAGGTTGTTATTGATGCATTCAGTCGGAATTTAGCTTAGTGGAGCATAGAGAATAATAAAAGATCAGTGCTATTATAGCAGGCCTTTATATGATTCTAGTGGTTTGCTCAACTATGCATTAAAAGACTGAACAATAATACCAGAGACTATGTTCCTGTTCTATACAAAGTTGGCAAAGTATGAATTGACTGCTTTGTACCTCCATCTGATGCTGGTTTTTATGTGTTTGTTCTTTATTTTGTGCCAGGGTCAATAGTGGAGTGAATGGAACACACCATCAAATTTTCAATTCTCAAATTTTTAATTGCAGTTACTCAAAGTTCTGCCTCTAATGGTGGACAAGGTATGAATTATAAGTTTACAACGATCCTCTTTTTGAGTCCAACTGATGTATGTGTAATCTTTTTTAACTCACAAAAATAGAAGATTATTCTTTGTGGAGTCGTTTAATAAAGATAGCTCTGTTGAGTAGGAATAAAATAGCTCTATTAAGCTGGGGGAGAACTTTTACCCTTTTGTTTCTTGACTATTTGGCTACAAAGAAACCGCAACCTTTTCAACAAAAAGGAGGAGGATATCCCTCATAACAATGACATCGATCAGGCAACTGAATTCCTTTACATAGGCAAAAATAACCCAAAGCTCCACAATCCCAAAAACACCATCCAAGTCAAGTGGAATCCTCCTATACCAGGAAGATTCATGCTTAACACTGATGGTCCCGTTAATAACAGTCCTGGCAATGGGGTGGGGGTGGGGGTGGGGGTGAAAAGAATGATATTCAACCTACAACTAAGGAAAGAGCTACAACTATGACTCATGGCTCACACAAGGAAAGATCTAACCAGATGGTATCAAATCTCATCCTATGTGCAGCCATATCATAGGGATTTCCTCAATCAAGATTCATTCCATAATAGATCCTCAATCTCTTCCTAACTGTTGGAGCCAAATCAGCAAGATCCTAATTAATCTTTTGTTGCCTTTCTTATCTCTCGTGAACTTTTGTATATATAGATTTCCATTATAATTAAAACAGAATGCAGAAAGTAATACAACGTTTGAATTGCAATTTTGATAAAAATTTTCTTGGTATCAGAGCCACACAAGAGATTAACCACATGGCCCCTTCCGCTCTTGTCATCACCACTGAACCTGAACTTACTCTACAAGTTCTCCATCAGTGTTCCAATCTTATTTCTCTTAAACTTGACAACTTCAATTACCTGTATGGCTATCTCAAATGGAGCCATTGATTCAAAGTTTAGACATGGCACATCATTTGATCGAAGACAACGAACCAGCAAAAGAGATCACCAAAGATGACGAAAAAGTTGAACAAAATCCAAATTATACTCTCTGGGCAAAGAATGATGGCCTATTAAAGGCATGGCTGCTAAGGAACATTGAAACAGAGGTACTGATGTCCCTTGAAAATATAACCTCGGCTCACAAGTTATGGAAGTCTATTGAAGAACAAATTCTTCCTCATAATATAGAAAAAGAAATGATGCTTAATAATACCTAGTTAACTTTTTAAAAAGGAAGTTTCTCATTAGATGAATATCTTAAGAAGTTCAAGGGTGTTTGTGATAGTCTTGCAGCAATCAAGAAACCAGTAAATGAAACAAAAAAGGTGTTTCAGTTGGCTAGAGGTCTTGGACCGAGATATCAGGACTTCCGAACGGCTATGCTAACCAAACCACCTTATCCCACTTATCATTAGTTTGTTTTATCCTTGCAAGCATATGAACAAGTGCTCAATAGCAGCAATGAAGAAAAAGAAAGCATGTCACGCCATGACCAAGCCTTTGTCGGCCAAAGAGGGCGAGGACGGGGTTGAGGTGGAGGCAGATTCAGTTAAAGAGGCAAAGGATTCAATCCAGCAGCAAGGTACAACCCAAACCCTTACCAAAACTCTAACTTCAATGAAAATAAAAATGAGCAGATTGCAAATAATTCGAATTGGAAACAAACCTCGCATCACCAAGGAAAAAGCATTGTGAAATGTCAAATATGTGGAAAGTTCAATCACACTGCCTTTGAATGTTGGAATCGGTTCGATCATTCATTCCAATCAGAGGACAATTTTCCAAAGGCACTAGCTGCGATGAGTTTGAAAGATGAAGAAGATCCAAATCTGTATGCAGATTTGGGAGCAACAACACACATTTTAAACGACACACGTAAACTCTCTAAAGTCATGTGCTATAGAGGTAATGATACAATTCTTGTTGGTAATGGAGAAAGTTTGAATATTTCTCATATTGGTGAAGGAAAACTTGAGACTCAAAATGGTACATTAAACCTTAAAAATGTCCTGGTTGTTCCAAACATGAAAAAGAACCTGATATCTGTGGAACAATTAGCTCAGGATAATGCATGTACCATTTCATTCAATGCTAACAATTTTTTGGTTAAGTCACAGGAGGGCAAACTACTTGCTAAAGGACGCAAAAAAGGAGGGTTGTATGCACTAGATGAAATGAAGCATCAAGCTTTTTATGTTTTCAAAAATCCTGCCTCCGAAAACATTTGGCACAAGAGAAGGGGTCACCCTCATCCAAAACTTTTGAAGCTTCTTCATTCAAGAAATTTAATTAATGTTTCTAGTTGGGAAAAAGAAAAATCTCTTTGTATTAGTTTTCAAATTGGAAAGAATTGCAGAATTCCTTTTTCTTCATCAAATAAAGTTTCGAGATCTCCTCTAGATAAATTACATTGTGACTTGTGGGGTCCTGCTCCAATTCTATATTGCCAACAATTTAAATACTATGCAATTATTGTAGATGATTATACTCGTTACCCATGGTTGTTTCCTCTAAAGAAGAAATCTGATTTCTTTGAGAACTTTCTTAAATTTCAAAGACAAATTGAAAATCAGTTTGAAAGGAAAATATAATATTTTGAAAGTGATGGTGGAGGTGAATTCACTTCAACTGAGTTTGAAAATCATTTATCTCAATGTGGCATTCATCATCAATTTTCTTGCCCACACACCCCAGAACAAAATGGTGTGGCTGAAAGGAAGCATCGTCATATTGTTGAAACAGGTCTCACCTTGCTATTTCAGGCTAACCTCCTTTCAAATATTGGGTTGATGCTTTTCTAACAACATGTTTTTTGATAAATCGCATGCCTTCCACAACGCTGAAAATGGAAACTCCTTTCTTTAAATTGTTTAATCGCTATTCTGACTATGGGAGTCTGAAGGTTTTTGGATGCAGGTGCTTTCCATATTTAAGAGACTACGGCAAAAACAAGATTGCAAAGAAAACGTATCCTTGTGTTTTTCTTGGATACAGTCCTATTCACAAGGGTTATAGATGTCTTGATCCCTTAACTAATAAAGTTTGGATTTCACGACATGTTGTTTTTGATGAAATTTTTTTTCCATACACTCCTTCAAAAGAAATGTCTATATAGGAAAATCTAGAAATCACAACATTTCTAGATTCATATGCATTTAGAAAGAAAGAGATTGACTTCACAATTCAAAAAGGAAGTGCACAACAATTGAGATCCACTAAAGAAGTTGATGCACAGATTCAAAAAGGGGCATAATGTACTCTATGTGCTGAAGACTATGTCACCAAATCTCAAAATGGAAATGAGAAGTCACCTAAGCTATACAATTCAGATTCAGAAAATACTGATAATGAGAAGTCACCTCAGCTATACAATTCAGATTCAGAAACTACCACAATGATTGAGCCCACTACTTACTTGGGAAATGCCACAGAAAATGAACAACCCAGTCGACGATGAAGAACCAGAATGTTTGAGCAGTGGACATACAACCTCTGACTACAATGATTCTCAAACAAATGAACTTCAATCTCTTCCCGAGTCACCAAATCTGAATGAAAAACTAACCTCTACTTCTAATGACTCCAGTGCAGGTTCAATGTAAACCTCAAAAGATACTCATATGATTACTCAAATGAAGTTGAGAAATGATCCAGAATTAGATCCTAACCTTGCAAATGAAACTCAACAGATTCGAGACAAGAAATATGAATGGAGAGGAAAAATGCATCACGACTAGCAGCGTTACAACCCCAAAATCTTACAGAGATTCTATTGCTTACTCCCACTGGCAAGAAGCAATGAAAGAAGAGATTGAAGCACTACATGAAAACCACACCTGGAACCTTATGCCCAGACCAACAAACACTAACGTAGTTGGTTCAAAATGGATTTATTGAGTCAAATTCAAGGAAGATGGATATATAGAACAATACAAAGCCCGTTTAGTTGCACAAGGGTACACACAAGTGGAAGGCATCGACTATGAAGAAACCTTCAGTCCAGTTGTAAGAGCTACTACCGTAAGATTTGTGCTAGCTATTACGGTCTCGTCAAGATGGAAATTAAGGCAATTGGATGTCAAAAATGCCTTCCTCCATGGTATCTTAAAAGAAACTGTTTACATGGAACAGTTGCCGGGATTTAAGGATCCAAAACTCCCTGATTACGTGTGCAAACTAAACAAATCACTCTATGGACTCAAACAAGCACCTCGTGCTTGGTTCAAAAGATTGTCTGAATTTTTAATTCACATTGGTTTTGTCTGTAGCAGGGCAGGCTCTTCCTTATTTATTTTAAGAAAAAAGGGTATCATTGTGCTTATGCTAATTTATGTCGATGATATTTTCTTACAGGAAACAATGAAGAGTTTGTACAAGCATTAATAATTCAACTCAGCTCGGAATTTGCATTGAAGGACTTGGAAAAATTACATTACTTTCTTGGACTCGAAGTACAATATTTTCCAGGAGGCATTACTCTTTCCAAGGCAAATACACGAAAGATCTTCTCAACCGAGCTAACCTTATAGAAAGCTCTCACTTCAATACACCAATGGCATTGAAATCACAACCAATACCAGAAGAATCAAAGTTAGTTGAGGCAAAGGAATATCGAAGCCTAGTGGGTGCACTTCAGTATCTAACGTATACACGTCTTGACATTGTCCATGCAGTCAATAAAGTATGTCAAAAACTGAATGAGCCAACAGAAGGAGACATGAAAGCAGTAAAGAGAATACTTCGGTATCTCAAAGGAACAATGCACTATGGAATCAAATTTCTTGCCCAAAGTCCTCTAAAGCTATATGGATTTTGTGACGCTGACTGGGTAGGTTGTCCATACAATAGAAGAAGCACTACTGGTTATTTTATATATCTAGGAGCTAATTGCATTTCTTGGTCATCAAAAAAGCAACCAACAGGTTCAAGATCAAGTTCTGAAGCAGAATATAGGTCAATGGCAAGTACAATGGCAGAACTAGTATGGATTACCTTCTTACTACGGGATGTTGGAATTAAATTACATGAACCACCACAACTTTTTTGTGACAACAAAAGTGCACTCTATATGACCATAAATCTAGTATTTCATGCCCGCACAAAGCATATAGAGATTGACTACCACTTTGTTTGTGAGAAGGTGGCTATTGGAGCATTGACAACTCGATATATTCCCTCATCTCATCAAATTGCAGATATCTTCACCAAACCTCTGTCAAAACTCTCATTTCGACATTTTAGGAACAAGCTAGGAGTACATTCAGTCATTTCCTCCAGCTTGAAAAAGGGTGAAAAGAATGATATTCAACCTACAACTAAGGAAAGAGCTACAACTATGACTCATGGCTCACACAAGGAAAGATCTAATCAGATGGTATCAAATCTCATCCTATGTGCTGCCATATAACAGGGATTTCCTCAATCAAGATTCATTCCATAATAGTTCCTCAATCTCCTCCTAACTGTTGGAGCCAAATCAGCAAAATCCTAATTAATCTTTTGTTGCCTTTCTTTTCTCTCATGAACTTTTGTATATATAGATTCCATTGTAATTAAAATAGAATGCAAAAAGCAATACAACATTTGAATTGCAATTCTGATAATTTTTTTCTGTGGGGGGTTCATCAGAAATCACAGGGGCGAATGGATCATTGGCTTCCTTAGCAAAGAAGCCAACACCACTCCACAACTAGCAGAGCTTCGAGCCCTTAAATAGGGTCTCATTATGGTCAGTGCCAATAATGTGGTTCCCTTAGATATGAATCTTGATTCCAAGAAAGTCATTAGTATGCTTTATAGTGGCAGCCTTCTCTATAATAACTTAATCTATGAATGCAGGTAACTTAATCTATAAATGCAGGTTCTTGATGGAGAAGCTGGGCGCAGCACCACCAACCCACATCTACAGGGAGCAAAATAGAGTGGTGGACATGCTAAGCAAGGAAGGGTTAAAATGCGATGATTTTAGAGCACCCAAGTTTGTCATAGTTCCTCCAATATTTGTGAATGGCACAACGTGCGCAAACATTTTAGGAACTATGTACTCAAGGAAAACTAATCTTTGTAATTCTCATGTAAGTGGCCATGCCACGACACAAACAAGTGTCAATGCTGCTCATAGCAGCCCCTTTTTGCTTTAGCTTATAATATAATATATCCTTTGAACCAAAAAAAGAGATGGGAATGGTAATGATTTTGTTAAAAGGAAAGATTCAGGGAAGATATTTGGTACCTGTGTGGTGGTGGGGATCTAAATTATGGATATTCGATGTTTTTCCGTTAAGTGTTTTTTCAATAGCTGATTTTGCATCGTCTTCTTCATGTTTGCTATTTGCCTGTTATTTTCATCCAATTCTACCACTGTGGGAGAATCGATTCAGGTTCCTAGCATGGTTTTCTAAATCTCTTTCTTTTTGTATTAACGGAGCCACATATGGTTCTGGCCAAATTTATTCTTCCACACGTAATCAACCAATCAATCTCATTGATCATATTGTGATAGTTGAATTTGTCTAAAGTCATGGTTTGATCATATCTACACTGAAATTTTCAGATATGGCTTGACTACATAAAATTTAAGCTGATACCAGTTAGATCTCTTAATGGTGAGAGAGCTATGTAGGTGTAGTGATTGATCTCAACTTTGTTGCCCGATTATTATGACCTAAAGGGAGAACAATTATGTTACAATATCATATTATTTCTTCACTTTGCTAGCATTTGTAAATTGACGTAACCTTTTTTTTGGGAGAGATTTTACTTGAATACAAAACTCCGCTGGAGCTGGATTTTGCTCATGTCATGAAGCTAGTGTGAGGGTGGCTTATGGATCTAAGTGAGTGGTAAAAATTTATCATTTGTAACTCAATATAATTTTATTGCTGTATTTTCATCTAAGCAAATTCTTTTTCGATATTTGTTGTAGTCGCCATTTTTATTAACCATTACATATAAAAAGCTATTGTTGGGCCGTGCTTAACACTAGCCATGCCCCTTCTAGTATTGAAATAAATGAAAAGACTCCTAAAACACATTGGAATGAAAATTAATGTTGCTAAATATATAGAAGGTTCTACGTGAAACAACCTCCTAAAAATTTGATAGGTTTTCGTTTAACTTTCCTTTGATAAAATATTATGAAAATTAATAAGCTTTTTGGATTGCTTTTTCCTGTTGTTTGGTGTGACATTATAGCCTTTCAATTCCATTAGGTTCGTTTATTTATTTACGACAATTATTTTTTTTGCATGTGGAACACTTAAAATATTTTAAATACAATTAAATAATAATTTAAGTAAAATAATAGATGACAATTTTGTCAATAGTTTTTTAGATTAAAAAAAGTAGTGTATTTTTCTTCTATGAAATTGTACCATATGCTTTAGATTATTCTTTGTGTTGGTTGATATTAGGGTTTGATCTATTTTTGATGCTCTGTTTTGCTTAATACATGTGGTAGATGAATGTTCAATCGGGCCTAGTGTTTCACCGTTAGGTGCACCAGTCTTATTTGTGAAGAAGAAGGATGGTACTATGAAGATGTGTATTGACTATCAACAATTGAACAAGGTAACGATCAAGAACAAATATCCTCTTCCTCGCATTGATGATCTATTTGACCAGCTTCAGGGTTCATCGGTGTTCTCTAAGATTGACTTGAGGTCGGGTTACCATCAGTTGAGAGTTTGGGATTCTGATATCCCGAAGACCGCTTTCAGGACTCGTTATGGGCATTGTGAGTTTGTGATCATGTCTTTTAGGCTGACTAATACCCCAACTGCTTTTATGGAGTTGATGAACCGTGTATTTCAGCCTTATTTGGACTCTTTTGTGATTGTATTCATCGATGATATCTTGTCTTACTCCAAGAATGAGGCCAACCATGTTCGTCACTTGAGGGCCGTGCTTTAGAGATTGAGGGAGGAGAAGTTGTATGCAAAATTCTCCAAGTGTGAGTTTTGGCTTGAGTCTGTGGCTTTCTTTGGTCACGTAGTGACCAAGGATGGAATTATGGTTGATCCGGCCAAGGTAGCGGCGGTTCGTGATTGGGCTAGACCTACTTCAGTTAACAAGATTCGGAGTTTCATTAGGTTAGCGGGCCATTAGCATGGGTTTGTTCAGAGTTTCTCTTCCATCGCAGCCCCATTGACTAGGTTGACTTAGAAGACTGTTGCATTTCAGTGGATTGATGAGTGTGAGGCAAGCTTTCAAAATCTCAAGGAGTTATTGACTTCCGCACCTATTCTAGCATTACTCGAGGAGGGTGTGGCATTTATTGTATTCTGTGATGCTTCGAGTGTTGGTTTGGGTGGTGTGTTGATGCAGAAGGGGAGAGTCATAGCCTATGCTTCTCGACAGTTGAAGGTACATGAAAAGGACTACCGTACTCACGATTTGGAGTTAGCAGTGGTTTTTATTTTGAAGTTATGGAGGCACTATCTCTACGGGGTGCATTGTGAGGTCTTTACCGATCATCGTAGTCTCAAGTATATCTTTTCTCAGCTGAATCTGATCATGAGGCAGCATAGGTAGTTGGAGCTGTTGAAAGATTGTGACATCACCATTCTTTATCATCCAGGAAAGGCTAATGTAGTGGCAGATACTTTGAGCCGGAAAGCGCCTAGTATGGGTAGCTTAGCCTTCCTTAAGGCTGAGGAGAGACCTTTGGCATTATAGGTTCAGTCATTGGATAGACAGATGGTTCAACTTGATATTTCGACATCTCATAGTATTTTAGCCTTCGTTGAGGCTAGGTCTACCTTGATAGATCGGATTCGTGCCCACCAGTTTGATGACGATAAGTTGTGGATGATTCGGGACAAAGTGTTGAGGGGTGAAGCTAAGTCAGCTTCTCTTGATCCCGAGGGAGTTTTGAGGATTAGTGGTCGTATTTGTGTTCCTAAAGTTGGTGATTGAGTGCATATGATATTGGAGGAGGCTCATTGTGCGAAGTATTCTATTCACCTGGGAGTGGCAAAGATGTTTCATGGCTTGAAACAACACTACTGATGATGTGGTATGAAGAGGGACATTGTGATTTTGTGGCTAAGTGTTTGAATTGCCAATAGGTGAAGTATGAGCATCGGAGACCAGGGGGTTCAATGCAAAGGATGCCCATTCCTGAGTGGAAAAGGGAGCACATTACCATGGACTTTGTGACTGGGTTACCCTTGACTTTGGGTAAGTATGACTCTATTTGGGTGATTGTGGATCGGTTGACCAAGTCGACTCATTTCATTCCGGTGAAGACTAGCTACTATGCGGAGCAGTTAGCTAGGATCTACATCTGTGAGATTGTTCGGTTGCATGGAGTGCCTATTTCCATTGTGTCTGATAGGGGTACGCAATTTACCTCTCATTTTTGGAGTTCTATGTAGGAGCAGATAGGTGCCAAGCTTGAGTTGAGTACCGCTTTCCATCCTCAGACCGATGGTCAGTATGAGTGGATTATTCAGGTACTAGAGGACATGGTTCGGGCTTGTGTCATGGATTTTGGTAGTCATTGGGACCAATCCCTACCTCTTGCGGAGTTTGCCTATAACAACAGTTACCATTCCAGTATTCAAATGGCACTGTTTGAGGCCTTGTATGGGAGGAGGTGTAGATCTCCCGTGGGATGGTTTGATTCTTTTAGAGTTTGACCTTGGGGTACTGATCTGTTGAGAGACTCGATGGATAGGGTGAGATTGATTTAGTAGCGCCTTGTGACTGCCCAGAGTACGCATAAGAGCTATGCTGATAGGCGTGTTCGTGATGTATCTTTTGCCATTAGTGAGCGAGTGTTGCTCAAAGTGTCACCCATTAAGGGTGTGATGAGGTTCGAGAAGAAAGGAAAGCTCAATCCGAGGTTTATTGACCTTTTTGAGATTTTGGAGAAGTATGAGGAGGTAGCCTATATATTGGCCTTGCCTCCAAACCTGTTAGTCGTTCATCTCGTATTCCATGTTTCGATGCTTAAGCGGTACTATCATGATGATTCTCATGTGATTCAGTGGGACTCGGTTGTGTTGGATTAGGATTTTTCCGTTGAGGAGGAGCCTGTTGCTTTGTTGGATAGACAGACTAGACAGTTGAGGTCGAAGCATATTGATTTAGTGAAAGTTCAGTGGCGACACCGGTCGGTTGAGGAGGCTACTTGAGAGGTGGAGTCTGACATGCATCGTAGATATCCTCAGCTTTTCACTCCTTTAGGTACTTTACTTTGCCTTTCGTTCGAGGACGAACGAGTGTTTTAGTGATGGATGGTGTAATGTCCCAATTCTTGTGAAATTACCTTTTTGTGTAAAATGACCATTTTGGCCTTTCCCCTTATCAATTTCATGCTTTGTTTGTGTTCCGGGAGCGGTTGCTATGGTCCTCGATGTGATCGGGAGGGATTTTAGTGATTTTGAGACCTTGGGTAGAGTTTTTAAAGAGATAGTTGACTTTGGTCAACATTCTGAGATCCGAGCATCGAATTGTGATTATGTCAGTTCCGTTGCATCTTAAACGTCAAGTTTGGTCTAGTAGGGTGGTTGGTTAGAGCCCCGAGACATTATAATTCGTTTTGGGTATTTAGGCTAAAAGTTGAGTTTTAGGCCTAAAAGAGGTCCGTAGGGGTATTTTGGTCACAACAATCCTTTTTAGAAATCTGACGATTCCATTGGCTCCAAAACATGTTTTCTGATCATTTTGCACTATTGGTTCATGTTTATAGGGTTCCGAATGAGTTTTGAGAGTTAAAAACATGTTTTGAATGGTGTTGGTGCAAGTTGACCACAGTCAATGCGTGGTCAACAGACCCTTTTTGGGTGAAAATAGCCCATATTTTGGGTTTCTTCCTTCGTTTTCTCATTTCCACCATTGTTACACAATTGGAGCTTAGGAGAGACGAATTTTGAAGCAATCTTTTGAGGAAATTCATTGGAGTAAGTCTGTTTATCATTTCTAAATCATTTCCTAACGATTTTATCTTCCAAAAACTCTTTAAAATTCAAGATCTCAATGTGGGTTTTATGATTTTCCCCCCAATTTCAAAACTAGTAATTTTATGATTTCGAATCCGTCTTCTACTCTATTTTAATGGGCTTTTCAACCACGAACTCCACTTGATGTGTACAACCCGATTTTCAACTAAAATTCCAATTTTGCCCTTTTCATTTTCAAGGTGATTTTTGGATGATTTTAACCTCGGTTCTTAAACCTTGCAATATGGGTATCGTTGAACTTCTTTTGATGAATTCTTTCCATTCTTGATAGTTGGGGATCATTTCAGAGTTGGTATTTAAGGTTAAAGCTCCGTTAAAGTGTTTGAGTGAAGTTTTCGGCCGTCAAGGTAGGTCTGGCTATCCTTCTTTGAGACTAGGATTGGGTAATTGATTATTCTTATGTCATAGGCTTTGGGATGGGATCGTAATATGATTTGCGTTTGTTGATTATATTGTGATTCTCGTGTGGGGGCTTGAGTATATTGTGATGCCCGTGTGGGGGCTTGAGTATATTGTGATGCCCGTGTGGGGGCTTGATTATATTATGTTGCCCGTGTGGGGGCTTATTTGTACAGTTTAGTCCCTTTGGGGGCCTTATTTGTTACTCTATTTGCTTTGTGAGCATGTGATTCATGAGTTGCCTGTGAGAGAGGCTTGTAACACTATTTGACTTGTATTGCCTGAGAGAGGGGTTGAGTTGGGGATTTTAGCATACTTTGAGAAATGAAATGCTTTTCTAAATGGTGCTCACTCATTTCAAATGAACTCTTTCCCATTATTTATATATGAGGGTGTTTAACATGATTTGGTCGAGTTTTGAGAACTTTTAACCTTTCATTACATGTTGAGTTGATTATTGCCTCCATGCCATATGTTTTGTGATGCATTCATTCTCATTCATCATATCATTGATCTTGGGAAGTTGAGAAGTGTGGAGATTCTTTTTGAGAAAGAAAGTGAGACACTTTTTATATCCTTGACCACGAGCTAGGTGGCAAGTTGATGAGAATTTGAGATTGTGATTTGGTATATGGACTGTGAGTCCCCCATGGGTCCTTGTCTAGAAGCCTTAGCTCGACATGGTGTATACGAGAGGTTGTACGACAGCCTTGATTCCACCGTACCACCACATCATTGCATTATCTAATTGCATTGCATCAATCTTTGTGTTTGTGTCTTATCTAATGATCTTTGATATTTCTATGACTTATGTGTTTACTTTACTCGCGCCGTTCTATATAAACTGGTGGCACCGATCCAAGAGTGGGACTTTTCTGTATGCAGGTGGAAGCATTCCCCAGTTTATTTCATAAGTTTGATTAATTCCTTATACTCAGTTGGTCAAACCTACTGAGTACATGTGAATTGTACTCACCCCTACTTCTGTATCCCTTTTGATGCAGATTCTAGTCAGGGTACTCCTCGTGGCGGTTGATTATCTAGCGAGCAGGCTCATTTCAGAGTAGTGGTGAGATCCTGTGCTCCGGATCACCATTAACTCCATCTTTTATTTCAATCTTTACTATTATTCAGAGACTTATGATGTACTTATATTCAGAGATTATTTTAGATGCTCTTTACACTTATGGCACTAGGTTTTGGGAAATTCTTCATTGTTATTCTCTTATTTTCAGTTGTGGTCTGACTTCCTCTTTGGGAGTCTCGTATGTGTTTTATTGTTCGGCTTCCACATCAGGTGGTTTTGGGATGTGTGCCATCATGACCTCAATTTTTGAGTCATGATAGAGATATAAGCGGGGACGATGCCCAGCTGAAAATAGGTGCATACGGGAGCCTCAAACCGAGAGTAATAATAGGGTGTGCAGGCTTGAACCATCGAAACAAACTCCAACGAATCTAAATTCCATTTCCAACACAACACTGGTTCAACCAAAGCACTGGATAATCTCAAACTCATCAGGGATCCACTCCAGCTCCTACTCCACAAGTCGATGCCAAATCACTGATAAGCCCACAATAGACCGCGTAAATATCAAGTGATCACAAGGGTAAAACCAAGAAATAAAAGGGCAAGCTGAGTTAAGTTGTTACCTAACTAAGGATTATTCTATCAGATCCAGGTCTGCTACATCAGTCTAGAGTGAGCTAAGTCGTCCGAAACGACGTCAGTGCAAAACTAGGGCCAAGTGGCTCCAAATAACACAAGTCTATGACAATCACTAGTCTAAGCCTAGACTAAGACCACACATCCCGGAATCCCACACAACAACAACAACCAAGGCATATCATAAGGTAAGGATGGTCACAAATAAACAACTGACATGCTTTCAACCCCGAAAAGCCTAATAAATATCCTAAAGCATGGATTCTACGTAATCTAGCATGATCAACTAGGTACCCACCCAAAATTCACACAAATCAGTATGCTTTCACATAATCAAGCTCAATCTAAGGAACAGGAAGCCATAGCCTACCTTTAGGCAGAACACGCGCGCTCCAAGTCACGACTCTAGAGCTTTTTCCTTTCGAACGGTCTCCAAATGCTCCCACGCTATCAATAATAGAATCACAACATTAATACGTTCGTTTAGACACTAAAAGTATATAAAATGAAGACAAACCCAAATTTGAGTCAAAATAGGAAATGTGGGACCTGCACTAGAAATTCCAAAATAGACTCCATCCAAAAGTCCTAATTTGTGTCCCAAAATAGGACACCATTTGGGTCTCGGAGCAGCCCAAACAGCCAACATGCATATTTTACCAATCAAAGAACAATTTGTAGACACGTAATTTTTTACCATACTTAAGGTTTACACCATTTTTGGTGCTTAAATATTTTTTTTAAAATTCAAATTAAATATTTTAGTTTTTCTCTTATTTTATTAAGTTTATTTTGAATTATTTGAAAACCACAAAAAATGAATCATATTTTAAGGTAAGTTTTATTTTCAATTGTTTTTTTTTAAAAAAGAAATGAAAAGTTACAAAAATAAATATGTTTTCTTTTAATTTAAGTTTTAATAAATAAGCTAGTATTTCTTACTTATATTTTTAGACTAGCTATTTGATTTTTATAATTCAAAATTGTTAGCTAATATTTTTTATTATTATAATTTTAATTATATTTAATTAAAAAATAATTAACCTAAACCCCAACACCTATGTCTACCAATTACCCCCATTTACCTCTCACTAACCCACAACAACAACACACACACACACGTACTACACAACTCTCCCTCACCCTATACATACCCCACATACCCATTCACACAACATACCATCAGCAATACCAACTATCCTAAATACACACACATACGAAAAAGAAAAAAGTAAAGGAAAAACAACCCACATACACAGAGACACATGCACACACCAAAAAAGCTATCTCCCCAAAAAACAATATACAACACGCACAATTGAAAAAAAAAAGGTTGAATTCGAGGTTTCAAGTTCGTGGTTCCAGATTGTAGTAACATTTAATTTTTTTGTGTTTAGTTTTATGTCATGATTATGTAAGACTTGAGTCCAATATTATGAAGTTGCTCAAATTTTATGTGTGCTTAATTTTGACACGATAATATTGAAACATTTCCTTTTTGCTTATTCTATGATATCTCTCATCTTGTACCGTATGCTACTATCAATTAAGTACCTTTTATATTCAATCAAGATTAACCAAATGCCTGAAAGTAGTATTCTAATAGTTTGTTTAGCCAAATTTATCTAAAGTTAAAAGTGTTTATGTTAGAAAAATAAGAGATGAAGAGTTACTCATTTTATTTTTATTTTTTCAAATGTCTTTTGCCATAACTTGGAAGTACACTTAAAATATAAATGCATCTATATCGAATTGAAATATGAAATAACTTTATATTTGTTTAAGATTTTAGACTTTTATTATTTAAATAGTGTTAATGAATATACATAGTAAAAGTAATTTAATCACTAATAATATGTTTAAGCTTTCTAGCAATAGGTAAATTTTAAGATATATGACCTGCTAAAAATATTTGTTTCGATTAAGAATGTGGTTACACATCTTTTTTTGAGACATTAAAATAAACTCAAGGATGCGGTGATGCACTTTGTCCAATAATATAATTAACTTCCATTAATTTAAAGTAGAGACTTGGAGACAAAAAATTATTCAGTGTGATGCAAAGAAGAGAGTTATATAATTAAATGTCAAGACCAAGAAAATAATTTAAGATAAGTATAAGTCAATAAAAGCGACCGCGCTAGAACCAAGGGACTCGAGGGATGCCTAATACCTTCCCCTCGGTCAACAAAATTTCTTACCCGAATTTCTATCTCGTAGACCAAATAAAGAGTTATTTCTTTTTGGTTAGGGATTAAAAAAAATGAGACTTGAAACACCATAACTCAATTCCAAGTGGAGATTCTGAAAAACTAAAAATAATTCCTTAATCAATACCGTCACTTAAATTGGAAAAACCCTTTTCCGCTTGTCGAAAAAAGGGTGTGACATTCCTTGCGACTCCACTGGGGAATAATTAGAATTCGAGGTTTGTTATATTGACTTTATTTGATTTTATTATTTTATTTTCTTGATATATTATTTAGGATGACCTAATGTGCTACTTGTTGCTCATTTATCGCTTTAATAATATTGAATTGTACAACTAATTGTTTTCTCTCCTGCACCCTCTGAGTCTCTAAAAACATTTCACACACATTCACAGGAATACAACTATGCATCCTAACTTCTATTGAGATAAATTCAGAGTGTTTTAACACCCGGTGAAGGATTATTAATGACATATGTTAGGCGGGGTTGAACCAGTAATTAAGTCGGAATAGCGCTGTTACCGATAAGTTGCCCCTCCCTGGCTCGGGTTGTCCACTCGGGTAAGCCAGTCTAGACACCTTTTCTTTCAGGTTTGACCCTAATAAAACTGGAACATAGACATGGTTATCTCTAGTAGGCTCCTCTTGTTTGCATCATTTGCACTTGACTTAGCGGGTTTGATACAAATGCTGAATCCATCTAGGATAGATATCCCAATTTTATTTAACCACCTAAATCATTTTATGTGCTATTTGAAAATGTATTTATTTGAAAGGTTTTTGCTTATAAACCAAATTTATGATCAATGAAATGAAAGAAAAATTGTTCTTTAATTTTTACATAAAAAAAAAGAAGAAGAAAAGACAGGAAAAAAATACAAAAAAATTTTCTTGTTTAAGATTTTTTTCGCATTTCTTACAAAAAGAAAAGAATTATCACTTCTAAACAAAAATCACAACAACAACAAAAATAACTTTTTCACTTTTCTTTTGTATAGTTCACAAAAAGAGAATTCAAAAGTTTTTATACCATTTTAAACGAAAAATATAGTTGCATTTTTCAACAAATTTCTAATCTTTAAAAAAATTAATTGTCCAATTTGAATGAACTACGCACGCGTGATTCTCACCTCAATGAGATACGTAGGCAGCCTTCCTCGGATTCGGTGATCCTTACTTAAAAATTTCAAAAATAAAATAAAATTATTTTTTAATAAAAATGTCCAAAAAGATAATAATTCCTTGTTCAAAAAAAACAAAAGAAAATGTTATTTCTTGTAACAACAAAAGAGAGTAGTTTGTTTATGTTCTCCTAAACTACGTCTGACCTGATTCTTGCTTTGACAATATACGTAGGCAACCTTATTTTGAGGTTTGGTCCAACGAAGGAAAAATCTAGAAAGTCCTCATCACAAAAACAGGGGCAAAAAAAGTTTTTTTAAAAAATTATTATTCAAAGTTCAAATTAAAATTTTTCTCTTCCTTATTTTAAAATCTTAAAAAAGAAAGATGAAAAAATTTGTTTCTTTAAAAGGATTTTTATTTATTTTTATTTTTATTTAAAAGAAAATATTCTTGACTTGGTTGGTACCAACATACTTAAGAATATGCATAAGAAAAAAAATGTGTTAAACTATTTGGCAAGACAGACCAATTTTGTTGTGACCTATAGACTTCTTTTGGTACCTCTAGATATATCTATACAATACTTGAGAAATTATCTTGGTTAAATTAAGGCTTAAACAAATTCGACCTCATTGTTTCGTGTGCATTGTGTGGTGAGCTTTAGATATCAAAATTCAATGGCATGACTTTGTTGCTATAGAACTTGGTCCGAATGTTGTTTGAGGTGAAATTTTGAGCAACATTCACCTTGGAAAATGATGATAGGCTTTCTTTGATCCGATTGTGCCTTTAAAGCACATGTTATCCATATAACTCCCATTACGAGCCTGAAATCCTTTTATTTGAATAACCACATCTTAGCATATATTCTGTCGAGTGCATAAATGCACTATCCCTTGATCCCACCTCCTTGAGCGCTCTATCAATTATCTACACAGTGCCAAAGATCTAAGTTTGGTAACAAACTGAAAAGGTGAAGCATGTGAAAGTCCAAAAAAAAATATACAGACAAAAAAAAGACTAAAAATATGAAAAAAAACCTCCAACGAAAAGGAGGAAGAATGAGAAGAAAAAAGAAGAAAATAAATGAGGAGAAATTTCCAAGCAAACAAAGGTCAAATGCGAAAATGAAAAACGTTTGAGCACATAATGCAATTTTTAAGGAGGAAATAATCACTTTATCCCAAATGAATATCCTACTTTTTCCTAAGCCTACATTACAAGCCAATGACAAGTCCTATTTAATCCCATTTTTCGTGTTCTCACATTAGTGAATACTTACATGAGGGCCAAGCATATGGTATCTCAATCTCATGCATTGAATATCTTTCTGAGTGAGAGTGACTTTGAAAATGTCCTACGACCTAAATTATTCTACAGTGTGTGAAAAAGGACTTCATTTGTTGCTAGAGCACTTGAAACATGAGGGATATGAATAATTCTAACCCCTTTAATTTATGCAAGATGAACTGATCTTGTTAAATACTTAAGTATGTTTGAGGTACCATTTGAAACTATAGGGTTTACTCAAAGTTGACCTCAAATTTGTCTGAAAGTAGTTGAAGGTGATTCATACGTATAATACTAATTGTTGGTATCAACTAAAGTCAAAACATTGTCAACCCTGAACGTCTCCTTTCTCAAAAGATGTTTTTTTGTAAAAAAAAAAGAAAAATAATATGTGATCTATATGAACTACGTTTGACCTGATTCTTGCTATGCAGAATACGTAGGCAGTTTTACAATAGGGCTCGGTCTCACACAATAAAATTTTATATCTTTAAAAGATCAAAACTAGATCAATTTTTTTTTAAAAATAAAAAATAAACAAGAATGATAGATTAAAAAGAGTACTGGGGCATATTTTTATATAAAAAACTAAAAATAAATCACTCTCATTTCTAGGGAACAAACACCCTAGTTGCATGTTGACCTTATGGAACAAACACCCTAGAGACATCATCTTTCATTTCTAAGGAGTAAACACCCTAGTTGCATTTTGACCTTAGGGAACAAACACCCTAGAGGGCATTTTAGGGAACAAACACA
Source organism: Solanum appendiculatum (assembly GCA_018342035.1). NCBI lineage: Eukaryota > Viridiplantae > Streptophyta > Magnoliopsida > Solanales > Solanaceae > Solanum > Solanum appendiculatum. The sequence goes on from JAGDQO010001014.1 coordinate 23,887, forward strand.
TTGTTTGCATTTTGACCTTAGAGAACAAACACCCCAGTGGCATCATCTTTCATTTCTAGGGAACAAACACCCTAGTTGCATTTTGACGTTAGGGAACAAACACCCTAGATGCATTTTAGGGAACAAACACCCTGTCACCTTTCATTTCTAGGGAACAAACACCCTAGTTGCATTCTGACCTTAGGGAACAAACACCCTAGTGGTATTTGAGGGAACAAACACCCTATCATCTTTCATTTTTAGGAAAAAAACACCCTAATTGCATATATGTCTTGCATTTTTCTTTTGGTATAAGTATTTTTCATTCATGCTAATAGCTTACATAATATTTTCTAGTACAAACTAGGCAAAAAAAAAGTGGTGATTCTTTTTTATGATTCTTTTTAACAATATCCTTCAAAATAGTGAAATTTAGACTAGCAAGACCTTTTTGGATAATGGGAAGTAGTTAAGCAGGGGCCTCCTGGATAATGGGATACTAGCAGGACCCTCCTGGATAATGGAACTAGCAGGACCCTCCTGCATAATGGGAAGTAGTATAGAAGGGCCTTCCTGGATAATGGGACACTAACAGGACCCTCCTGGATCATGGGACTAGCAGGACCCTCCTGAATAATGGGACGCTGTATAGAAAGGGCCCTCCTGGATAATGGGACACTAGCAGGACCCTCCTGGATAATGGGACTAGCAAAACCCTCCTGAATAATGGGACGTAGTATAGAAAGGGCCCTCCTGGATGATGGGACATTAGCAGGACCCTCATGGATAATGAGACTAGAAGGACCCTCCTGAATAATGGGATGTAGTATAGTAAGGGCCCTCCTGGATATTGGGACATTAGCAGGACCCTCATAAATAATGGGACTAGCAGGACCCTCCTGGATAATGGGACGCTAGTAGGACCCTCCTGGATAATGGGACTAACAGGACCCTCATGAATAATGGGACGTAGTATAGCAAGGGCCCTCCTAGATAATGGGACACTAGCAGGACTCTCCTGGATAATGGGACTAGCAGGACCCTCCTAGATAATGGGATGTAGTATAGCAAGGCCCTCCTGGATAATGGGACACTAGCAGGACCCTCCTGGATAATGGGACTAGCAGGACCCTCCTGAATAATATGAAGTAGTATAGCAAGGCCTTCTTGGATAATGAGACACTAGCAGGACCCTCTTGGATAATGGGACTAGCAGGACCCTCCTGAATAATGGGAAGTTGTATAGCAGGGCCCTCCTGGATAATGGGACACTAACAAGACTGTCCTAGATAATGAGACTAGCAGGACCCTCCTGGATAATATGACGTAGTATAGCAAGGCCCTCCTGGATAATGGGACACTAGCAATACCGTCCTGGATAATGGGACTAGATTGACATAATTTTATTTAACTAGATCATCATGAGGAATGGAGTTGGATTAAAACATTCAGAAGCCATTTGAAGAATACATCACAACAAAGCTTGAGTCATTCAAAATCTCGATTCAAAGCTAAGCACTATCTTTTATTATTCTCACAATTTTTTTTTTACTATAAACTTGGGCAAAATTTTTTTGTTGTTAGTTTTGTTTGTGTTAATTTCAGGGATCCGCATGTAGAACAAGGTCAATCCACATTTCAAGCTCAGGATCTTATATGGAAAGGAGTCAACCCTCATGCTCATTTTCAATTCAAGTGGCACGAGTTCGCCCTAAGAATAAGGTCAATATCCAAGTCCGAGTAGAAGGAGCCTACCTATAGAAAGGCGTTTACCTTCAAACTCACTCGAGATGAAAATCAATATCTCACAACTCGAGAAGCATGAAGACCCAAGTCAAGATTCAAGAGAAGCTATATAGATAGGATCTTGTACTTGCATTTTCTTTTAATTTTTTGTATTTCATTTTTATGTAATAGTAGGAGCTGCGGACCGGAGCCTCAATGGAACCTCACTTGACCTCCAACTCATCATTTCATCTCCTTGAACTACACGTGACCTGATTCCCTTATAACCCAGGATATGTAGGATGTCCAAAACCAGGACTCGGTCGCATAATTTTCTTTTGAAATAAGAGTCTGGTCAAAACTTGTCATGTTGTATACTTCTTTGTCTGCAAACTCTTCGTGTTTTCAGTCAAAGAGGGGTAAGCTGTAGACACGTAATTTTAGACCGAACTTAAGGTTTACACCATTTTTGGTGCTTAAATATTTTTTTTAAATTCAAATTAAATAATTTAATTTTTATCTTATTTTATTAAGTTTATTTTGAATTATTTGAAAACCACAAAAATTGAATCATATTTTAAGGAAAGTTTTATTTTCAATTGTTTTTTATAAAAAATAAATGAAAAGTTACAAAACAAATATGTTTACTTTTAATTTAAGTTTTAATAAATAAGATAGTATTTCTTAATTATATTTTGGACTAGCTATTTGATTTTTATTAATTCAAAATAGTTAGCTAATAGTTATTATTATTATAATTTTTACTGTATCTAATTAAAAAATAATTAACCTAAACCCCACTACCTATGTCTACCAATTACCCCCATTTACCTCTCACTAACCCACCACAACAACACACACACGTACTACACAACTCTCCCTCACCCTATACATACCCCCACATACCAATTCAGACAACATACCATCAGCAATACCAACTATCCTAAATACACACACATACGAAAGAAAAAAAAAAAAAAGGAAAAACAACCCACATACACAGAAATAGAAAAAAGAAAAGGAAAAACAACCCACATACATAGAGACACACGCACACACCAAAAAAGCTATCTGCCCAAAAAACAACATACAAAACGCACAACCGAAAAAAAAAGGTTGAATTCGAGGTTTCAAGTTCGTGGTTTCAGATTGTAGTCCTTTTTTCTAATGAAATAATTTTCACTAGAGGTAACATTTAATTTTTTTGTGTTTAGTTTTATGTCATGATTATGCAAGATTTGAGTCCAATGTTATGAAGTTGCTCAAATTTTATGTGTGTTTAATTTTGACATGATAATATTGAAACATTTCCTTTTTGCTTATTCTATATTATCTCCCATCTTGTACCGTATGCTACTATCAATTAAGTACCTTTTATATTCAATCAAGATTAACCAAATGCATGAAAGTAGTATTCTAATAGTTTGTTTAGTCAAGTTTATCTAAAGTTAAAAGTGTTTATGTTAGAAAAATAAGAGATGAAGAGTTACTCATTTTATTTTTATCTTTTTAAATGTCTTTTGCCATAACTTGTAAGTACACTTAAAATATAAATGCGTCTATATCGAATTGAAATATGAAATAACTTTATATTTTCTTAAGATTTTAGACTTTTATTATTTAAATAGTGTTAATGAATATACATAGTAAAAGTAATTTAATTACTAATAATACGTTTAAGCTTTCTAGCAATAGGTATATATTAAGATATATGACCTGCTAAAAATATTTGTTTCGATTAAGAATGTAGTTACACATCTTTTTTTGAGACATTAAAATAAACTCAAGGATGCGGTGACGCACTTTGTCCAATAATATAATTAACTTTCATTAATTTAAAGTAGAGACTTGTAGACAAAAAATTATTAAGTGTGATGCAAAGAAGAGAGTTATATCATTAAATGTCAAGACCAAGAATGCGGTTACGCATCTAAGTTGAGACCAAATAAAATTTCAACAAATAAAAAATTCAAGCAAATCATGTCCTCTAGTAATATATCCTAAAAAATAATTTAAGATAAGTATAAGTCAATAAAAGTGACCGTGCTAGAAACACGGGACTCGAGGGATGCCTAATACCTTCCCCTTGGTCAACATAATTTTTAGCTCATAGACCAAATAAAGAGTCATTTCCTTTTGGTTAGAGATTGAAAAGAAAAAGGTGACTTGGAACACCATAAATCAAATCCAAGTGGTGACTCTGAAAAATTAAAAATAATCCCATAATCAATACCGTCACTTAAATTGGTAAAACCCTTTCCGCTTTTCAAAAAAGGGGTGTGAAACAATTAAGAGAGGGAAGGAAGTTTCTTTAAGGTGGAATTTCCCTCCAACTAGCTTTCCCCGGTTGTCATCCATCAGTCACCCATGAAGCCCCGAACATAACGATCACACTAGACTTTGAATCACCTCAAATGGACTTCCATAGCTCCTAAATCACCAACTGAAATTTGAGAAGAATGCTGATCGGGGTCTGATCTTAATTTAAGAGACTAGACAAAACTCTTCATCGCGATTGCGGAGAAAGGGGTTATGATTGTGGCCCATTAAAAGGTATATCCTCGCGATCGAGGAGGTCAAACCTCACGATTGTGATGACCAAGGGTGGTCAATGTGGGTTAGCTCTTCTTGGCGATCGTGGCCAGAGGCCTTGTGAACGCAAGAAGCATGGCCTTTGCGATAGCGGCGAAGGCTTCCCAAACGTGAAGATCAAGAGACTTGAACTTCACGAACATGGCTAACGGGCCCCCAAATGCAAAGGGTTAACTGGATTGCACCATCTTATTCACATCAGATTGTTTGGCCATGTCTTGAATTCTCTGACAAGGTGCTTGGGATTCATTTGGAACCTCGTGCACACAAATGAGATATGCTACCCCAACAAATTCAACATTATAAAAATAAGATATGCTACCCCACCAAATTCAACATTTCAGACTTAATGGAGCAGTCAAAACTTCCAACCGAGGTCGTCTTGACAAAAAGCGGGTCCCACACCTAAACTCCATTGTTAGCCAACATCCACAAGTGGGCTCGAAATTAGCCCGGAAGCCTCAAGATCCATACGAAGGGTTGTTCAAGACCAAACTCAGCGTTCTAGAGCTAACGAAACTGTCATAATTGCATTTTGAGGCCATCTTCCTGAACTTTTGACAGAAGTCAACCGTTTAAGTTTCAAAAGCTCTAAAACACAGAAACTTGCATTAAAACCAAACTAATGACCCGGTGACCAAGCTGTAAGTCCTAACAAGTCATAAATGACTTGGGGTCGCTATTGGAAAGCTCTAATCGATAAAAATAAGGCATTTGCACATAAATGACCTAGAGGGACATTACAACATCCACTACTAAAAAAGACTTTCGGTTGTGAAAGTAAGAGTCAAGAAGTACTAGAAGGCTCAAACAAGCCAGAAAACTACTCTCACATTTCATGCTCAGTCTCCTAGGTAGCCTCCTCAATTGGAGGATGCCTCTACCAGACCTTAACCACATGAATGGTTCTCGAACACAATCGCCACACATCTCTGGCAAGGATGACAACTAACTCCTCCACAAAGGTCAAACGGTCATCCAACTCAACTGAGTCATAATGGAGCACATAAGACTCATTAGGAACATACTGGCGCAACATCAAAACATGGAAAACTGGATGAATAATTGAAAAATGCAGGAGGTAAGGCCAACTCATAAGCTACATCACCAAGTATCCGAAGGATCTCTAAAGGACCAATATATCTAGTGCTAAGCTTGCCCAGTCTCTCAAATCTCATCACACTCTTCATGGGTGATACATAGAGGAATACCCAATCACTAAGTGCAAACCTCAATGGTTGATGACTACGATCGGCATAACTTTGGTGTTACTCTGAGCTACCCTGAGCTTATCATGAATCACCCACACTCGATCTAAGGCCTCCTAAAGCACATTAGTACCATATGATCTAGGCTCTGTAGACCTAATCCAACCAACTAAAGAGCGACAATACCACCATATAAGGCCTCAAACGGGGTTATTTGAATACTAGAGTGCTAGCTGTTGTTGTATGCAAACTCCGCCAAGGGTAAGAATTGGTCTTAATGACCTGTAAACTCTAATACACAAGTTCGCAACATATACTCAATGACCTAAATAGTATGCTCTGACTGCACATTAGTCTGTGGGTGGAAAGTTATGCTAAGGTCAACACGAATGCCCAACTGCTTCTGAAAGGTCCTCCAAAAACTGGAAGGGAACTGAGAATCCCGATCTGAGATAATAGACATAGGTACACCATGAAGACGAACCATCTCTCGAATGTAGATACAAGGCAACCTGTTGGTACTGAATGAAGACTAAATGCAAAGGAAGTGTGCTGATTTGGTCAATTGATTCACGTTGACCCAAATACTATCAAAACCTCAAGAATCCAAGCCAAACCCACCACAAAGTCCCTGGTGATGCAATCCGAATTCCACTATGGAATAGGTACTCTTTGAAACTCACTACTATGCCTTAAATGCTTGGCCTTCACCTATTGGCAATAGAAGCAGCGGGACACATAGTTTACAATATCTCTCCTCATACCACTCCACCAATAGTACTGCCTTAAATCACTATACATCTTTGCAGGGCCCGAATGGATAAAATATTTGGAATCATTGGCCTCACGAAGGATCAACTCAATCAAATTCTCAACTCTTGGAACACAAATATGACCAGCAAATCTCAATATCCCATCTGAATCTAAGGTAGCCTAATTGGAATCACCTCTTAACACGCAATCTCGCAGGGCAACCAAGGTCTCATCCTCAAATTGGTAACCATGAATCCACTCCAATAAGGAAGACTGAACTCCAACATAGGCCAACATATGCCTAGAATTTGAAATATCCAACCAAATCATCTTATTGGCTAAGGAATGAATATCCAAAGCCAAAGGTCGATCCATAATAGATAGGAAGGCGATACTACCCGTACTCACTTCCTTGCGGCTCATGGTGTCCGCTAATAAATTCCCCTTGTACACATGATAGAGAATAGAAAGGTCATAGTCTTTCAAGAGCTCGATCCAATGGTGTTGCCTCAAATTAAGGTCCCTATGGCTCGTAATAAATTGAGGACTCCTGTGATTATTGTAGATCTTATAATGAAATCCATACAAGTAGTGCCTCCAGATCTTAAGCGCAAAAACTACCTCCGCTAACTCCAAGTCATGAGTGGGGTAGTTGCGCTCATACAACTTAAGTTGCCTTGAAACATAACCTATAACCCGGACCTACTGCACCATTACACAACCCAAACCAATACCGGATGCGTCATAATACACCATGAAGCCCCGGCCCTCAACTGGAAGAGTCAATACATGAGCGGTGGTAAGCAACTCCTTGAGCTTCAAAAATCTCAACTCACACTCCTCACACCACTAAAATGGAACATCAAGACGAGTTAACCAGGTCAAAGGTGTTGTAATGGTGGAAAAGCCCTCCACAAACCATGTGTAGTAGCCCTCTAGTCTGACGAAGCTCGGAATCTTAGTAACATAAGAGGGCTTAGCCCAATCATGAATAGCCTCAATCTTCATCGAATCTACTATAATGCCATCCTTAGACACCATATGCCCCAAGAATGCTACAAAATCAAGCCAAAACTCACACTTTGAGAACTTGGCATAAAGTCGTTGATCTCTCAAAGTATGGAGCATAATCTTCAAATGCTGTTCATGTTCTCTCTAGCTCCGCGAGTATATCAGAATATCATCAATGAACACTACAACGAATGAATAAAGATAAGGCTTGAACCTGCTTCATCAAGTCCATAAAGGCGGTAGGGGAATTGTCAGCCCAAAAGACATCACTAGGAACTCATAATGCCTGTAACCAATCCTGGATATGGTCTTGGAGATGTCCACTACCCTAATCCTCATATGATGGTAACCAGACCTCAAATCAATCTTTGAAAATGTTGTGACACCCTGAAGCTGGTAAACTAGATCATCAATATGAGGTATGGGGTATTGGTTCTTCACCATCACCTTATTCAGCTACTTGTAGTCAATACACATCTACATGGATCCATCCTTTCTCTTCATAGATAGGATGAGGGGACCCCAAGGTGATACAGTCGTCCAAATAAATCCCTTATCAAAGAGATCCTAAATCTGAATACTGAGCTCTGTGGGGGCAATTCGATAAGGCAAAATTAGAAATAGGATGAGTGCCTGGCTCAAGTTCAATAAGAAAATCAATATCACACTCTGGGGTAGGCTAGGTAGGTCAGTAGGAAACACATCCACAAACTCACAGATGATGGGAAACGACTCAACTAAAGGAACCCCCCTACTCACATCTCGCACATAATCTAAGTAAGATAGGCAACTGCTAGCCACTAACCTCTGAGATTGAATAAAAGAGATAACTCCAACCGACGCATGACTACAAGAGCCCTACCATACCACTAGGGGATTACCAGGCATGGCTAAGATAATGGTCTTAGAAAATCAATCCAAGACCGTGCAGTAGGGGGATAACCAATCCATGTCCAGAATCACATCAAGCAATATAAGATCAGCCTGGGTGTCACACCCCTAGATAGTCACCAAACAAGATAGAAACACTTAATCCACTACTAAAAACTCACCCATAGGTGTCGACACACGCAATAGTGTTGCCAAAGTCTCCGAACTCATACTCAAACAAGAAGCATAACACATAGATACATACAAAAAAGTAGAGCCTGGATCAAATAAAGTCGAGGCGGGCTAATGGTATAAGAGAATCGTACATGTGATTACCGCATCCGATGCCTCAACCTCCGCCCTCGCTAAAGCTACATATAAGTGGGGCTGTCCACCTCTACCTTGGGAATTTGTCCTACCACCTAATCTGCCTCCCCAAGGACCACCCCTAACACCCTAGTGGCCATTACGAAAGTTTTGACCCTGGCCTCTGCCTCAAACTGGACGTGCCTGGAGATGGTCGAGCTGACCATGGAGCTGGTGTAATCATCCTATGCAAAGGGAACTCTCTAGACCAGTGGTCAAACTCCCTGCACTCAAAGAAACCCTGAAGTAATCGGCCTACCTAAGAGCAGCCACTACGGCCTAAAATACCCAACTATGACCCATCTTGACCCTGAATCAGGCCTCCATTATCCCGACTATACAAGTCACCCACTACAACATTTTAGGCCTAAGGCCACACTAAATCTGGACAACGCTTGTAAAGTGTGGCCTAAAATATTTTCGGGTACACTTTTAAAGCGTAGCCCAAGTTTTTAACTTTTGGCTTTGATAATATTGACAACACTTGTAAAGCGTACTCTTTAATGGTATAGGCTACACTTTATAAGCGTTGTTACATTATGATATAATTGGCAATAACTATTTACATATATGGCTACACTTTTAAAGTGTGCTATTTTTATAATTGTAAAAACAACACATTACAAGGGTGGCCTTAATGTTTTCACTAAAATATATATTCCCTCTAACATTTTCCACTCTCGCTCCAATTTTTATTTGGCAAATAAAATAAATCATAAAACATAAAACCTTTCAATTCTTAGGTTTCAAATCAGAAAAATTTCACAATTTCTTCAAGAACAAATTTTTCTCCAAATCTGAAATTTGCTCCAACTCTTAGGTCTTTACTTCAAATCTGAAAATTTTCAAGGCTCATCACAAATTAACAGGTATTTCTTCATCAATACATAAAGTAAAGATTTTTCACAAAGCAAAATTGAAGAACTGTTTCAAAATTTCATTGTTCATCCTCTGACATACGAAAATCCCTCATAAGTTTCCCTGTTCTAGTCTAGCTGATGAACAGGATAGAACAAAATGCTTCACTTAAGAAGATGATGTCTTAAAACTTCATCACATTGAGAGGATTTTGTTGGAATAGGGTTTATCAAGTAAAAATTTCTATCTTTTAAAGTCTAAATTTATGGCATCTAGGCTATTGCTTTGCTGTGGCTACACATTTAGCTGGTTTTGATATTCTTGTGTTGTTGGTATGATTTTTGTTGATTTTTGGGAGTCTAGCTCGTAGTTGTATTACCCACTTCAGTTGATTCTTTGCCCCAATTTTTTCTTTTAGATTTGTCTCTTTTCCTTAAACCCACTGCACTCTTGGCTAAGTTGTAGGGTAAATGCCATTACTAAGAAGTGAGAATCCACAGTATTGACTCTTGAATTCTCATCAACAGCTGAATCTGCTACTTGGGTATGTCAACTTTTAAGCAAGTTTTGTTTTTCTGAGATTCAGTAGCCCTAAGGTGAATGACTCATTTTAGGTAATGTTTTCAATGTTGAAGTGTTAAAGGTGTTGTCTTTGTACTACTCTTTTCCTCTAATTATAGTTTATCTTATTGGGTATCAATAAAAATTTTAAATGTTTGAAGAAAGGTTCTTTCTTGATGCATGTAGAACACTCTTTTTTAGGTTTAGTTTTTGGCCAAAAATTAGAGTCTCTTAGCATGAGATTTTTCAAGATTCATGTATTTAAATGATTCTTCATATGAATGTCACTGGGGAAATAAGTCATTTTAGACTATTTAGAGACTTATATTTTTAGTTTAGTGTAAGATTGTTGAGATTCTATAGTTTCAAATTAATCCTAGTTTAATAACTTCTAAGAAAAAACTGGTAAGTTTGGAATGAAATGAGCTCAATTGGATCAGAGTGAATATTGAAGATTCATATAGCTAACCCCAACTAGTTTGGGATTGTGGCATAGTTGATTGACTGATCATTGATATTTGTTTGAATGATTTTGAACTACTTAGTTAAGTTGTGGGTAGGCATTGTGGGTTTTATATCAATGCATCTTCGAACTTATTATCTGCTATGTTGATCTTGCCGACATTTACTATGCTGCTAGTTAGTCTCATACTTATTGCATTAATCACTAAATAAGTTTGAGAATTTCTTTTTTATTAGACTGATAAGCTGATTAGGGCTGAAATCGTCCATGAAAATATAGGGTTCATGTAAATCTTATAAGTATTATGTTTTTGTTGCTTCACCTTTATTAGTTTATGAAACTTGAGCTTCTTAGATTGACTAGAAGAGATTCTATCTTGTAGTAGTATTAGACCCTTAGATAAGAGAGGATTCATCTTTTCCCAGATAACAAATTGAGGATTTCTCTTTGTCTAAAGGAAAATCAGACCAATCGAACGTTTTTCTTTGCACAACTTTCAGACGAATTCCAAATTCTGAAAGGTTTCTACTTTATCAAGTAAATCATATGAAATTGTCATTGTTTTCTTTACCTCGATAAACTTTTATGTCCTATATCTAATAGGTTTTTGTGGTATCATGTAAAATGAAAAAATTATGTATCAAAATTGCTGAACCTTTTGTATCCAAAAAAGCTTCTATGTTATCAGGAAAGACTTAAAATGAATCATGTCCTTGTTCAGAAGGATTAGAAGTGATTAAAACAGGGTGAATGGGACAACTCTCTTGGTTATCTTTCATGAAGAGAGTTTTGAATCCTTTTTCTTTCTTGCGTTGGTTCTCTTTGAAAGTTAAATGGTGTTTTTTGAACAAAGTAGTTGACAGTAAGTAAAAGAGTTTAAGCAAAAGTGTTATCTTGATTAACTTTAGCCTTTTCTGTTCTACATGTGAATGTACATGTTATTTCTCATTATAGACAACTTGAAGTTTTATTTGTGTTCTGGAATTAGAGAAAAGATATGAAAGAGTAAATCTTAACCTATTCTACCTCTTTTTTCAATATGTGTGTCTAGTGAGACTTAAACCTCTTTATTAGATGGCAAAAGTAAGCTTAAGCTTGACCATGCTTAGCATTGTGTTATGTGTTTGTTGAATATGTTGAATTCCCTATGATTCTTACTATTCTTAGGATGGTTTGATTGTCAACATTTTTTTATTCTGTTAAAACTTCTATTTGACTAAGGTTGTTAATTTTCTATTTGACTAAAGGAGGAAATGAGTGAAATGAGACAAGAAATGTGACATTTATTTATTCAATTGCTGTAAAACAATCCTGGATTGAATGTTCAATATATACCACGATGTGTCGGATCTAACCTTGCTTCACCTGTTGATGCAAGTAGCGCACAAGCTGTAAGAGGCTAAAATTGTCCACATTCTTCAAGGTCAACTCAATTTTCGATTCTTCAAAAGGTATTTTGTATTTCACATTCTTTGTTGGTAGTTTGCATATTGTTATAGATATGCAATTAACTTTGGCAAAGGACATCCCCAATTTTCTCATGTATTTGTTGATGTGTCTAGCATTCTGAACTGGTTCCATTAAAGCAATAAAAGAAAATTTATGTGTTTTGTTCAACATTTGAACTCTCTGAAATGCTTTGAGTCTTAACAGACCTAATATTCCAGAAAAAGGACTTCATCATTCAGACTTGTTCTTTTGTAACCTCCTCTTTAATGTTCTAGTAGGATGAACACCTACTGTATTACCACCACTCTTTGCTTTTCTAGCTATTTTGTTGGATATTGGATTATCACCATCCCCTGTACCTTTTCCACCTTCAATAGTTTCGGAATTTCTTTGTTGTGTAGCTTGCCTCAGAGTAACTTCAACTATAGAATGTGTCACAATATCATGTAGAACCTTATGAGGTGAAGTAACAGTATTAGATGCATTCTCCTAAGATACCATTTGAATTATAGTTAGGATCTCAACTACTGCCAAACTTTAAAAAATTTGCTCATGCTGCCCCTGCTCCTTAGTCTCCCCTGTGCATAATTGTTGTTGTTATTGCTGCTGTTGTTCCACATGAGTTTATGCTCCTTATTCTCAATAAAAGAACTGTCTTTTGATGTATCTGCATGTGCTTGCTTTTGCTCTAGAACTGGATCATAAATTTTTTTCTGTTGTTGTTTTTGTGGTTTATCTTGCTTACTAGATTGTTGTTTCAGTGGAGAACTCAAAGTAAGCTCTCCATTTTCCTAAAAAAAAGCCATCTGCTGCCTTCTTACTATCATTGCCTTGCTCCTAGGATTGTTTCATACTTCCTTCTTCTAGCACTTGTACTTCCTGTTGCTTAAGATCAGGGGATTTAAAATTCTCTTCACGGATGCCTAGTTGCTGGTCAACCTCCTCCTTATGTAATAAGATTTTTTCTTTGCTGTGAGAGCCCACAATAATATCTTTCTTTTCTTTCACTGGCTAGGACTTGGTTGTACCCCTCGTATACCTGATGCATTTTCCTTACTGTTATCACCTGCTTCATTTGTTATATTAGTATCTAAAGCACTGAATTTGTTGTTGATTGCCAGTGGTTCTTTTGTTTCGTATATTCTCCACTGGGCTTGTTATTCCTCACCACTTTCCAATCCCCTGGATCCCCGAATGTCTTTCCACTAGAAAGGATTTTTGCTTTGCCCTTTTGAAAACGTTGGATCTGGGGTAACTAGGCACTTCTTCCTCTATTTCTCAATGGTTGCCTTCCACTGGCACCGGCCATCAGAACCAGTTAAACATTAGGAAGGGTTTTAGGAGAGAGAAGAGGCTTTTACTAAATAAATATTGTGCCTATCGCTCATGATCAGTTTCATAGCGACCATGCTGTTGAATTTTTTTCCTCATCCATGTGTATTCCATCTTGGTCGTGATCATTCTGGATATGTTAGTTTACATGTTGCTTCGTGATTTTCTGAGGTATTTTGGTTTTGATTGCCTTCCTTCTCGAGATAGGTTGAACGTCATCCATCATCTCCTTATCAACTCTTTGGTCTTTTGTTTTGTTAGCTTGTTCTTTCGTTTTAGCTTTGATTGGAAAATGGATTTTTTTGTACTTACTTACTATGACGTCTTATTAGCATATGGAATACATGCTTTAATAGCAACTTAGAGTTCTATTTTTCATAGCAGTACCACTACAGTGGGAAGGGGCTGGGAAGTTATTGTTAACAATGCCTAGAATTGAGCATATGAAATATTTGATTTATTTCTCTAACTTATAATTTTATTTTGAATGTGAAGGAAAATGTCGGTGATTGAATTTGAATAGCGGCCAAAAGTAAACTCGATCTATTGTAATGAAGGATAAAGAGTTTTTGTACTAATGTCATATATGTTTGAGTACATTTGGTTTTGTGGAATTTATTGCTAGTAGAGATCAATCTTTAAGCAATAGCTTTCTAAGTATGGGTTGTACAAGACATGTTTCTCGAAGTTTATTTGAAATTTATACCTTTGAATTATTTATTAGCTAATTTCTTGCTTTAGATCAGTTATATATTTAATTATGTGACTATTGAATATATGCAAATCAAAATTATTATTCTTTAAAATGAAAAGTTGTGGCTACAAAAGTTCTACACAGCATTGCCACACTTCAAAAGTGTGGCTATAGGGACATCCAATGTGTGGCTTATTTCATCTTGTACATAAGAAAAATTACACTTTATAAGTATTGCTGTAGATGAGATATAAAAGGTGACACTTTTAAAGTGTGACCAATAACAAAACAAAGGCTACGCTTGTAAGTGTAGTATAATCAAATAAAAGTGTCGCTAATGAAATACTACAAAGCATGCCCTTTATACCTTTTTGGCTACGCTTTTTAAGTGTAGCTGTTATGGCGACATTTAAAATCTGTGGCCTAATGTCAAAGGTTACACTTCTTTAGGCCACCCCCTAAAAAGTGTTGCTTAAAGTAAAAAAGTGTCGCATTTATCAAATGCCACACTTTGTTTCTAATTTAGGCTACACGTTATGGGGATGGCTAAAAGCCTAAAATGTTGTAGTGACTCTTTGAAGCCCTAGTGAGGCTTGAATAGGCCAGCTAGACTTACCTTGCTGAAACCTCTAGCGAGGCCTACCATAGAAGTCCCTAGGCCTAGTACGAGACCTTTTGTAGCTACCCTTATGCCTGGCCCTCTTGTAGCTGCCCCTATGGGCGTCGTATGGAGCTACTCAATGGTATGGGCATGCTCAACTACACCCAGAAAAGAACATCCTACCGAAACCATAGACTGAGTCTCAATTTGCATTTGGTGTCTCAAACCTCAGGCGAAGCACTAATCTCTCTCCTCTTCAATAGGTAATATCATAGTGGCTTGGTGGGAAAGCCTGTGAAACCTCACCTCATACTCAGACATAGTCATGGAGCCCTGCTCCAACCTCAAAAATTGATCATGTAGCTTATCTTTGACAATGCAGGGAATGAACATGGCCAAGAAAACCTCAGAAAACTCCGACTATGAAATCAGAGAAGACAAAGGTGGCCTAGTCTAAAGATAAGATCACCACCAGTGTATGGTTGGTCCATCAAGTTGGTACGCAGTGAAGTCAGCTCCTCTCGACTCCAGCAAGCCCAAAGTATATAGCCGCTCACGAAAAGTAGTGATAAACTCATAGGCGTCCTCTCCAATAACCTCAGAAAACCTTGGAGATGGAAGTCTCAAAAATAATCCGAGCATCTTTTGATCCTCTAGAGGAATAGCTCCAGCCGTAATCATGGGATAGGCACCCCCAGATGTTACTTGGACCTAAGGTACCTCCACTGCATGCTGACCCTACAGGGTTGGAGCTGGTGCAACTGTAGTTGTAGTTGCAGGTTAGGCCTGCTGCATAACCCCAAGAATGGTTAGAAGCTGAGTAATGTCTTCGTGGAGATCAGGAGCCATAACTAGCCCAGATGGTGGCTGGCCTAGCCCAGCCCCACCAGCTGAAGGAGAACATGAGTTGCTTAAGGTTCTTTTAGAAGCTCTAGAGTCCCCCCTTTATTAGGGGTTGTTGTTGTAGCTCTGGCCTGTTGCGGAGGCCGACCTCACACTTAGTTGAGGTACTACCTGCAGGACTGGGTGGACCACCCCTAGCCATTGAGCAGAGTGTATGAGCCATCTTTTGAAGAAAAATAAGTGAGACTTCATGAAACAAGACACACACTGCATGAAAGTGATACAAAAGAGAGAACATTTCTAATGACACCCTGTAGCCTCTCAAAGATAGGATACAGATGTCTTCACATCGAACCTCAGGACTCTACAAGGCATGACCTTTGTACAAGTGAAACTGATGAACTTGGAACTCTGATACAAACTTGTCACGACCCTAGAGTCATGATGGCACCTACTATAATCCCCCAGAAGGTAAGC
>JAGDQO010001016.1:0-94850 GCA_018342035.1 Solanum appendiculatum
AATTGTTTCCTTCCATTTGAACTTGCATATCTTCTGGCTTGAAATTCTCTGCATTGTCCCTAAATTCAATTCTAGCCAAAGATTAACATATCGTATCCTTGAAATTGAAGGGGAAACTTGGAGCAACAATAAAATTGTCTTTGTGTGACCTATATATCATGGGTTTGAGCCGTGGAATCATCCATTGACCTTTTGACAAGGAAGGCTGCCTACATCACAACCCCTCTGAGTGAACGCGGGATGATTCATGCACGGGCTACCCTTCTTTTTAATACTATATCCTCATGACGTAACTAAATTCCTATACCACTTTTCAAATACTCTCAATAGAAGGGGCAAAAATGTAACTTGATCACAAAAACAAATCAAGGTTACTTGCAAATCCTTAGATACAACCATCCATTTCTTAAACTTGACTCAACCCTCCAATACAAAGACAATATCTCAGATGGTCACTCAATTCTATGAACTTTTTGCTCAAAAAGTCACTCAACTTTGGTTTTTAACTCAAAAGTCACTCAATTATGAGTTTTTTTTCTCATAAAATCATTCAATTATGAATTCTTTTCTAAGAAAGTCACTAAACTTTGATTTTTAACTCAAAAGTCACTCAACAATGATTGTTTTACTTACAAAGTCATTCAACTATGAGTATTTTATTTACAAAGCCACCTAACCTATTTAATTGATTTTTTTCATTAAAATTTACTAACATAAAAAAATATTCTCACCAAAATTTTAACAAATAAAAAGATATCTATTTAAATAATTTAGTAAGTGATATTCTCTTTTACCTTTCGCTACTGCCAAACTATTTACCACTCAAATTGGAAACAACTTTTAGTTATTTGGATTATCGTATGATTTCAAAAGTAGATTAGCTTAAAGATCACTATAGAGTCGATCATTTCCTTATCTTGCTTCTTGGTTTCTTAATTTTTTCAACAAAAAAAAAACTAGATGCAAATCGAGTAGTAATTTTATATCGTTACTTACAAAATTATTTAAATGAATATCTTTTTATTTCTTAAAATTTACTAAAAAATATAATTTTCATGTTAATAAATTTTAATGAAGAAGTAAATTAAATAGGTTGAATAACTTTGTAAGTAAAACACTCATAGTTGAATGACTTTATTAGTAAAACACTCATACTTGAGTGACTTTAAAGTTTAAAATCAAAGTTTAGTGACTTTCTTAGAAAAGAACACACAGTTGAGTGACTTTAAAGTTTAAAATCAAAGTTTAGTGACTTTCTAAGAAAAGAACACATAGTTGAGTGACTTTCTGAGAAAAAAACTCATAATTAAGTGATTTTTGAGTTAAAAACCAAAGTTATTCTGAGAAAAGAATTCATAGTTGAGTGACCATCAGAGATATTATCTCCAAATACAACAACAAATTCCAAGGCTCAAAAGATAAAAAGCCTTTTCGACATACTTCCTTTTTAAGTTCTCCAAGAAAAAGTTGCTCAAACAAAACCATATTTGGCAAATGAAAATTTCCCACTTAAATTTTCACTTCACCAAATGCCAAAAAATAGGAATTATCAGCTTGATTTGCATAGCCAAAAGTTAATATCCAAAGGCACAGTAAGCAGTAACAAATTAGTCATCATCCTACTGTATGATCATAAATTCTCAGACAGTCGAATCTGCTCATAACAAGCCCAAATACCAAATGATACATTGAAAAATTAGAATTCGAATCGACGCGAAAATTGAAATAAAAAAAGATATGTGGATTATCAACAAATCAATTAAGTTTATGGGCAACAATGGACTTATACCCTCACCTCCCAATTGAACTCAATTAAACATCAATAACCCTACTCAATCAATCAAACAACAACCAAATGAATCCACAAATGGATGAACTAGATTGATTAAGCAAAATAAGTTAATAAGCAATCAAGAGGAGTCACTCCTAATCACTCAACTAAACTAATAGGAATCCACCTATTGATTGAGAACCTAATTTTGAAAATCCACCCAAATGGCTATCAACTACAATATTCAAGACAATATCTCAATTCATCAAACACAGGAATGAAAAGACAAAGGTAAGTATTTGTAGTATTTTCCTTTACGTGCATAGCCAAAAAGTGGCTATTTAAAATATGACCCCAATTGGTCATGCTTGATCGCCCAAATACACTTGGCATCGCCCAAGTGATCCTTGATTTCCCAAATGGCTTGATGCTAGCCCAAGTGGCTTGAGCTCGCCATCTTCACTTTGGCAATGTGCTCCTTGATCCCCAAACTCGATTGGTCTCTCGCCAAATGGATCAAACCATCGCCAAAGTCGGCAGTCTCTAGCTTCTGCCGGACTCCAAGCTATCATCCATATGAAGCCCTTCCTTCTATGCTTTATAAGATCCATCTACACTCCTCTTTGCATCCATATTGTGAGATCAATAAGATCCTCATAGCTGGTGCCAACCTTGCTCGTATCACACACCCAAACTCCATTTTAATCAAACTTTCACAAGGGGGGTCAGGATGAGCCCGGAAGCCTCAGAATTCATACCGCAGGTCCTTCTAGACTAAACTCAATATTTCAGAGCCAATGGAACCGTTAGAATTGCATTCTAAGACCGTCTTCTTGAACTTTTAACCGAAGTCAACTGTTCAAGATTCAAAAGCTCCAAAACACATAAACTTACACAAAAACTAAACGAACAACTAGGTGACCAAACTTTCATTCCCAGCAAATCATAAATGACTTGAGATCTCGAAAAGTTCTCAATGATGAAAAGAAGGCAATAAAAGAGAAATAACCTTGAGGGTTTGCAACATTTTATGCATTTAACTATGAATAAATGTTAGTTCTTAAGAAATCATTGTGTATTTTAATGGTGTTTCTACGGTGTTATAAAGGAAGTCAGTCAAAATAGAAACGGAAGAAAAATGAAGCTAAGTGCTAGCAAAAGAGAGCCCAAATGGTGGGACTGACGAATGTCACACCTCCGACAGGTCCTCAGGGCCAACGTCAGAGGCAAACAGAACCATTATGAAAAAGTGGCTTCTAACGGTCAACCTGATGGCCCATCAGGCAGACCGCTACTGTAACACCCCAAGCTTTCAAGGGATTTTGAAATGGGACTGACGAATGTCACACCTCCGACAGGTTGTCAGGGCCAGCGCCAGAGGCAAACAGAACCATTCAAAAAAAGTGGCTTCTAATAGTCAACCTGATGGCCCATCAGGCAGACCGTTATTGTAACACCCCAAACTTCCAAGGGATTTTAAAATGCAGAACTCACCTGAAGAAAGTTACCTACGGAGGCCACCTACGGGCCGTAGGTGGGAACCGTCAATGGCACTGTGAAATTTCAGGATTTCAAAGTTTCTGAACCTTGACCTACGGAATAGCAGGACGGTTCGTAGTCCAGTTGACGAGCCGTAGATGGGTTCCGTAGATACCTTCCAGACTTGGCCAAAGTTTTATCCCAAAATGAACTTTCTAAATCAATTGACGGAAGAGCAAGACGGTCCGTCAATTGATGTACGGACTATGGATCCTGTCCGTCGATTAGCCCCGACAGTTTTTTAATTAAGGGTTTTTTGGTCTTTTCCCTAATGGTTTACCTATTAAGCTAAGTCGGTTATACCCTTAATCTAAGACCTATAAATACTTTCTAAGCCTAATTCCTATCATTCTAATTTATTCCAAAACTCTCCTCTCTCAAATATTTCTCTCTCTAAAAAGAAACTCTCTTAACTCTCAAGGAAGAAGAAGAAGCTTGAATCCTCCATTGAAGACCTTCAATCTTCTCCAATTCTTGTGGATTCCTTTGAGGTATGATAGTGTTCACCATTAGGAGTCTTTTCCTCCAATGGGCCCTTCCTCTTCTTCATGATGTTCAAAGGTTTACTCTAACCCAATTGAATTAGGGTTTGTGATCAATCATTGTGGGTTCTTCAATTGTGATTCCAATTAATGATTTTATGATTCCTAGTGCACGATTTAGCGTGATAAAGTAACTTAGTGCACGAATTAGCGTGAATTGCATGATTTGATATAAAGATTGCATGAACCCCCATGATCCCAAGCTAATTCTCCCCAATTTGATAACCTATGCTTTGATTGTTGGGTTGAGTTATGATTTGATGAAGTTTATGAATTCTCTATGAAATAAAGCATGAATTATGAATGAATTGAGGATAATCATATGAATTTAGCATGATCAAGTCAAAAGCATGATTTTCCTCTATTATGTGAGTTCCTTCAAGTATGGGTAAATTGTCCTAATTATGGCTTTCTAAGCATGAGCTTGCATTGAAAGATGGTTCACTCCGTATGTGTATCGACTATCACCAATTGAAAAAGGTTACCATTAAGAATAAGTATCCTCTACCAAGGATAGATGACTTGTTTGATCAACTTCAAGGGGCTAATTATTTCTCTAAGATCGACCTTCGTTCGGGCTATCACCAATTAAGGGTGAAAGAAGATGATATTTCGAAAACGGCTTTCCAGACTAGGTATGGTCACTACGAGTTCTTGGTAAGGTCGTTTGGGTTGACAAATGCTCCTGCCGCATTTATGGACTTGATGAATAGAGTGTTTAAGCAATACCTTGACATGTTTGTGATTGTTTTTATTGACGACATTTTGATCTTCTCAAAGAATGAGGGTGAACATGTTAATCATTTGAGGATTGTGTTGCAAGTCCTCAAGGACCAACAACTCTTTGCAAAGTTTAGTAAATGTGAGTTTTGGTTAAGGTCCGTGGCTTTTCTTGGTCACATTGTTTCTAGTAAGGGCATTGAGGTAGATCCTAAGAAGACGGAAGCGGTTAAGAATTGGCCTAGACCTTTATCACCTTCGGATATTCGTAGTTTCTTGGGCTTAGCTGGTTATTATAGGAGGTTTGTTGAAGGTTTTCATCCATTGCTTCTCCATTGACGGCTTTGACTCAAAAGAAGGTTAAATTCGCATGGTCCGAGGCATGTGAGAAGAGTTTTCAAGAATTGAAGGATTGACTTACTTCGGCTCCGATATTGACTCTACCGGAAGAATCTGATGGTTTTGTGGTTTATTGTGATGCCTCGAGAATTGGGCTAGGATGTGTTCTTATGCAAAATGGGAAAGTCATTGCTTATGCTTCAAGACAACTTAAGGTGCACGAAAAGAACTATCCTACTCATGACTTGGAATTAGCGGCAGTTGTGTTTGTTTTGAAAATATGGTGACATTATTTGTACGGGGTACATGTAGATGTCTTCATCGACCATAAGAATTAGAAATATGTGTTTAAACAGAAAGATTTAAATTTCCGCCAAAGAAGGTGGCTCGAGTTGTTAAAAGACTATGATATGAGTGTTCTCTATCACCCCGGTAAGGCTAACGTGGTGGCGGATGCTCTTAGTCGATTATTTATGGGTAGTGTTGGTCATGTTGAGGATGATAAGAAAGAGTTGGTTCGCGATGTCCATAGATTGGCTCGATTGGGTGTTATATTAGTTTATTCTACTAAAGGTGGTGTTACGGTTCACAAGGGTTCTGAATCCTCTTTTGTGCATGATGTGAAAGCTAAGCAAGGTCTTGATCCTAACTTGGTTGAACTAAAGGAAGTGGTACTTAAGAAGTCCATAGAGGTTTTCTCCCAAGGGGGAAATGGTGTGCTTCGATATCAAGGTCGTTTGTGTGTTCCCAATGTAGAGGGCTTAAGGGAGAAAATTTTATCGGAAACCCATAGTTCTCAATATTCCATCCACCAGGAGCTACCAAAATGTACCGTGATTTGTGGGAAATTTATTGGTGGAACGGAATGAAGAAAGATATTGCGGAATTTGTGGCTAAGTGTCCTAACTGTCAATAAGTGAAAGTTGAGCATCAAAGGCCGGGAGGTTTGACCCAAGATATTAGTATTCCTACCTGAAGTGGGAAGATGTGAATATGGATTTTATTGTGGGTTTGCCTCGAACGAGGCGACAATATGATTCGATTTGGGTTGTTGTGGATAGAATGACAAAGTCAGCCCATTTCATTCCCATCAAGACTTCTTATTCGGCGGAGGAATATGATAAGTTGTATTTTAGGGAGATGGTTAGGCTACATGGAGTGCCTTTATCCATTATCTCCGATCATGGTGCACAATTTACTTCTCAATTTTGGAAGTCGTTCTAAAAAGGTCTTGGTACTCGTGTTAAGCATAGTACGACCTTTCATCCCCAAACCGATTGGCAAGCAGAGCGTACTATTCAAACCTTGGAAGATATGTTGAGAGCTTGTGTAATTGATTTAAAGGGTACTTGGGATGATCACTTGCCTTTGATTGAGTTTGCTTATAACAATAGCTACCATTCTAGTATTGGTATGGCTCCATTTGAGGCTCTCTATGGTAGGAGGTGTAGATCTCCTATAGGTTGGTTTGAAGTTGGTGAAATTGCTTTGATAGGCCCGGAGTTGGTGCATGAGGCTATGGAGAAAGTTTGACTTATTAGGGAGAAGTTGAAAACGGCTCAAAGTCAACAAAAGTCCTATGCCGATGTTAGAAGAAGAGAATTAGAATTCGATGTGGATGATTGGGTTTACTTGAAAATCTCACCCATGAAGGGTGTAATGAGATTTGGGAAGAAAGGGAAGCTTAGTCCCCGTTATGTAGGCCCATATCAGATTTCGAGACGTGTTGGTAAGGTTGCTTATGAGCTTGACGTGCCTAATGATTTGGCATCTGTGCATCCGTGAAACGACCCAAATGCCCGAAAATGTGCTTCGGAAACACCTATAATTGTAATTTCCATATATCTCAAAATCCGTGCATGATTTCGGAAATTCGACTTCATATTCTTATTCGTGGGGTCAAATTGAGTGGGAAATGGGTCTAACCCGAATTTTAGAGCAACCGTATCAAAATTCGAAAATCGCAAAAATTGCGATTTTGAGGGTCAACTTTAAAGGGGCATATCTCTTAGCACACAAGGAACTGGAAGGGCTGAAACCTATCAAATTAAAGCTCTTTGAGTTAGCTTTCCAACGCACTTGGTTTCACCTTATTCCGCGTTAGGATGAGGGAGTTATGACCATTTTCGTAAAACCTGTCTGTGCAGAATTTCCAATTCCAGTGAGCGATTTTCTAGGCGGGTTGGAGTCATTTTTTATAAAAAGGGGATATGTCCCATACTTAGTCATTTTCTTAACTCCAAAAAACACTCTCTAAGCCCTCTCCAAAAATTCCACCAAGATCTTCAACCAAATTCAAACATCTCAAGCTCTAATTCCGGATTCAAGACTCAATCTCAAGCTTCGATTCTCCATTCCAATCTTCATCAAGGATTCTCCAAAGTTGAGGTATGTGGGTTTGATTGTGGAAACCTTCCTTTCCACAAGTCCAACCATTTATCCTCTATTTCTACTTCAAGTTTATGGGTCCTCATGATCAATTATGAACTCTTGAATTACGGAATTACTACTACACACCCTATTATGGTCCTTTTTGCATATTATCATGAAATGGAATTTTTATGTGATGTTTATGGTTTACATGCTTCCATGATCAAATTATGAAGGTTGATATATATATGTATGTTGTTGGTGGGCTGATTTATATGGATTTTGGAATTGGTTGGACTTAGTATTCTTGAAATACATGATTTCATTTACATGAACAATTGCCCACCTTGTGTTTGATAAAATGCCCATTTATAGAATTCTTAGGAAAGGGAAGGTCCAAGGTACGTCCTATGAGTCGGATGGTTATGTAATTACTGAAATGATGATAAAATGGACACATGTATATGATTTTCTCTATATAAGTGTTGTGAGTCGACCAAGCCTAGTACGGGGGGTAGTAGGCCCGTATAACCGTATCGAGGGGTTGGTACCTTGGTTGCCTAGTACGGGGGGGAGTAGGCCCGTATAACCATATCGAGGGGTTTGTACCTTGGTCCCTAGCACGGGGGGTGGTAGGCCCGTGTAACCATATCGAGGGGTTTGTAACCTTGGTCCTAGCACGGGGGGTGGTAGGCCCGTGTAACCATATCGAGGGGTTTGTACCTTGGTCCCTAGCACGGGGGGTGGTAGGCCCGTGTAACCATATTGAGGGGTTTGTACCTCTTTCGCCTCTCCAAGGGGGTGGTAGGCCTTGGAAATACTATATTGATGGTCACTCGCCACACATGTACTACGTCCCACTAAATATGATTTTTATGTAAGCATCATTATACATATCATTTCATTAATATGCTATCTATTGGGTATGATTACGCATTTTTCCTATGATGTCCATCTAATGTAGCCTTGCATTGCATCCCATATACTTAGTACATTCAAATGTACTAACGCATACTCTATGCCTACATGATGTCACCATGTAGGACCAGCACCGCTTGACCATCCTCCTCCGCGTGGCTAGTACGATTTTCTATAGTGGTTATTGGTGAGTCCTCCATTTCGGGGACGTTGCTCATGATCTTTTGCTATGTATAAAACTTTTCCTTTCTAGTTATGTTTTGACTATGAGGGTGAGCCCGGTAGTTTGTCTTGGCCCCCGCTAAGTACTCATGTTTAGAGGTGGTGTTGGACAAGTTGTGTTTTATGCTTGAGCTTGACTCATCTATGGTATTTATGTATCATTTTTTTTTTCTTCTTGCTCCCTTAGTCCCGATTTCCCCTTGACTATGCTTATCGCTTATGGTCATTTAATTGCTTCCGCGACCAAGGATGTGTAATGATACGCTATGAGGCTTGTTTGGGTTCCTTCGGGTTTCCCATTCGCCGGTCACATCTAGGCCCTAGGCTTGGGTCGTGACAAACTTGGTATCAGAGCACTAGGTTGAATGATCCTCGGAGTCCAACACACCGCGTTGATTAGAGTCCGATTCATGGTTGTGTTGTGCACCACAACTATGAGTAGGAGGCTATGAGACGTTTTAGGAAATGTTTCCCTTCTTCATGTTCTAAGTCGTGCTGTAGAGTTGAATTAAGTTCTTCCCTAACGGTTGTTCTTTGCTATGCAAGATCATGTCTAATACAAGAGGAAGACGAGCCCGACTTGTTGCGTGAGTCATATAAGGTGTCTACTCCTATTGGTGCATATATTGTTGCTAGGAAGGTCTATAGAAATTGTCCTATTTGCATCTTGCATAAAATATTGCCTTGTGACCTTGTTGAATTGAACATGGTCGATTTTGATGTTGTTCTTGGGATGGATTGGTTGCATGCATACTATGCTTCTATTGATTGTAGAACCCGAAGGGTCAAGTTCCAATTCCCAAGTGAACCCATTCTTGAGTGGGAAAGCCAAAATGTGGTAGTCAAGGGTAGATTCATCTCTTGCATTAAAGCCCGTAAGTTGATCTCTAAGGGGTGTCTCTATCACCTCGTGAGGGTTAGGGATGTGGAGTCCAAAACCCTTCTTATAGAGTCGGTTCCGGTCGTAAATGAATTCCTTGATGTCTTTCCTAATGACCTTCCCGGTGTTCCTCCCGAAAGGGAAATAGATTTTGGCATAGACCTCCTCCCCGATACTCAACCCATTTCTATTCCCCTTACCGTATGGCCCCGGCGGAGTTAAAGGAGTTGAAAGAACAATTGAGGGACTTGTTGGAGAAGGGTTTTATTAGGCCTAGCCAATCACCATGGGGTGCACCGGTGTTGTTTGTGGAAAGAAGAAAGAGGGTCCCTTAGGGATGTGTATTCGATTACCGGCAACTCATAGGGTCACCGTCAAGAATAAATAATCCTCTTCCTAGGATGATGACGTTTTTCGAACACCAATTGCAAGGGGCTAGCCACTTCTCTAAGATTGATCTTCGGTCCGGGTATCATCAAAGTGAGGTGAGGGAGGGTGACCATTCCCAACGACAGCTTCGCGACTAGGTATGGACATTAATGAATTTGTGGTCATGTGCCTTTGGGTTGACCAATGCACCGGCTACCTTCATTGGACCTAATGAATAGGGTTTTAAACGCGCTACCCTTGATTCCTTTGTTGTGGTCTTCATTGATGATATTTTTAAATCTATTCGCATAGCGAGGACGAACATATGGGTCACTTGAGGGTTGTGCGCAAAGATTCAGAGAAGAGAAGTTGTATGCCAAGTATGAAAGTGTGAATTTTGGTTGAGGGAGGTTGCCTTCCTAGGTCATGTGGTGTCGGGGGATGGTATTAAGGTAGACCCTAAGAAGACCGATGTGATTAGAAATTGGCCTAGGCCATTGACCCCATCGGATATTAGGAGCTTCTTGGGCTTAGCGGGTTACTACCGGAGATTTGTGAATGGGGTTTCTTCTATTGCTTCTCCCATGACTAAGTTGACACAAAAGAAGGCTAAGTTTGAGTGGACCGACGAGTGCGAAAGGAGTTGTCAAACCTTGAAAGATAAACTTGTGTCCGCTCCTATATTGTCACTACCGGATGGGCTTGAGGGAATTTGTTGTGTATTGTGATGCTTCTAGAGTTGGCTTGGGTTGTGTCCTAATGCAAAATGGTAAGGTGATAGCCTATGCTTCTAGACAACTCACAGTGCATGAAAAGAACTATCCTACGCATGATCTTGAATTAGCCGCGGTGGTGTTTGCTTTAAAGATTTGGCGTCATTATTTGTATGGGGTACATGTCGATGTGTTCACCGATCATAAGAGCCTCCAATATGTCTTCACCCAAAAAGATCTCAACTTGAGACAAAAAAAGGTGGCTAGAATTTCTTAAAGATTATGATATGAGTGTGCATTATCATCCCGGTAAAGCTAATGTGGTGGCGGATGCTTTGAGTAGGGTGTCTATGGGTAGCCTAGCTCATGTTGATATTGGTGATAGGGAAATGGCTAGGGAGGTACATCGGTTGGCTAGGTTGGGGGTTAGGTTGAAAGAGGTTGGTATTGGTGGTGTGGTCGTTGTTGATGGTGCTAGGTCTTCCTTGGTTGATGAGGTGATAGCAAAACAAGATCTTGATTCTTCCTTGTTTGAATTGAAGGCCTTGGTGAAAGAGGGCAAGGTGGAAGTTTTCTCCCAAGGGGGGAGATGGTGCCCTTAGGTACCAAGGTAGGTTGTGTGTGCCTTGTGTTGATGGTTTGAGGGAGAAAATTCTTGAGGAGGCTCATAATTCTTCCTACTCCATCGACCCCGGTTCCACCAAAATGTATAGAGATTTGAGGGATGTGTATTGGTGGAGAGGCATGAAGAAGGACATTGCCAAATTCGTCTCCGGTTGTCATAGTTGTCAACAAGTCAAGGCCGAACATCAAAGGACGGGTGGTCTAACCCAAGACATAGAGATTCCTACTTGGAGTGGGAAGAAATTAATATGGATTTTGTAGTTGGTTTACCCAAGCTAGAAAGTTTTGATTCTATTTGGGTTGGTGGTTTGATAGGATGACAAAAATCGCTCATTTTTCCTACGGTAAAGACAACAATATGGGGGCGGAAGATTATGCAAGGTTATATATTCATGACTTGGTAAGGTTGCATGGGATTCCTCTATCCATCATATCGGACTGTGGTACTCAATTTACTTCACACTTTTGGAAGCCTTTTCAAAGGGGTCTAGGTACGAGAGTTAAGCTTACTACGGCCTTTTACCCGCAAACGGATGGACAAGCCGAAAGGACTATCCAAACACTTGAGGATATGCTTAGGGCTTGTGTATTGGAGCTTAAGGGTAGTTGGGATAATCATCTTCCATTGATTGAGTTTGCCTATAACAATAGCTATCATTCTAGCATCGGTATGGCTCCTTTTAAGGCTCTCTATGGGAGGCGTTGTAGATCACCGGTTGGGTGGTTTGAGGTTGGTGAGGTGGCCTTGTTAGGACCAGACCTAGTTATGGAGGCTCTTGAGAAGGTTAGGATGATTAGAGAAAGGTTGAAGATAGCCCAAAGTCGCCAAAAGTCCTATGCCGATGTGAGGAGAAGGGCTCTTGAATTCTGAGTTGGTGATTGGGTTTATTTGAAAGTGACACCCATGAAGGGTGTGGTTCGTTTTGGTAAGAAGGGCAAGTTGAGCCCAAGATACGTGGGTCCCTATAAGGTGATGAGGAGAATTGGCAAGGTAGCTTATGAGTTGGAATTGCCTAGCGAGATGGATTTGGTTCATCCGGTATTTCATGTGTCTATGTTGAGGAAGTGTGTGGGTGATCCGAATGCCATTGTGTCTCTTGATGTTGTGGGTGTTGTTGAAGATAATTTGACCTATGAAGAGGTTCCGGTCCAGATTTTGGATAGACAAGTGAAGAGGTTGAGAAACAAAGATGTGGCTTCCATTAAAGTCCTTTGGAGAAATCAACAAGTTGAAAGTGCTACTTGGGAGGCCGAAGCGGACATGCAAAGGCGATATCTTTATCTTTTCCACTCCACTCAAGCCTAAGGTATTGATCTAAGCCCTTTATAAAATCTCAGGTCTTAAGTTCAGCCCCCATGTCATTGCATACATTCATGCTTAAGTTGACAAGTTCATTGTGGTTTTACAACTATGTTGAGGTTTTGAAATAAGGTGTAAGTGCATTGTTGCATCCTTATGTGGGCTGAAATTGCCATGTTTGTGTCTCTCATGTACGTTCTTTAACATGCGGGGACGAATGTTCCCAAGGGGGAGATATTGAAACGACCCAAATGCCCGAAAATGTGCTTCGGAAACACCTATAATTGTAATTTCCATATATCTCAAAATCCGTGCATGATTTCGGAAATTCGACTTCATATTCTTATTTGTGGGGTCAAATTGAGTGGGAAATGGGTCTAAACCGAATTTTAGAGCAACCGTATCAAAATTCGAAAATCGCAAAAATTGCGATTTTGAGGGTCAACTTTAAAGGGGCATATCTCTTAGAACACAAGGAACTGGAAGGGCTGCAACCTATCAAATTAAAGCTCTTTGAGTTAGCTTTCCAACGCACTTGGTTTCACCTTATTCCGCGTTAGGATGAGGGAGTTATGACATTTTCGTAAAAAACCTGGTCTGTGCAAGAATTCCAAAATTCAGTGAGGCGAACATTTTCTAGGCGGGTTGGAGTCATTTTTTATAAAAAGGGGATATGTCCCATACTTAGTCATTTTCTTCTAAACCTCCAAAAACACTCTCTAAGCCCTCTCCAAAATTCACCAAAGATCTTCACCATAATTTCAAACATCTCAAGCTCTAATTCCGGATTCAAGACTCAATCTCAAGCTTCGATTCTCCATTCCAATCTTCATCAAGGATTCTCCAAAGTTGAGGTATGTGGGTTTTATTGTGGAAACCTTCCTTTCCACAAGTCCAACCATTTATCCTCTATTTCTACTTCAAATTTATGGGTCCTCATGATCAATTATGAACTCTTGAATTATGGAATTACTACTACACACCCTATTATGGTCCTTTTTTCATATTATCATGAAATGGAATTTTTATGTGATGTTTATGGTTTACATGCTTCCATGATCAATTATGAAGGTTGATATATATATGTATGTTGTTGGTGGGCTGATTTATATGGATTTTGGAATTGGTTGGAATTAGTATTCTTGAAATACATGATTTCATTTACATGAACAATTGCCCACCTTGTGTTTGATAAAATGCCCATTATAGAATTCTTAGGAAAGGGAAGGTCCAAGGTACGTCCTATGAGTCGGATGGTTATGTAATTACTGAAATGATGATAAAATGGACACATGTATATGATTTTCTCTATATAAGTGTTGTGAGTCGACCAAGCCTAGTACGGGGGGTAGTAGGCCCGTATAACCGTATCGAGGGGGTGGTACCGTTGGGTTGCCTAGTCGGGGGTAGTAGCCCGTTAAACACATATCGAGGGGTTTGTACCTTGGTCCCTATGCCACCGGGGGGTGGTAGCCCGTGTTCACCATATCGAGGGGTTTGTACCTGTCCCTAGCACGGGGGGTGGGTAAAGGCGCCGTGGTAACCATATCGAGGGGTTTTGTAGCCTTGGTCCCTAGCACGGGGGGTGGTAGGCCCCGTGTAACATATTGAAGGGGTTTGTACTCTTTCGGGCTCTTCCAAGGGGGTGGTAGGCCTTGGAAATACTCTATTGATGGTCACTCGCCACACATGTACTACGTCCCACTAAATATGATTCTTATGTAAGCATCATTATACATATCATTCATTAATATGCTATCTATTGGGTATGATTACGCATTTTTCCTATGATGTCCATCTAATGTAGCATTGCATTGCATCCCATATACTTAGTACATTCAAATGTACTAACGCATACTCTATGCCTACATGATGTCAGCATGTAGGGACCGGAGCACCGCTTGACCATCCTCCTCCGCGTGGCTAGTACGATTTTCTATAGTGGTTATTGGTGAGTCCTCCATTTCGGGGACGTTGCTCATGATCTTTTGCTATGTATCAAACTTTTCCTTTCTAGTTATGTTTTGACTATGAGGGTGAGCCCGGTAGGTTGTCTTGGCCCCCGCTAAGTACTCATGTTTAGAGGTGGTGTTGGACAAGTTGTGTATTATGCTTGAGCTTGACTCATCTATGGTATTTATGTATCATTTCTTTTTTTCTCTTGCTCCCTTAGTCCCGATTTCCCCCTTGATTATGCTTATCGTTTATGGTCATTTAATTGCTTCCGCGACCAAGGATGTGTAATGATACGCTATGAGGCTTGTTTGGGGTTCCTTCGGGTTCCCCATTCGCCGGTCACATCTAGGCCCTAGGCTTGGGTCGTGACAGGGGTACTTGGCCATCATATCGGCTTCGACCTCCCAAGTAGCACCCTCAACTAACTGATTCCTCCAAAGAATTTTTATGAAAGCAATTTCTTTGTTTCTCAACTTTCGAACTTGACGGTCTAGAATCTCAACCGAAACCTCTTCATAAGAAATACTCTCTTTCACGCCAACACTTTTTAATGGCACAACTGAAGTAGGATCACTATTACATTTCTTCGCCAACAAAACATGAAACGCTGGATGCACCGATGCCAAATCTGAAGGCAAATTCAACTCATAAGCCACTTTACCGAAATGCCTCAAGATCTGATATGGGCCTACATAACGGGGACTAAGCTTCCCTTTCTTTCTAAATCTCATCACACCTTTCATGGGTGAGATTTTCAAGTAAACCCAATCATTAATGGCAAATTCAAGTTCTCTTTTTCTAACACCCGCATAGAATTTGTGTTGACTCTGAGCCGTCTTCAATCTATCCCTTATGAGTCAAACTTTCTCTATAGCATCATGAACTAACTCAAGCCCTATCAAAGAAACCTCACCAACTTCAACCCGACGAATAGGAGACCTACACCTATTACCATAGAGAGCCTCAAAAGGAGCCATCTGAATACTCGAGTAATAACTGTTATTATAAGCCAACTTAATCAAAGGTAAATGATCATCCCAATTACCTTTAAAGTCACTCACACAAGCTCTCAATATATCCTCAAAAGTATGAATAGTCCGTTCAGCCTAAGTATCGGTCCGCGGGTGAAAAGTTGTGCTAAGCTTACCTTGAGTACCAAGTCCTTTCTCAAACGATCTCCAAAACAAAGAAGTGAACTGAGTACCTCTGTCTGAAATGATGGATAAAGGCACACTATGCAACATAACAATCTCACGAATATAAAGCCTAGCATAGTCCTCGACTGAATAGGAGGTCTTCACCGGAAGATAATACGCTGACTTAGTCATTTGGTCTACAACAATCCAAACAGAATCATGTAATTAGCGAGTACGAGGTAAACTCGTAATGAAGTCCATATTCAAATTTTCCCACTTCCAAGTAGAAATACTAATATCCTGAGTCATACCTCTTGGTTTCTGATGCTCAACTTTCACTTGTTGGAAATTCATACACTTAGCCACAAATTCTACAATATCCTTCTTCATTTCATTCCATAATAGACTTTCGGTAGATCACGGTACATCGTAGTGGCTCTCGGGTGAATAGAATACCTAGAATTGTGAGCTTCTAATAAAATCTATTGCCTCAATTTATCAACATTGAAAATACATAAACGAGCTTGGTAACGAAGTATACCATCTCCCCATTGGGAGAAAGCCTCTTTTGAAACTGTTTTCTTCAATTCAACCATAGTCAGATCACTATCCTATTTAGCCTTAACTTCTCACACAAGAGACGATTCTGAACCTTTCTAAATAATAATACCACCATCCTCTGAATCACCCAAATGGACATTCAAACGAGCTAGTCTATGCACATCACGAATCAACTCCTTCTTACCATCCTTAATGTGAAAAACACTATTCAAAGACAATCGGCTAAGAGCATAGATAACCATATTTGCTTTACCCGGATGGTAAAGAACACTCATATCGTAGTCCTTCAACAAATCAAGCCACCTCCTTTGGTGAAGATTCAAATTCTTTTGCTTGAACACATATTGCAAACTCATATGATTGGTGAACACATCTATATGAACACTGTACAAATAATGTCTCCAAATCTTCAAGGCAAACACAACTGCCACTAACTTCAAATCATGAGTCGGGTAGTTCTTTTAATGAATCTTAAGTTGCCTCGATGTATAGGAAATTACCTTACCGTGTTGCATCCGAACACAATCAAGCCCAATTCTAGAAACATCAAAATATACCACAAACTCATAGGAACCTTCTGGCAAAGTCAAAATCGGGGCTGAAGTGAGTCGAGTCTTCAACTCTTGAAAACACTTTTCACAGGCCTCAGACTATTGAAATTTCACCTCCTTCTTCTGAGTCAAAGTAGTCAAAGGTGAAGCAATAGATGAAATACCTTCCACAAACCATCTGTAATAACTAGCTAATCTAAAGAAACTCGTAATATTTGAGGGAAAGAGAGATGTAGACCAGTTCTTAACTGCCTCAGTCTTTTTAGGATAAACTTGAATACCCTTTCCCGAAACAATGTGGCCAAGGAACGCAACCGACCTCAACTAGAACCCACATTTTCTAAACTTAGCAAACAACTAACGATCCTTCAGAATTTTCAAGATAATCCTCACATGATCGGCATGCTCATCCTCTGAGAATACATTAAGATGTTATCGATGAACACAATCACGAACATATCAAAATATTGCTTGAACACCTTGTTTATCAAATCTATAAAAGTTGTAGGAGCATTCGTTACTCCAAAAGACATAAGTACAGATGCATAGTGACTATACCGAGTTCTGAAGGCTGTCTTCGGAATGTCACACTCTCTCACTTTCAATCGAAGGTTAATCTTGGAGAAGAAGCTACACCCTGAAGTTGATCGAACAAGTCATTAATCCTTAAGATGGATTCTTATTCTTAATTGTGACCTTGTTGAATTGTCAATAATCAATACATATTTGGAGAGAACGATCTTTTTTTCAAACAAACAAGACTGGAGCACTCCATGGTGAAATACTCGGTCTAATGAAACCCTTATCAAAGAGGTCCTTTAGCTGGTCCTTCAACTCCTTAAGTTTTGATATAACCATTTTGTAAGGAGGAATAGATATAGGATGGGTATCAGGAAGAAGATCAATTCCAAAGTCCATTTCCCTTTCGGGAGGAACTCCAGGAAGATCATCGAAAAACACTTCTGGAAACTCGTTCACAACAGGAACTGACTCAAGAGTAGGGTTTCAAAATTCATATCCCTAACCCAAACTAGATGATGTACCCTTTTGCAATCATCTTTCTGGCTTTAAAGCACGAGATAAACTGACCTTTAGGAGCTGAATTACTACCTTTCCACTTTATGACTGGTTCATTCGAAAACTAAAACTTAACCAATGGGGTTCTACCGTCAATAGAGACATAACAAGCCTGAAGTCAATCCATACCAAGAATAACATCGAAGTCAAGCATATCTAACTCTACCAGATCAATTGAGGTGATTTTTTGAAAACTTGAGATCAGTATAGACCCGTTTAGCAACAATAGAATCACCGATAAATGATAATTTCCAGTAATCATAATATCTTAAATTAAAATTTTGTTCATATAAACTTGTTGTACGGGTAGAACCCACTAGTTAAGCCCAAACAAAATTATTATCAATTTTGATCCAACTACTATTAAGTGTCATTTGATTACTGATTTAAAAGTGATTTATGCAAATATTAAATTATGCATTTTTAATATCATGTTTGATAGTTGATTAAGATGTAAATTATTCATGTATCAAATTAATAGGGTGTTTGATTTAGAATTTAAAAATCCGTATAACTAATACATGCACAAATTACAAGAGTATTTGTATATTATTTTATGCGAAAAAAATGGAATAATTCATACATGAATAATTAAACCTTATATAACTAATATATGTATAAAATAATACACAAATTATTGAGAAAAAGTTCAAATATGCCATCGAACTTTGAGAAAAAGTTCATCTATGTCATTTTTGTTTGAAAAAAAAAACACTCATTCATGTCATTATGGGTTAACTGTCATCCGATTTTGCAAAACAATTTTGTCCATATGTCGAACGATGATTCAACTACGTCATTATTT
Organism: Solanum appendiculatum; assembly: GCA_018342035.1. NCBI lineage: Eukaryota > Viridiplantae > Streptophyta > Magnoliopsida > Solanales > Solanaceae > Solanum > Solanum appendiculatum. Next base: position 18,394 of record JAGDQO010001016.1, read on the forward strand.
TCTTTTTAAATCAACCAAATTTCTAAAACCCATTTGAATTAAAAGAACACCCAAATTATAAATTCATTCATAAAAATTATGTGTATTATTTTAATATAAATATTTTTAAAAGTGTCCATTATTCTTAATATTTATAGTTTTCTTATGTCTTATTTGATTTCATTCACTTTTTTTTGTATTCGTTCAAAAATAACTTATTTTAAGTACAATATACTTCAAATTAAATTTGAAATCAAGTCATAGGAAAGATAGAGAAAATTAATGTCATAACCCAAAGTACCCCCTAGGTGTGACATGGCGTGTAGGAGCCCGAGAGACCCCCACAAGCCACTTAGCATACACATACATAAGGTAAAGACAAAAATGGGAAAAGAAATAGAAAATCTCATAAAAATAAGAGTTTCCAAGCGGAAGTCTTGACTATGTCTCAAAAGCCATCTAATACAATAGAATGATCAGGACGTAACCCGTACATCATATACAAGTCTAAAACTGAAAGTAAAGGAGAGCAATAAAGTTTCTTAGTCCCCGAATGCATGAGGAATCACCAAGGATGATAGCTCGAACTCTGAAAATAACTAACCACGAGAGTGCGAAGGATGACTCTCTGACCCTACATTATAAGAGAATGAAGGCACAAGTATGCATTAGTACACGGAATGTACTAAGTATGAAGCAAATGTATATAATCACATAAATCATGCAAATGAGATGCTTTCATATAGGAAATCATGCTAATGATATATCGTCATGAACATGCAATGACCAAACTAAATCATGTGACAATAGGGTTAGAAACTCAATGCATAAACATGGTCAATGCAAGCTAGTCATATCATAAGTCTTGTCTCGTGAGATACTTCTAGTACCGTAGTTCATTATTATGGGATTTTTACGTTTAACCAACATAGACCATGTGAGCTATAACATGGAATCCAGTGTCTGCCCCACACCGAAAAGGGGAGTGATGTCTATCCACACCACTAGAAAGGGTGTCCTACTTGCCAAGGTAAGGACCATAAATCTATAGCTTATGTGGATCCACTAGCTATGTGTCTATCTGAGACAAAACCTATGAGGCACGTAGTTATGGGACTTAAGGATTGCTACTAAAGGTCCACGGACGTTAAACGGAAACCTTCATCCCAAAAGCCCGCTCGGTGCTGAGTAAAATCCCAAGGAATAGTCAATTAAGCTTATTCATATTTTAACCAAGGAAGAGATACATCTAGGGTTACCAAATCTAAGCTAAGATCATATCAAGATGTTTCAACTACCATGGGCTTGCCCAAGCTTACGTCATTAGAATAGCTCCTAATCGATTCCTAGGTGAGAAAGCCTTTCAACCATATGAACCCTAATTTTATGTGAGAAAACATTTCACATTCATACTTATAGCTTATTGTGAAGAAAACCTTTTCACAACTCATGGATGCCATCATCTATATGCACCCTAGCAATTATAAGCATAATTCTCATGAAATATGCATCTCTTATGCAAGCTATTCATATACATGCATCTCTTATGCAAGCTACTCACATGTTCATAAATCAGGATCTAGTATAGGTACATGTCAATTCATCTTAGAATCATGCAATAAACTAGAATCATGCATATTTTTGATGAATTACATAAGTTCATAAATGCATGGATCATACTTCATCATGAATTCATAACTAGGAATCATGGCTCATGCATGGGCTCATACAATTTCTACTCAAATAATATAAATCACGCTAAATCGTACACTAAATTACTTTATCACGCTAGATCGTGCACTATGAATCATAAAATCAACAATTGGAATCATAATTTTTTAACCCATAAGAATTAATCAAAACCCTAACTCAATTTGGGGAAATTGAACCTTGAAAATTGAAGAAAACTAGGGACCCAATGGAGGAAAGAACTCCAATGGTGAATGCTAACATACCTCAACAAAGCCCACAAGAAATTGCTAAAAATCAATGACCTTCAATGGAGGATCCTAGCCCTTCTTCTTCCTTGAGAATTAAGAGAACATTCTAGAGAGAGAATTATTTGGGAAATTGGGAATGTAATTATTGAAGGAATATTTGGGAAGAAAGACTTATATAGTGGGTCAATTTAGGGGCAAAGTCGTAATTAAAAAGACTTAAAAGAATTGGGAAAAGACACAACAACCCATGGAAAATAACTGCCGAATGAAGTCTACAGTTCCAACCTACGGTTCGTAAGAATTCCTACGGACCGTCCTGTTGAACCATAGAAAACTTCAGAAACCCAAAATTTAGGACACTTTCTACGACTTCAATCTACGGCCCGTAGGCCATTCTTCGGTCCGTAGGTCCAACCCGTAGAACCCAACTTGACCCTCAGAAATTTGACTAAGCATGGAACACTTTGACGGGACCTTTCTACGGTCCGTGGAAAGACCTACGGTCCGTCCTATTAGCCCGTAGACTCGACTTCAGAGACTTAATTTTCAAAACATTTTACCCTCTTTCTACGGATGCATTCTACGGTCTGTCAACTAGCCTACGACCCGTAGAGTGCGTCCGTAGAAAGTGACTCTGAGCCAAAAACTGAAAAACTTTCTCTTTCAAAAACTGAGGTGTTACAATATCTCCCCCTTGGGAACATTAGTCCCCGAATGGAACTCTGCTAACAACAACAAGATAAGGGGAAACAACAATTCTATGATTCCAATCATGAATGCAACTACATAATGCACATATTCGAGGAGGAAGATCAACTTCAAGCCAAAGCATGCTTCATCACAAAATGTCAGGTCATAATCACTTAATGAATGCATGCAGAAGGAACCATGAGAATGACTAAGACGCATGAATCCCAAAAATAAACCATGAGGAGCTAAATACCTCAAGCTAGGGAAGACTCGGAAGGAAAGAGATGAGGATAACGGGACATCATATCGGCCTCGGCCTTCCACGTAGCACCCTCAACTAATTTATTCCTCCACAATACCTTAACGGAAGCAACTTCTTTGTTTCTCAACTTCCGGACTTGTCGGTCTAGAATCTCAACCGGATCCTCTTCATAAGATAAACTCTCTTTGATGCCAAGACTTTCTAAAGGCACTATGGTTGTCGGATCTCCAACACACTTCTTCAAAAGAGACATATGGAAAATCGGATGAACCGATGCTAACTTATTAGGCAACTCAAGCTCATAAGCAACCTTGCCAATGCGTCTAAAAATCTTATATGGGCCTACATACCAGGGACTAAGCTTCCCCTTCTTACCAAATCTTATGACACCCTGCATGGGCAAAATTTTCAAATAGACCCAATCATCAACCTCAAACTCAAGATCCCTTCTCCTAACATCAGCATAGGACTTTTGTCGACTTTGAGCCATTTTCAACCTTTCTCTAATAAGCCGAACTTTCTCCATAGCCTCATGCACTAATTCGGGACCCATCAAAGAACCTTCACCCACCTCAAACCATCCTATAGGAGACCTATATCTCCTACTGTAAAGAGCCTCAAATGGAGCCATACCAATACTTGCATAGTAACTATTATTGTAGGCAAACTCAATCAAAGGCAAATAATCATCCCAATTACCCTTGAAATCAATCGCACATGCTCTTAGAATATCCTCTAAGGTTTGGATAGTACGCTCCGCTTGCCCATCGGTTTGGGGATGAAAAGTCATGCTAAGCTTAACCTTGGTACCAAGACCCTTTTGGAAGGACTCCCAAATTGAGAAGTGAATTGGGTAACTCTATCGGAGATAATGGATAGGGGCACTCCATGCAACCTAACCATCTCCCTAATGTATAACTTAGCATAATCTTCCGCTGAAAAAGATACCTTGACGGGAATGATATGAGCCGACTTAGTCATACGGTCTACTATAACCCATATAGAATCATGTTGCCGGTGAGTACGGGGTAAAAACACACTATGAAGTCCATATTAACATCTTCCCACTTCCAAGTAGGAATAGCTATATCTTGGGATAAGCCTCCCTGCCTTTGATGTTCAACCTTAACTTGTTGACAATTTGGGCACTTAGCCACAAATTCTGCAATATCTTTCTTCATTCCATTCCACCAATAGACTTCTTGCAAATCGCGGTACATCTTGGTGGCTCCCGGATGAATAGAGTATCAGGAACTATAAGCTTCTTCTAGAATTTCCTCTCTTAGGCCATCAACATTAGGCACACACAAACAACCTTGATATTTAAGGACACCATCTCCCCCTAGGGAGAAATCCTCATTGCCCTTCTTTAGAACCGCCTCTTTCAACTCAACTAGCATTGGATCAAGTGCTTGCTTAGCCTTAACATCCACCACAAAGGACGATTCCGACCCATTTTGGACAATCACACCTCCCTCATTGGAGTCAACCAACCGAACACCTAGCCGAGCTAGTCTATGAACATCCCGAACTAATTCCTTCTTATCATCTTCTATATGTGCAACACTATTCATCGACAACCGACTCAAGGCATCAGCCACTACATTAGCTTTTCCCGGGTGATAGAGGACACTCATGTCATAGTACTTTAAGAGCTCTAACCATCTACATTGTTGAAGATTTAGATCCTTCTGCTTAAACACGTATTGCAAACTTTTGTGGTCGGTAAATACATTAACATGGACACCATACAAATAGAGCCTCCAAATCTTTAGGGCAAAGACAACCGCCGCAAGTTCTAAATCATGGGTAGGGTAATTCTTTTTCAGGAACCTTAAGTTGCCTTGAAGCATAAGCAATCACCTTCCCATTTTGCATAAGAACACACCCTAAGCCAACCCTTGAAGCATCACAATAAACCACAAAGCCATCGGGACCTTCTGGCAACGTCAATATTGGAGCGGAAGTAAGCCTATCTTTCAATTCTTGAAAGCTCTTTTCACACGCCTCCAACCATACAAACTTAGTCTTCTTTTGAGTCAACGAGGTCAATGGAGAGGCAATAGAAGAAAGCCCTTCCACAAACCTCTTATAGTATCTGGCCAAGCCTAAGAAATTATGAATATCCGAAAGAGATAGAGGTCTAGGCCAATTTCTAACCACATCCGTCTTCTTAGGATCTACCTCAATACCCTTACCAGACATAATATGACCAAGGAAAGCCACATATCACAACCAAAACTCACACTTATTGAACTTAGCATATAACTCACGATCCCTAAGAATTTTCAATACAATCCTCAAATGATCGGCATGCTCTTCTTCACTTCGAGAGTAAATCAAAATATCATCAGTTAATACAATCACGAACATATCAAGGTATTGTCTAAACACCCTATTAATCAAATCCATAAAAGCCGCTGGAGCATTAGTCAATCCAAACGACATAACCACAAACTCATAATGGCCATATCTAGTCCGAAAAGCCGTCTTTGGAATATCGCAATCTCTCACCCTCAATTGGTGATAACCTAACCGGAGATCAACCTTAGAGAAGAAACTAGCACCTTGAAGTTGGTCAAGCAAATCATCTATCCTCGAAATCAGGTACTTATTCTTAATGGTAACCTTATTCAACTGCTAGTAATCAATACACATACGAAGAGAGCCATTTTTCTTACGAACAAACAACACCGGAGTACCCCATGGAGAAATACTTGGTCGGATGAAACCCTTATCCAACAAATCCTTCAATTGTTCTTTCAATTCCTTAAGTTCTGCCAGAGCCATACGGTAAGGAGGAATAGAGATAGGTTGTGTATTAGGAAGAAGGTTAATACCAAAGTCTATTTCCCTGTCGGGAGGAACACCGGGTAGATCATCGGGAAACACATCCAGAAATTCATTTACCACCTGAACAGACTCGAGACTAGGGGTTTCTGAATCTATATCCCTAACCCGAATAAGATGATAAATGCAACCCTTGGAGATCATCCTTCTAGCTTTAAGACAAGAAACAAACCGCCCTCTAGGCATAGAATTTCCCCCTTCCCACTCTAGGACAGACTCATTAGGAAATTGAAACTTAACCACTCGGGTTCTATAATCAACCGAGGCATAACATGAATGAAGCCAATCCATCACAAGAATGACATCAAAGTCTATCATATCTAGCTCTATAAGATCAACATGGGTGACTCTATGGAACAAGGAAACGGGACACTTCCTATAAACATTTTTAGCCATAATAGAATCACCAATAGGAGTAGAGACACAAAAGGGGTCTAACAACACATCCGGGGCAATATCAAATCTCATAGCTACACATGGCATCACAAAAGATAAGGTAGCACCGGGATCAAGTAAAGCATATACATCAAGATAGAAGACTTTCAACATACCAGTAACCACATCGGGAGAACCTTCTTGCTCTTGGCGAGTCTGGAGTGCATAAAATTGGTTTTTCTTGGTTGCACTAGAACCCGAACCACCAGGAGCACCTTGTTTACCATCTTTCCCCTTTGTAACATTCATTGGACAATCCCTCATTTTGTGACCACTTTTGCCACAAGTGAAGCAACCATTCAATTTGGCTAAGCATCTCCCCTGATGCTTCCTCCCACACTTTTGACATGGGGAAATTAGAGTTCTGTCACCACCACCATTGCCTCCTTGAGGCTTCATGTCGAGGAAGGCAAGAAAGAGTTAGCAAAGGAAGTACACAGACTTGCATGGTGGGGTGTTCGATTTTTGGATTCTAGTGAAGGTGGAGTTGATATGATGAATGGGGCCGAATCATCATTAGTGTCAGAAGTGAAGGAGAAGCAAGACAAAGACCCCATCTTACTGGAACTAAAGGAAAATGTTTATAAGTAGAAAGTGATGGCTTTTGAACAAGGGGGAGATGGTGTGTTCCAAAGGTGGATGAGGTCCAAGAGAAGATCATGGCAGAAGCTCATAGTTACAGATGTTTGATCAATCCTGGTTCCACAAAGATGTTCCATGACTTGAGAGAAGTCTATTGGTGGAATAGTATGAAGAGGTGTATTGCAGATTTTGTTGCTAAGTTCCCAAATTGCCAACAAGTCAAGGTAGAACACCAAAGGCCACGTGATGTGGCTCAGAACATAGCTCTTCATGAATGGAAGTAGGAGATGATTAATATGAACTTCATTACTGGCTTGCTGCGATCTCGCAGGCAACATGATTCGATTTGGGAGATTGTAGATCGGATGACTAAATCAGCCCATTTCTTGGCGGTAAAGACTACAAATTCAGTAGAAGATTATGCCAGATTATACATCCGTGAGATAGCATGACTTCATGGAGTCCTTTTGTCCATCATTTCAGATAGGGGTGCACAATTCACCGCTCAGTTTTTGAAGTTATTTCAAAAAGGTTTGGGTTCGAAGGTAAACCTTAGTACTGCTTTTCATCCTTAGACAGATGGCCAAGTAGAGCGCACAATTCAGGCCCTAGAGGATATTTTGAGAGCATGTGTCATGGATTTCAAAGATAATTGGGATGACCACTTGCCTCTCATAGAGTTTGCTTACAATAATAGTTATCACTCTAGTATCTAGATGGCTCCTTATGAGGCTCTTTATGGGTGAAGATGTAGCTCTCCTATTTGTTAGTTTGAGGTTGGTGAAGCTGAGTTGATAGGGCCAAACTTGGTTCATCAAGCCATGGAGAAGGTGAAGACTGTTTAGGAAAGGTTGAAAACAGCGCAAAGTTGTCAGAAATCCTATACAAATGTTAGGAGGAGATACTTGGAGTTTGAGGTTAATGCTTGGGTTTATTGGAAGGTTTCACCTATGAAGGGTGTTATGAGATTTGGTAAAAGAGAAAGTTCAGTCCCAGATAAATTAATCCTTACAGGATATCCAAGAGAGTTGGCAATATAGCTTATGAGTTGGAGCTACCGTCAGAGTTAGCAGCAGTCCATCCGGTATTTCACATATCTTTGCTAAAGAAGTGTTTGGGCGATCCTTCACTTATTGTGCCTACCAAGAATATTGGTGTCAAGGACAACCTATCTTATGAGGAGATTTCTGTTCAGATTCTTAATCGTAAGGTTCGCAAGTTGAGAACCAAAGAGGGTGCATTAGTCAAGGTCTTATGGAGAAATCAGTTTGTTGAGGAGGCTACATGGGAGGCCGAGGAAGATATGAAGAAGATATACTCTCATCTCTTTTCCTCTGATTTAGTTCCAGTCCAAGTTATTAACTTTTCCTAAAGTACTCATTCAATTCAGCCCCTACTTCAGTGTTTAGAGTTCACGAGTTTTATGTGTATTTTGCACTAAATTGGATTGTTAAACATTTCCCTACCCTCTTCATGCTCAATCCATCCATCATTCAAGGACGAATGATTCCAAGGGAGAGATATTGTAACACCGCAAAAATTTCTAAGATAAGGCCCGAACCATTCTGTATTTGTTTGCAAAATCGTATCGGGTGATTCTTAAATTTCTCATATGTAAAAAGGTCAATTATTTAATGTTGGAATGGATTTGGATATGACTCAAGGTCACATGAACCCCTAGTACAAAGTTGAGTTGAAATCATCCTTACCGATTAAGTTTTGACATAAGATTCTACTTAAGTAAACTACAAATGGTCATATCTCCTAGCACATTATGAATTAGGTGGCCCATGGCCTGTCAAATTGAAGGTCTTTAAATTCTCTTTCCGACGCCACAAAGTTTGTCTCATTTCGAGTTCGGAGTAAAATGTTATAGCCATTTTACCAGAGACTGCCCTATTAGAGTTTTCTAAATCCGCGAACTATAGATCCAATCTACGGGCTGTATTGTCAAACCATCAAAAACTTAGAGACTCTGAATTTTGAGGTCCGATTCCTATGAATTCATTCTACGGGCTGTAGAAACTTCTATTGGCCGTAGTTTGGACCCGTAGAATGGACTTTTGAGTCCAAAAATTGTATAAAGTCTACGGATTTGATCTATGGTTCGTACAAACTTATATGGGTTATAGATTGGACCCATAGAATGAAATTTTGAGCCTTATAATTCAATATAAATTCCACCGATGGGATCTACGGTCCGTAGAACAAACCACGAACCGTAGATAGACCCGTAAAAGGTTTTTCGTCAATTTTTAAGAAAGGTAGTTTAGTCTTTTTCCACCCCTTCTAAGCCTAAACCACGACCTTTTTTCACCTAATTAAGGGTCTAAACAGTGTTAAACATTCTTTTACATTCTTTAACACTTTAAAGACTTAGAACAAAGATTCAAGAGGAGAAAAGCTAGGGTTTTCTAACGTTCTTCAAATTTCGTCGATTTCGCCAAGAACTTTGTTCTTCCCAGGTATGTAAGGCTATCATAGTGATGGACTGAGTTTTTCCTCATGCCCTACATCTAATTTCTATTAGTAAAAGAGTAATCTAGGGTTCTATCCTTAGTTTTGAGTATTTTTGAGATGAATTGTTGTCAAATTCTGAATTGCTATTCCTAATTTTTGAGTTGCTATATATTATGCATTGAGATTTTTGAGTTGATTGTTCATGTCTATTTTTTAGCATTAACCCTGTTATTTGAGTATTCATTGAGTTATTGTTGAGAATCTTTTAACCGGATAATTATCTTAAATTGATTTTCTGAGAAAATAAAAAGGAGTTTTGAGGAAAGTTTAAAGAGACATTTTGAGTAAAGTTTAAGGGAACTATTTATTTTCAAATTTATCATTTTTACATTGAGAAAAGAGAAACTTTGATTTCTAAATGAGTAATGAGTTCAGAGTGATTTAAGAGCAATTACCTCTTTTAAGTGAATATTTTGAGCAATTACCTTTAATTGAGAAAGAGTATGTTTTATACATTTGAGCATGAATATATATTTATTGGGAGTAGTATTGAGCACCGATCTGGAGATTAGTTCAGACAGTTCGCATTCCTTATAAACCATGTAGCTAACATGGGTAAAGAATCATACTTTTTAGATGACTCCTTATTGTATTCGAGCAGAGCTTTAGTCGATCCACTTAGTTGAGGTGTTCTATACCCCGAAAAGGTATAGGACAACTCTGGCTGCGTGGGCAAGACGCTGTATCATCACATAGCTTATAGTGATAGTTGTCGGTTAGAGAATCTCTTAAATAAGAGTAAAGAGTATTTTATTGTATTTTTATATACATCCTTGAGATAACATCTTTTATTTATGAAGCTTTAAATATTTCATCTCTTATTATTGCTTTGTATTGAGTTGAGTTGAGGTGAGCATTCTTTCAGCCTTATCAGTTCAGTTATTTATTCATTCAGCTTTATTACATACTCGTACATTTAATGTACTGATGTCAGTCGACCTGCATCTTTTTATAATGTAGATACAAGTGTTCAGGATCATCAACAGGCGCTTCATTGAGATCACTTTGCATTCCAGTCAGCTTTTGGTGAGCCTCCTTGCATTCTGGAGGACTCCACTTTTCTTTTTAGTTTAGTGATCTTAGGGTGTTGTGGGTCTTGTCCCGACATTCATGTTGAACTATAGAGGTTTCATAGATAGATAGAGTTGAGGAGTCTCTCAGTACTTTCTTTTCTTGTGAGATGTTTTGCAAGCTATTATATTTATGTTATTGAGTACTTTCAAACATTTTAGTTGAGTTTATTTGAGATAAATGAGTTAAACTCAGAATTTAAAGCTCCTTATTTCTTGAGTTAAGTCTTCCACTAAGTAGTCAGAAAGGCCAAGGGTTCGCTTGAGGACCATAAATGGTTCTTGAGTGCCGGCCACGTCTATGGTGTAGGCTCGGGGTGTGACACGTTCTTCTGGTCAATTTTCTGGTGCTTCATCAAGAGGCAAGAGTTCACACCAAGGTAGTGGCTCCTTTCAGCGCCGTGGGCCAGTTCATGTGTCTATTCAAGTAGATGAGAGTGGTAAGTCATCCCGAGGATATTATGGTTCTGGCCAAGGTGGCCATGGTAGCTCATCTGATTCGTAGCAATAGTTATATGTGCCGAGGTAGTGTTATGGTTGTAGGGATCCAGGTCATATTATTTGGCAGTGTCCTCTACAGACTAACTCAGGACCCCAACGTACTTATTCAGTTGCTCCAGCTAGGAATTTAGCACCTCTAACCAGGGGTCGAGGCAGAGGTCAGTTCTGCAGGGGTGGAAGGACTTTTGGTAGGGGTGCTATAGCTTCACATGGTAGAGGTCAGGGTTCTACTTAGACTACAGGTGGCCGAGAGGGCCAGTGTTATGCTTTTCTAGGGAGGCCTGAGGCTGAGACTTCTGATGTTGTGATCACAGATATTGTCTTTGTTGGCCATCGACCATCGTGCATCTGTATTATTTGATCTAGGGTCTACTTATTTTGTTGCTGAGTTTGACATGATGTCTGATTGCATGCCTGTGCCTATTCATGTTTCTACACCAGTGGGTGAATCCTTATTGGTGGATCAAGTGTATCGATTTTGTCTTATTTCTTTGACTAGGTATGATACTTGGGTAGACTTGATCATTTTGGGAATGGTAAACTTTGATGTTATTTTGGGTATGGATTTGCTCTCCCCGCATCATGCGATTCTTGATTGTTATGCTAAGACTGTAATCTTAGCGATGCCGGGTGTCCCGAGAGTTGAGTGGACGGGTGCTAGTGGTTCTTACCCTAGTAAAGTTATCTCCTTCATTCGAGCTCAGAGATTGGTTGATAGAGCGTGTTTATCCTATTTGGCTTTCATTCAGGATACTAGTGTTGAGCCACCTCCCATGGATTCTGTGCCCGTGGTTCGAACGTTTTCAGATGTGTTTCCTACCGATCTTCCAGGCATTCCTTTGGATAGAGATATTGATTTTACCATTGACTTAGAGCCGGGCACCAAGCCAATCTATGTTTTTCCTTACCGTATGGCTCAAACTGAGTTGAAAAAACTGAAGGATCAGTTACAGGATTTGTTGAGTAAGGGTTTCTATCTCCCTAGTGTTTCTCTGTGGGGTGCTCCTGTGTTGTAGGATGGATCCATGAGGATGTGTATTGATTATCGACACTTGAACAAAGTGACAGTGAAGAAAAAGTATCCTCTTCCTCGTATTAATGACTTGTTTGATCAGCTTCAGAGTGCATCTCTGTTTTCTAAGATTGATTTGAGGTCCGACTATCATCAACTGAAAATTAGGGCATCAAATATCCCTAAGACAGCTTTGAGGACTCATTATGGGCACTATGAGTTTGTTGTGATGTCTTTTGGTTTGACTAACGCCTCTACATCATTCACGGAGTTGATGAACGGGGTATTTCAATCTTATTTGGACTCTTTTATGATAGACTTCATTGATGACATCTTGGTGTACTCCAAGACTGAGGAGGATCATGATCAATATTTGAGGATTGTGCTCAAGATATTGAGGGAACAGAAGCTACATGTTAAGTTCTTGAAGTGTGAGTTTTGGCTTGATTCAGTTACATTTTCAGGACACGTGGTATCCAAGGAGGGTATTCGAGTAGATCCAGCCAAGATTGAGGCAATTAGAGGTAAGAGCAGACCTTCATCAATTGTTGAGATTCAATGTTTTGTGGGACTTGCGGGCTATTACAAATGATTTGTTCAGAGCTTCTCCGCTATTGCATCTCCTTTGACTAGATTGACTCGACAGAGTGTGAGCTTCCAGTGGTCTGATGAGTGTGAGGAGAGCTTCGAAAAGCTCAAGACCTTGTTGACTTCAGCTCCTATTTTGACTTTACTCGAGGAGGCTGTAGAATTCACCGTGTATTGTGATGCTTCTAGAGTTGGGTTAGGAGGTGTTTGATACAGAATGGTAAGGTGATTGCCTATGCTTCTAGATAGTTGAAGACCCATGAGAAGAACTACCTTACCCATGATCTTGACTTGGCACCTATGGTGTTTGTGCTTAAGCTATGGCGGCATTATCTGTATGGGTTTCATTGTGAGGTCTTCACTGACCATCGGTGTCTTTAGTACATCTTCAGGCAGAGGGATCTAAACTTAAGGCAGCGCAGATGGCTTTAGCTACTAAAGGACTATGATATCCCTATCTTATATAACCGGGGGAAGGCCAATGTGGTGGCCGATGCTTTGAGTAGGAAGACTTCTAGCATGGGGAGTCTTGCATCTATCATTGTTGAGGAGAGACCATTAGCTAGAGATTTTTAGAGGTTAGAGAATAGTCTCGTCTGATTGCAGATTTCTAAGGAGATGGGTGGTTTGATCGCTTTCACTAAGGCTCGCTCTTCCTTAGTTGAGCAGATTCGAAAGAACCAGTTTGATGATGAGAAGTTGTGTCTCATTCGAGAATAGGTATTGAGAGAGGATTCCAAGGAGGTTGTCCTTGATTGTTATGGTGTCTTGAGGATTGGAGGTAGGATTTGTGTGCCTAAGACGGGCGAGTTTGTTAGATTGATTCTTGAGGAGGCCCATTGTTCTCGATATTCTATTCATGTGGGATTGGCGAAGATGTATCATGATCTAAGCCAACATTATTGGTGGTGTGGCATGAAGAGGGATATTTAATACTTTGTTTCTAGGTGCTTGACTTGCCAACAGGTCAAGTGTGAGGACTAACGACTCAGAGGTTTATCTCAGAGGATGCCTATTGCTACTTGGAAGTGGGAACGTATCACTATGGATTTTGTTATGGGTTTGGCTATCACAATAGGTGGTTATGACTCCATTTGGGTTATTGTTAATAGGTTGAACAAGTTTGCCCACTTCATCCTAGTTCGGGTGAAGTATACTGCAGATACATTAGTCAAGCTTTATATCAGTCAGATTGTGGGACTGCATGGAGTCCCAGTTTCTATTATTTCTGATTGAGGTTCCTTATTCACTTCCTATTTTTGGAAGGCATTGCAACATGGTTTGGGTACTCGGTTAGATATGAGTACAAGATTTCACCCTCATATAGATGGTCAGTCCGAGTGAATGATTTAGGTGTTGGAGGATATGCTCCGTGCTTGTGTGATCGATTTTGGTGCTAGATGGGATTGACATTTTCCCTTAGTAGAGTTTGCCTAGAACAACAATAATCATTCGAGTATTCAGATGGCTCCTTTGAGGTGTTGTATGGCAGACGTTGTAGATCTCTGATAAGTTGGTTTGATTCGGCTAAGATGGAGTCTTTGAATACATACTTGCTTAGAGATGCTATGGTGCAGGTCCGTATGATTCAGGATAGATTGTTGACAGCCCAGAGTCGACAAAAGAGCTATGTAGACCAGAGAGTTTGAGCCCTTGTGTTCATGGAGAGTGATCATGTTTGGCTTCGAGTGTCACCCATGAAGGGTGTGATGAGGTTCGCAAAGAAGGGCAAGCTTAGCCCTATATTCATTGAACCTTTTGAGATTTTTAGCCGAGTGGGAGAGGTGGCCTATAAGTTGGCCTAGCCACCTAGCCTGTCAACTATTCATCTTTTGTTTCATGTCTCCATGCTTCACATGTATGTGCCGGATGAGTCCCACATGCTTTCTGTTGATTCAGTTGAGTTGGGTCCAGACTTGTCTTTTGAGGAGGAGCCTATAACCATTTTTGCTAGACAGGTCCAAAAACTTAATACCAAGGAGATTGCTTCAGTGAAGGTGCAAGGGAAGCACCGTTCAGTTGGTGAGGCGACTTGGGAGACAAAGTTGGATAAGCATGCCATATATCCTAATCTCTTCTAGGCTTAAGTATGTTCTTTTGCTTTATGCTCGAGGATGAACATGGTTTTTAGTGATTGATAATGTAGTGACCCGGTTGGTCATTTTTGGTATTTTTATAAACTTTACCGTTTTGCCCCTCTTGACTTTTGGCTTGAGTTATTCTTGATCGAGTTTTGGAAGTTGGTTCCAAGCCTTGTGTAAAAAGTTGAGCTTTTGGCAAGTTTTGAGTTTGAAAGGCTTAAGTTATCTAAAAGTGGTTTTTGGTGTCATTCAGGTTTCAAATGCTCGGATCAGAATTTAAAGAGTTCCATTGGATTCGGGAGATGATTTAAGGCCTAGGAGTGGTCTTGGTTGATTTTTGAGAGATCCCGAGCTTGTTTTCGCCTTTTTGGGTGTTTGTTAATTTCTTGTGATTTCCACGGATGTCAGTCCGTAGAAGTCCACCGTAGGAAGAGTCTTCAAAAATTGGAAATGTCATGTCCCAGATGAAGGGTCTATGGATTGAGAGGACTAATCGTAGAAATTCCTACATGCCGTAGGAAGTGCCCCTTAGAAGGATTCCAGACTTAGCCATTTTTGTACCTCAGAATCTACGAAGGTGACCTATGAGTCGTAGAAATGTTGACAGACCATAGAAATGGTTCCGTAGAAGTGATTTGGTATTTAGTAATTTTGGGTACTTCAGGTCCTACAGATTGATCTACGAACCGTAGAAATTGTCACAATCCGTAAAACAGTGCCTGTGGAAAATAAGTTGGACTTGAAGGATTTTGGTACATGGGTTCTACAAGAGGGTCCTAAGGATCGTAGAAAATTCTACGATTCATAGGAAGGATCCGTGGAAAGTGGTCCAGATTTTGTTCTCCAGTACTTTGTTCTACGACTGAATAAGAAGGTCCATAGAAGCTTCTACGAACCGTAGACCTCAATCGTGGAACCCTTCTGACAGATTTTACTTAGGGTCATTTGGGTCTTTTCCTACCCTTTTAAATCCTACACTACGTCATTTTGACCATAAAACTAACCAGGAATATAGGACCAACATCGGATATCCCATAATTAACTCTATCAAAAGATTCGTTTAAGCTCCCCCTACTTGTATCCCAAAATGGGACACAATTCGGGGACTCGAAAGAAGAGAATCAACCACATGCAATTACATCACAAATTAAGCTCAAAAGAAAAAGAATAGGCATTATGGTCAATGCAGGTCAACTACTCTTCACGATCACAGAGAGGTCAAAGAGAATGCGATGACCATGTGTGACAACCCTTCATGAATGCAGAGGCTCCACCGTATCTGTGATGGAGAGGGTCACCTGCACCATCAATTCTGCACTAGCTGAAACACCCAACTCTCAAGAATCCGCGACGGGGTGCTCGAGATTCATTCAGAACCCTGTGTACACAAACAAAATATGCTACCCCAATAAATTTGACATTCTGGACTTAATAGAGCCATCAAAAGTCCCAACCAAGGTTGTCTCACTGAAAAGTAGGTTTCACACCCAAGCTCTATTTTAAGTCAAATTCCACAAAGGGGCTAAGAATTAGCCAGAAGCCTTGGGATATGCACGAATGGTCTTTATAGACCAAACTGGACAATCTGGAGCTAACGAAACTGTCAGAATTGTATTATGAGATCGTCTTCCTGAACTTTTGACAGAAATCAATCATTTAAGTTTTAGAAGCTTTAAAACATGGAAACTTGCACATAATCCATATAAACAACCAGATGACCGAACTGTCAGACCCATCAAGTCATAAATGACATGTGTCGCTACAAAAATGCTCTAAATGACGAAAAGTAGGAAATAACGCAGAAATGATCTAGAAGGCCATTAAAACATACACTACTTAAAAGGACTTTCGTCTGCAAAAGTAAGGGTCAATAAGTACATGAGGGCTCTAACAAGAGGGGAAACTTCTCTCGCATCTCTTGCTCGGTCTCCCAAGTAGCCTCCTTGACTGGATGATGCCTTTAATGGACTTTAACCACACGAATGGCTCTCGAATGCAACTGATGCATGTACTTTGTCTAAAAGAGCAACCGGCTCCTCTACATTGGTCAGACGATCATCCAACTCAACCGAATCATATAGAGCACATGAGACTCATCGAGAACATATCGACGTAGAATAGAAATATGGAAAATTTGATGAATAGTTGAAAATGTAGGTGGTAGGGCTAACTCATAAGAAACATCACCAACAGTTCGAAAAATCTCAAAAGGCCCAATATACCTGGGGTAAAGCTTACCCCGCCTCCCGAATCTCATCACGCCCTTCATGTGCGACACTCTAAGGAATACTCGATCACAAGCTCCAAACCTCAATGACCGATGCCTATAATCAACATAACTCTAGTGCCTATTCTGAGCCTATCTTGAATCACTTGCACATGATCTAAGGTCTCCTGAAGCAAATCAGTACCACGCAACCTAGACTCCAAGGACTTAAGCCAAAAAAATAGAGAGCGATAAGGCCTCGAACGGGGCCATCTGAATACTAGAGTTGTAGCTATTGTTGTATGCAAACTCTGCCAAAGTCAAAAGTAGGTCCCATTAGCCCCCATAATAAAAAACAGAGGCCCGAAACATATCCTCTAGAACCTGAATAATACGCTCCAACTAACCGTCGATTTTTGGGTGAAAAGTTGTGCTAAGGTCAAAACGGGTGCCCTACTCCTCCTTAAAGGCCCTCTTAAAGCTAGAAGTGAACTAAGAACCCCAGACTAAAACAATAGATAACGACACCCCATGAAGATGAACCACCTCCCGAATGTAGATATGAACCAACCTCTCGGCCCTAAAAGAAGACTGAACGATAAGGAAGTGTGTTGACTTGGTCAATCGACCAACGATGACCCAAATGATGTCAACACCTCTAGGAGTCCAAGGCAATCCCATAATGAATTCCATGCTGATACGGCACCACTTCCACTCAGGAATGGGTAATCTTTGAAACTCAGCACTAAGCCTCAAATGCTCGACATTCACCTGCTAGTAACACATACAATCGGACACATAGTCCGCTATATCACTCCTTATACCTCTCCACCAGTAATGCTGCCTTAAATCACGATACATCTTCGCTGTGACTGAATGGATAGAATATCTGGAATCGTGGGACTCATGAAGGATTAGCTGAATCAAATCCCCAACTCTCAAAACACAGATACGATAGGGAAATCTCAAGGCCCCATCTGAATCTAAGGTAGCCTATCTGGCATCACCTCATAATACTTAATCTCGAAGGGCCACCAAAGTCTTGTCCTCAAATTGATGACTACGAATCCGCTCCAATAGAGAAGAGTGAACTCCCACATAGGCCAACATCTGTCTAGAATCAGAAATATCAAGTTGAATCATCCTATTGGCTAAACACAGAATGTCTAAAGCCAAATATCGTTCCACAGCCAAAAGGAAGGCTAGACTACTCATACTCATCGTCTTTCGGCGCAAGGCACCCAATACTACATTTCCCTTGCTCTAATGGTATAAAATAGAGAGGTCGTAGTCCTTCAGAAGCTCAATCCACCGGCACTACCTCAGATTAAGGTTCCTTATGCTCATAATATACTGAAGAGTCCTAAGGTCAGTTTTGATCTTGCATCAAACTCCATATAAGTAGTGCCTCAAGATCTTAACCGTAAAAACTACCGCCGCCAACTTCAAATCATGAATGGGGTAGTTGGACTCATGCAGTTTAAGCTGCCTCAATGTATAAGCAATAATCCAGGGCAACTACACCAATACACAACCCAAACCAATGCCTGATGCATCACAATAGAACATAAAGTCCTCGCCCTTAACTAGAAGAGTCAATACAAGAGCAGTGGTAAGCAACTCCTTCAGCTTTTTAAAGCTTAGCTCACACTCATCTGGCCACTTAAATGGAACATCAAGGTGAGTCAATCGGGTCAAAGATGGTGTAGTAGTAGGGAAGCCCTCCACAAACCACTGTAGTAGCCTACCAATCTAATGCAGCTTTGAATCTCAATAACAGAGGTGAGCCTAGCCCAATCATGAGTAGTCTCAATCTTCATCGGATCCACAATAATGACATATTTGGACACCACGTGCCCTAAGAATGCTACAGACTAAAGCTAGAACTCACACTTTGAGAACATGGAATAAAGTCGTTGATCTTTCAAAGTCTAAAGGACGATCCTAAAATTGTTATTCATTCTCTCCCCAGTTTTGCATGTATACAAAAATGTCATCAATGAACACGATGACAAAATAATCAAGGTATTACCTGAACACACGCATCATAAAATCCATAAAGGCAACATGGGCATTAGTCAACCCAAAAGACATCACTAGAAACTCATAATGGCCGTTACAAGTCCTAAATGCAGTCTTAAGGATGTCTTTTGCCCCAATCCTCAACTGATGGTTATCATATCTCAAAATCAATCTTTGAAAAAATTGCCGCACCCTAAAGTTTGTCAAGCAAATCATCAATATGAGGCAAAGGTTAATGGTTCTTTGCCGTCACCTTATTCAACTACCTATAGTAATTACATATCCGTAGAGATCCATCCTTCTTATTTATAAATAAGATAGGGGACCCCAAGGTTGCAGAATAGGCTGAATTAATCCATTACCCAAGAAATCCTGAAGCTTAACACTGAGCTCACTGAGCTCTGTGAGGGCCATACATTAAGGCATAATAGAAATAGGATGAGTACCCGACTAAAGGTCAATAGCAAAATAAATATCACGCTCCTGGGGGAAGGTCAAGTAGGTCAATAGGAAATACATCCATAAACTCATGAACAATAGGAACAGAATCAATGAAGGAACCTTCCTACTCACATCCCACACATAAGCCAAGTACACTAGACAATCGCTAGCCACAAACCTCTAGGCCTGAATAAAAGAGATAACCTAGTCGGCGTGCGGCTATATGATCCCTGCCACACCACCGAAGGGATACCGGGCATGGCTTAGGTAAGGGTGTTGGTAAAAAAATCCAAGATCGCATGGTAGGGAGATAATCAGTCCATGCTCAGGATAACATCAAAATCAAACATCTCAAGTTCAATAAGGTCAGCCTAGGTGTCACGCCCATGGATAGTCACCAAAACAGATTGAAAAACCTTATCCACTAGTATAGACTCACCCACAAGGGATGAAACATGTAACGGTGCTTCAAAGGGCTTAGAACTCATACTCAACCAAGAAACAAAACACACATATAAATATGAAAAAGTAGATCTCGGATCAAATAAAGTTGAGGCGGGCTGATAGTATAAAAGAATCATACATGTTATAACAATGTCTGATGCCTCAGCCTCCGCCCTCCATGGATCTGCATACAGATGGGCCTATTCGCCTCTACCCTGAGCATCAGTCCTACCACCAGACTTGCCTCCCTAGATTCCACCCCATGTACTCTGATAACCGCCTCTCCAGTCCTGAACATGAGCACCACCTCTAGTTAAGGGTGCTACTGCTGCAACTAGCCTAGCTGGGTGTGGATCAGATGCAATAATCCAACAATGAGGATAGTCCCTAGATCAATGATCAAGCAATCTCCCTAAAGTCATAGTAACCTTATGAAGATCGGCCTACAAAATAAGGGTCATCATGGCCTGAAGCACCCGACTATAAACCCCTCAAACTCAGACCCATACCAGCATCACCTTGACTGTACTGGTCACCTTTGAAGGCTGAATGAGGCTTCAACTGGCCGGCTAGACTGACCCTGTTGAAACCACTGCGTGGCCTATCATATGAGTCCTTCGGCCTAGAATGGGACCTTCTTTAGCTGTTCCAATGTGGAGCCCTCTTATCGTGATCTCGTTGGCCTTGCAATGGTGATGATCCATAATACGGGTATGGTAAACTACATCTAAGAAGGAACGGCCCACTTAAACTAGAGACTAGGTCTCAATTTGATGTTGGAGTCTCAATCAACGAACAAAGCAATAATCTCTCTCTTGCTCAATAGGAAATATTATAGTAGAATGACAGGAGAGCTCATGAAACCTCATCTCATACTCTAACATGGTCATGGAGCCAAGCTCCGCCTCAAAAAACTCATCTCGGAGTTTATCTCTAATGTTCCCCAGAATAAAACTGGCCAAAAAGGCCTTAGAAAATGAAGCCCAAGTAACTGAAGGTGACCCAAATGGTCTAGTCTCCAAGTAAGAATGCCACCACTGGCTGGCTAGCCCATCAAGGTGAAAAGCAATAAAGTCGGCTCCTCTCGACTCCACCTATCCTAATGTACATAGCCGCTCATGAAAAGTAGTACAAAACCCGTGGGCATCCTCCCCAATCTCCCAAAAAACCTTAGAGGTAATAGCCTCAAAAATAATTCGAGCATCTTCTGCTCCTCAAACGGCATAGCTCCGCCTGCATTAACTAGCTGAGCACCCTCGAGTGCTAGTGGCATATGAACCTGGCGAGTCGCTACTGCAGGCTAACCCTTTGGTGTTGGTGCAACTATAGGTAGGGCCTGCTGCATAGCTACATAGATGGTAAGTAACTGAGTAATGGATGCCTAGAGCTTGGGATCTATAATTGGTCTTGGTGATAGTTGAGCTGGCCCCGACCCCACCGACTGAGGAGGAACAAAAACTGTCTTAGGCTCTTTCGCTGGCTCTAGAGTCCTCTTTTTTATCATTGGTTGATGTTGTAGCCCTAACATAACATAGAGGTCGTTCTATACCACTAGCTGAAGTTCAATCTACATGCCCGTGTGGATCACCCCTGGCAACCAAATCGTGCATGCGATCTATCCTATGAAAGAATGAAATAAGTGAGATTCTATGAAACCAATAAGACATATGTTGCACTAAAGTGATAAAAAAGAGAAAATCTTCCTAACGAGGCCTTGTAGCCTCCTAAAGAAAGGATATGGACGTCTCTGTATCGATACGTAGAATTCTACACGACATTAGCTCTGTACAAATGAGACCGGTGAACTTGGGGTTCTTATACCAACTTGTCATGACCCGATTTATCCCATCATGATAGTACCTACCTACTATAACCCACTAGTAGGTAAGTCAAGCCGTTACTCAGAATGTCAAGTGATTGGTATAAGGGTAGAAACTAAAAAAAGAATAAATAATTCAACAAAATTAACAGGGGAAATAAGCGGAACCAAAAAATAAATATGCATAAAGCCAAAAGATCCCTCCTATAACTTGGAAGTCACGAGTACAAAGCTACTAAATAAAAGAGTAAAAGTCCTAAAAGTGGACTAAAATAATAGACTTGTCTCAAAATAGAAAAGACTAGTTAACAAAATACAGATGGAGATAGGTAAGATCCAGAATGCCATGTGCTCACCCTTGCCTCCGAATACAACAACTACTTGCTTGAACTCAATATTGATAGCTGGTGCTCAGACCTGCATCACGAAACAGATGCAGAGTGTAGCATGAATACCAAAATAATAGGTACCTAGTAGGCATCATAGATCCGACTCAACAAAAAAAGTAAAATCTCAACCTTGTATCACTAGGGCCATAGAAAAAGGGAGTTATGGATCAAGGGATATCAGATCTTAGTTATCGACTAATCTAAGGCTCATTCTACCAGACCCAAGTCTGCTACATCAATCTACAGGGATGTAAGCCCTCTGAAATGACGTCAATGCAAAACTAAAGCCTATAGGCTCCAAAATCAACAAGTCTAACGCAAGCACTAGTCAACACCTAGACTAAGACCAAACATGCTTCCAACAATATCTAAAACAAGCTCAACTCATCCCACAATGTAAGGATGATCGAAATAAAGGAAAAAACATTTCAATGAGTACCGAAACAGGCCTAAAACATGATTTCTAAGTGAGTAAGCATGATCAACTATCTACCCAACCCAAATTCACACAAGTCAACATGCATTTACAATCTCAAGTTCAATCTAAAAATTGGGCAGCCATAGCCTACCTCAAAGCTAACCATGCACGCTTCAAATTCACAACTTCAGAGCTTTTCCTATTTGTACGGCCTCCGAACGCTGCCACACTATCAAAAATAGGATCATAACATCAAGACGGTCGTTTAGACACCAAGGACACATTAATCAGACAAAAATTCAAGTCAAAAAAAGGAATGTGGACCCACATCATAAATCTCAAAATTGACTCCGTTAAAAGGTTCTTTTATGCTCCTTGAATTTGTATCCCAAAATGGGACACAATTTGAGGCTCAAAAAGCAGCGAATCAACCATATGCAATTAAATTACAAATTAAGCTCAAAAGAAAAGGCTGGGAAGCCCCTTCGGGACAGAATGTATCTCATATGAGAGGTCCCCGACAATACCCGATCACCCCAATGCGTAGCCACGATCTTTCCAAACACCCACGACTTGAAATTACCCGATGTGGAGCTTTGTAGCTCAAGATATGAAATTCTAATGTTTGAAGAGGGAGCTGATCAGTATTCGGTCTTTTATTAAAAGACAAGATGAGTTTTTTCTTTGCGAACACGAGGTCCAGGTCCTTAATCGCGGACCCCTGGTAAAATAACCTATGTGATCCCAGAGGTCAAGTCCCGCGACCGCGATGACCTGATGCGATCAACACATGTCAACTATTATTTGCGATCACAGAGAGGTCCACGTGAATGTGATGACCAAGTGCGGTAACCATTCGTAAATGTGAAAGCTCCCCCAAGGCCGCGATGAAGAGGGTAACCTGCACCAGCTGAAACACCCAACTATCGAAAATCTCCGACAGGATGCTCAGAATTCGTTCAGAATCCTGTGCATGCAAACAAAATATGCTACCCCATAAAATTAGGCATTCCAGACTCAATGGAGTCGTCGAAACTCCCAACCGAGGTTGTCTCAATGAGAACTTGGTCCCACACCTGAGCTCTATTTTAAGTTAAATTCCATAAGGGGGCTTAGAATTAGCCTGGTAGCCTTAGGATCTACACGAAAGGTCCTTCTAGACCAAACTCTACGTTCCGGAGGTAATGAAACTATCAAAATTGCATTCTGAGGCTGTCTTACTAAAATTTTGACCAAAGTCAACTGTTCAAATTTCAAAAGCTCCAAAACATGGAAACTTGCTCAAAATCCACATGAACAATTATAGGAATGATTGGGGTGTTCACTATAGGAATGCTCTAAAGGATGTAAAGAAGGTAATTACACATAAATGACCTGAATGGTCATTACATCATCTCCTTTTTTCCATCTCCTTTGACCGGTGAAGATTCCAAATGAACCACCACCCCCCATCTCTCCCTCACTTATGCTCGGCCTCCGTCTTTTGCAAAAGAATCACTATGCTCACCCCTTCTCCTTCATCTCTCTCTTCACCAACCTTCTCTCATCTAAAACCACAAAAGATGGAGGTTCTCTCTCCCAAAACCAGCTATTGTGCCTACCCTCTCCATCTCTCTTCCAACACCTCCCTTTATTTCATTCCTCTCATATGGAACCATCAGTAGCGGCAATTCCCATTCTTATTACTTACAAAGATGGAGAAGTGATGACGAAACCAAGCAACAACTACAAAATGATAATGAAGTGACCAGAGGATGTGATGAACTTCTGTATTGTGTGTTTTTGAATATGGTGGGTAGGTTAGTATGGGTGCCACTCACAGTGGGTTAGGGTACAAAGACGTCTATACTTTTCTTCAGGAGGCTACATGACTTTAGGAAACTTCTTCTCTTTCTTCCTTCTTCATGTTAAGACTTGATTCCAATTTGTATCTGGCGATCCAAATTTGTATCTAACCTCTTTCACTCTTTTGTACTCATATGATTGATACTAGGCATAAATCGGTTGTCAAAGGCTGAGACAGGGGTAGAGGGAGGGCGACATCCACTAGGGGTAGAGCTAATGCTATCTTGCACCTTTTTTGAGTTTAGATTATGATCTAAAGGCTTCTAGGAGACCTTGTATTTAGCTGTACTACTTCCAAATATAAGGGCGAACTACTTCTATTCGGGTTGCCGTAGATTTTCTTCATTCTTATGTATTTCGTTCCAAACATTAAGACTGTCACTTATTCTATAGTTATTTTTTCTCTTAGACTTTTCAGTTAGATGATTTAGTACGATGACTTTCGGATTCTTGAGATATAATAGTTTAGACTTCCACTATTTTATGATTTATTTTGTTACTTAGAATTATTTTTGTTTTGCATTTATATTTTGGCTGGAATTTTTAGATATTGCATGAGTTAGGATGTTAAGCACTGGTTCGCTCATAGAGGTATTAGTGTGGGTGGTGATCACGGTGGTAAGGATTGTGACATCATGTAACACCTCGAAAAGTTCTAAGCTCATGTCAGAACCATTTTCTATTTACATGCTAGGTCATATCGGGTTATTCTTAAGCCTCTCATATGTGTAAAGGTCAATTATTTAGTGTAAGAATGGATTTAGAGATGAATTAAGGTCATAAGAATCTCCTAGCATAAAGTTAAGTTGAAAACTTCCATACCGATTAAGTTTTGATGTAAGATTCTAAAGTATTTGAGTTTTCTTTCCAAGGCCACCATTTTTACATCAATCCGAGTTCCGAGTAAATAGTTATGATTATTTTAATAACTCGATACAATGTAGTGACGAATTAGCTGATAGAAAACATTAAAAAGGGTTGTTTTGTTTTTATCTTTTTAGCTCTAAGAAAACCCTAAACAAACTTCTTTACTAATATAAGGCCCAAAACAATTAGGGTTTCATCTCTTAATCCTTCATTCTCTTCTCTCTAAAGCCCTAAGGAAAAACTCTAAGGAAAAGTGAAAGCATAGGACTTCCATTCAAGATCCTTTCAATCTCTTTCAAGATTATTCTTCAAGGTAAGTCTTTCTCCAAGAATTTCATTCTTTCCAACACAAATTCTTTCATACAATTATGAATCATTGATGAAATCATAATTCTTGGCCATAGAGTTTTCAAGATAACTAATACAAGAATCTCAGGAAAGGTTTTCTTGATCATTCTTCTTCTAGCTAGGGTTTCAAGTCTTCCAATCAAGTTCATCTTCAAGATTCTTCAAGAACTTTGTTTTTCCAGGTATATAAGTCTATTTATAGTGATGGATTGAGTTCATCCTCACGCCTTACATCTCAATTCAGTCCGTAAAATTTTAATCTAGGTTTATACCCTTAGTTTCAGAACTCTTGATATGACTTATGTTATCGATTCTGAGTTCTAAATCTTTGATCATGAGTTGTTATATATATTATTATACATTGAGATCCTTGAGTTGTTTGTTCATGTTTATATTCCACATGAACCCTAATATTTGAGTTAAAGTTATGGGAAGTACATGATTCCCAAATGTTTCATTTATACAGATAAAAAGAGAGTATTAGTTTGAGAAAAGTAAAAGAGTAAATCTAGAGTTCTATCCTTAAATTTGAGTAATCTTGTGATGAATTGAGGTTGAGTTCTATGTTCTTGAGTTCTGAGTATTGGGTTTTTCTATTTCGTTATTGAGATTGTTGAGTTGATTCGGTCATTTCAATATTTCAGCATGAATCCTATTTTTTGAGAATCTTTTAAAGCAAACATTTTTATATTAAACTGATTTCCCGAGAAAGCAAAGATGAGTTTTGAGAAAGAGTTTACACCAAGATTTGAGCAAGAGTACTTTAACGTATCTTTTGAGAAGAGTTTAAGGGAACACAAATGGTTCCAAAAATATATTTTTACATTGAGAAGAGAACTATGATTCATGATAAGTATGACAGTCGAGTATGCCATCAATATGTAAGCAGTATGACATCTGGATATGCCATTAATGTTTATGCAATATGACTTCCTGAGTCATCAATAATCATATCACAATAAACATTTGTTTTAAACTATTTTTTTCTAAGAAAGTAAAATAGAGTTTGAGTAGAGTTTAAAGAAATTATTTTAGTAAAGTTTAAGGGAACCGAAAAGTCCCAAGTGTATCATTTTGTTACATTGAGAAAAGAGAAACATTAATTTCTAAATGAGCTTACGAGTTCAGAGATATTTTAGAGCAGTTCCCTCTTTTAAGAGGATAATTTGAGTAATTATCTCAAACCAGAGAAAGAGTATGTTTTATACATTTGAGCATGAGTATATATATTATTGGGAGTAGTATTGAGCACCGATATTGGAATGAATTCAGACAACTCAAAATTCTCATAAACTATGTCTTGCCAACATGGGTACAAGATTATACTTTTTAGATGAATCCTTATTGCTTAGTAGATCCACTTAGTTTAGAGGTTCTATACCCCGGCACGGTATAAGACACTTCTGGCTACATGAGTGGCACGCTGTGTCATCACATAGCTCATAGTGATGGCTGTCAGTTAGAGAATCTCCCAATAGAGTTAAAGTATATTTTAATATATCACTTATAATGTTGAGTTCAGAGATGAGTAAGTATTATATAAAGTTTGAAATGATTTGACTCCTTTATTTCTTTACATCCAGCTTGAGTATATTTTATCTATTACAATCCTTTCCTTCAGTTATTTCACTTCGGTTATATTACATACTCGTACATTCAATGTATTGATTTCATTCGACTTGCATCTTTTTATGATTCAGATACAGGTGTTTAGGATCATTAATAGGCGCTTCGTTGAGATCACTTTATACTTCAGCTAGCTTTGGTGACCCTCCTTGCATTCTGAATGGCTTCACATTTACTTTCTAGTTAGTTGTTTTGAGATGCCATGGGGTCTTGTCTCGACATCCTTCTTTAATAGTAGAGGCTTCATAAATAGACATAGTCGAGGTGTCTCTCAGTATTTTCTTTCTTTGTGTTGTTTTACAAACTATAAGTATTGCTATTGAGTATTTTCTAGACTTTATGAGATGAGTATTTGAGTTTAACAGATTTTAATTCTGTTTTGAGCCTATCATTAATTGAGTAAATCTTCCGCTAAGTAGTCAACCAGGCCAAGGATTCTCTTGCGGACTAGCAATAGTTCTCGAGTGCCGGCCACGTCTAAGGTGTAGGCTCGGGGTGTGAAAAACTTGGTATTAGAGAACAGAGTTCACGTGTCCTAGGGTGTCTATGAAGCCATGTTAGTAGGATCTTATTTATGGTTATAAGGGCCCTTCTTCTTTAAATGAGGGACTTCTTCTTCCATACACTAAATCGTGCAATAGAATTGTATCATAAGGAACTTATATATACTTGTGCATTTCCCAGATCCATCTGACTGCCCTTCATACTCAAGGTGGTTGAAAAGCAAAGCCCAAATCCTTATTGATGAGTTACTCTCAGCAAATGTCTTCATAAAGTCATGAGACTGTAGAGGGGCTTGAGAGAAGCCCGTGAGTGAGCTTAAGTGTTTTAATTTAAAAGAGTACACTCTTATTCATATGAACCGTGTGTTCAAGCTAAAAGCGAGATTTACTCCCAGACTCTCTTCTCTAAGTCTTGTTTCAGGTGATACCCTTTAAGAGGGGAGTATGTTTTAGAGGTTGGATAGTATTTTTACCTGAAAAAATAGTATGAGTTACGATGTTATACGCAGTAGTAGTAAAAGTGCAAGAGTTAGAAGAATGCATGCGGAGGTATAGTAATCTAAGAAAAGGAGATAGTGATGAGGCAAATTATGTTATTGCACTCATGTACCTAGTAAGTTATTAATGAGGAGTTTTCCCTTATGGATAGACTAAGAAGTGATGAGTTTGTGTAGATTTCATGATATAAGGTAGAGTAAGAGTTACTAGTATGGATGAGTTAGAGTATACTTTAACCAGAAGGGAGTTTATGTCAATGTAACATTGTATTAGTGAAAGCCAAGTATATGTGTTGAAAAAAAGAGTAGAGTATTTATGAGGTGATAGATCTAAGCTACGATTATGATTTCTTTTTGGGAGAGCCATGATGTTAAGAGGGTTATAGAACTAATATGGAAATGATGTATCGTGAATGAGTAAATAGTACTTAAGTTGTGAAAGGAAATGTGACGGTAAACTGTAAGTGTGTAGACTGAGAGATGAAGATTGACTACTTGTCATGAAATCTTAGTAAGTGAGTGTTTCTTAATTTTATCTAGTAGTCGTAAGTTAGTATAGTATGTGAGCGATTATATTGATATCCGTGTTTATACTAGAGACTAAGCTTAAATTTTAGATGGGTGTCATGATAAAAAAGATGGCAACATGAGGGTGATGATGTTAGTTTTGAGATCTGATCTGGTAGATTTGACATAGAGTAGTTGAGGAATTAAGATGTTAGTTACAATGAATGTGAGTGGTACAAGTGTGGGATTCTTACTTTTAGATGAGAGTAATAAAGTGTGGCTAAGTCATTAGAGTAACAAGAGCATTAAGAGGTGTACCCGAGATTGTATATAGTCAAACGAGGTTCCAATTAAGTTTATAATTTTTCATGTGTACCTAGATAGTATATTTGAGCTGTCAATATGGAATAAGCTGATGTAAGCATTATTTTTTCCCTTAAGAGTTAGATTAAGCGGCTTTATAAGACAATGTGGGTAATAGTTATAGAAAGTCTTTTATAGAAGCCGAAAGAAGTTATGAGAAACATCTGAGAAAGAAGACTTAGAAGGAATCTTAGTGCATACGCATGGAGAGTTTACTAGCCATAAAATTAGCATTTTTTTTAGTAAGTAAAGCAAATATAGACTAGTTTCAAGATGATGGAATAGATCCATAGCTTTAAAGTATCAGCTTTAAACCTAAGGGGGAGATGATAAGATGGAAAACCAAATCAAGTGTTGAGAATTAGATAGTGATGTGTTAGAGAGAGTTATGGTAATATATCAATCCATTCATCATCTAGCATATTCCTCAAAGTTCAATAATTACAACATCTAGTTGATGCCTCTAATACCATAATTGTTTTCATGACCTATGCTCATACACTACAGACTGGTTTACATCTATACTCAGTTCACAAAATGAGGGAAAAGACTTTAGCCCATTGTTCTCAATCTTACTCCATAAAGTTATGGATATCAGCCTCATGTTCACATAAGCACTTGTATCTTACATCATGTTCAGTCTCGAAAATCCATGATTTACTCTTAATGGCTAGCAACATAATGTTATGTAATGCATATTCTTATATCAGATTTCTTGAGTGAATCGTGCTGATGATCTTTCGCTCTAAGGTCTTTTAGTGATCCTTTTTCAGTTCTGAGAATAATGCTGATGATAGTAATCGAGTAGTGATAGAGTGAGAAGGTTAATGTTTCTTATTGTGGTAGTGGTGGTGTGCTTATTCCATCTAAGGTTATAAATGTGGAAGAAGAATGAGATGAGGTTTTACCATGAATAATAGCCAGATGAGAGTAATTAGTCGGTTTCCTGGTAGTAATGCATGAAATTTCAGTTGGTAGAAATGATGAGAGAATGAGGAATTCTTAGAAGGATTGGTTAGTAGGAGTTCATGGAGTGTTATTGTACTAGGCTTGAATGTGGTGTTTTTAACGTGTGGACAAATGCATGATGCATTAGGTGTTTCTTGATATGGGCACAAGGTTGGTTTAATGCAATTATATGGAGAAGTATTCTTGGGATGAGATTCCCTATAAAGGTATAGAACCCAAAGCTTGTGGTTTAGATAAGTTTAATCATATCATGTTTAGCACCTTGCGAATTAGAGATTAGTCTTGAACACAGTAAGAGAAAACGATTTGACTTAGATGTTTGTAAGAGTAGTCATATACTCTAGTGAGCGCTATGAGTTGCAGCTAATGAAGTGTTGTTTAACACCTCAGACTTGAAAAAGAGGGAAAATGCAAATTTTTGGGTTGCAGGCTGTGCCTATGGTTCCCACCTATGGTTGGTAGAAGCCTTTACGGACTGTAGATGGCATCCATAGCTGATGGGGAAATAATTTTCAAAAATCAAGTCTCAGAAACCTTTTTATGGTTCAACAGGATAGTTCGTTGACCATTGTACGAGTCGTAGATGGGACTCGTTGGTCACTCCCAAGCTTAGTTAAATTTTAAGGCCTAAGGTGGGTTTCTACAGTTAGCATGTACGGACCGTAGGAAGACCTACGAACCATGCATGGGTCTTTTCCTTTGATGGTCAAAAAATCTAGATTCTAAATCCATCGACGGTTAACCAGGATGGTCCATAGTAGGACCTACGGACCGTAGGTCTGAACCGTAGGTGAGGCTCGACAGTTATTTTTAAAGGGGCTTTTGAGTCTTTACCCAATTGTTTTAACCCAATACTATGTCATTTTGTCTTCTATCCTAAGCCCTATATAAATGATTTAAAATCCCAATTCACCCATTTTTCAACTCATTCTCCTAAATCCCTAAAGATCGACCAAGTTCATCCCCTCAAACCCTCTCAAGCCCAAGAAAGAAGAAGAAGAGCTATGGTTCCCTTCAAGTCTCCAATCCTTTATTCTTTTTGGGCTTCTAGAAACAAGGTGTGTGTGTATTCACCCATGGAGTCCTTTCCTCCATGGGGTGCCTAAGGGTTTTAATCAACTAAATATCTAGACGATCAAATTAGGGTTTTAATCAACTAAATATCTAGAGGATCAAATTAGGGTTTTAATGCATGAATGTGGATTTCTTCCAACTATTATCTATTTTACATAATTAAGTATTCTAACGCATGAATTGATGTTAATCTATGGCATTTAGTTGAAATTGCATTCACCCATGCCTAAATGACGATTTTCAACTATGATCCTATGATAAACCCATGAACTATGAACTTCAAAGTTATAGAGGTATGCATGTTTTCATGAAGCTATTGTAGATGTATAATTGATGTTTTGAAAGGAAAGTATTGATGTTATGGTGAAAGGATTTCTCACTTGCTATGATGATAATGATTGTGAAAGGTATTTCTCAGAAATGATTCACATTGGTGAAACGTTTTCTCATCCATGTTGAATTATGCTTAAGGAGCTATTCTATGTTTTGATCTTAAAATGTGTGGATTGGTATGGATCATTCCCTTTCCCTATGTTAAATTTCTATTGACTTTTATCTATTCCGTTGGGATTTAGACTTAGCACCAATAGGGCTTTGAGGTGGAGGCTCAAGCAAGGTAGTCTATAGTAGCAACCTCTAGTCCCAAACTACGTGCCCCCATAGGATTGTCTTAAATGACCTAGCTAGTGGATCCACAGATTCTACCTTGGCAAGTAGTTTTCCCTTCTTTTGGTATGAGGGATATACCTGATTTCATGATATAGCTCTCATGGTCATATTGTATATTAAAGCTAATATCCCACAAAATGATTATGATTTCTTCAAAGTTTTCTTATGCCCTTTATACTAATGTATTTGACTATTTCTTACGAACTTCATTTCATTTCTTCTTTATAAAGATTTTAAATGTCTCATTATGATCATGCCTATTCGATTTAAGTTATTTTACTATCATGTCCATTTTTATGCATATTGCCTCATACTTAGTACATTCCATGTACTTACGCATACTTTTGTGTAACACCCTAGATTTGAAAAAAAATAATAAAAATGCAGCATTTCAAGTTTTTTTGGGCAGTATCAACGACACCACCAATGGTTGGTGGTTTGACCTACCAACCGTAGGTGGCTCTCGTGGGTGACCTTGGCTTTGGGTGAATTTTAAGAAATTTTTTTGTCCAAACCAGTGTGACCTACGGTCCATTGGTGGACCTACCAATCGCAGGTCTAGTCGTTGGTGGAGGGCCGTCAGCTGTTTTAAAAAGGGTATTTAGGTCTTTTACCTAATTTATTTTAAAAGGGTCTTTAGGTCGTGACATTTTCCCTACATTATCTCATGAATGTAGGGTTCAAAATTCCTACCTCACATTCTCGTGGCTAAGTGATTCTATTCACTTTGAAGATTGGTGAGTCCTCATGCTTGAGGACCGAAACTCTTTTATTGCTTTATGTCATTTCCATTTTAGTTTTCAGACTTTGTATGGGTTACGTCCCAAATTCATTCTATTGATGTAGTAGATGGCTTATTGACACTTATGCTGAGACTTCTGCTTTTGATCAAACTTTTTTATATGAAATGCTTTCTTTGAACTCTGCTTAAATTATATTATCTTGTATGATGTATGCTAAGTGGCTTGTGTGGGGCCTCTCGGGGTCCTATAGGCCATGTCACGTCTAGAGTGTACTTTAGGTCGTGACAAACTTGGTATTCAGAGCACAAGATTTTAGAAAGGTCATAGGATGTCTCATAAGCCACGTCAAGTAGAGTCTTGTTCATGAGTGTGAAGCGCGCCACACTTATTAATAAGAGGCTATATGACATTTAGGAAATTCTAATTCTTTTATCATTCTAAAATCGTGTGATATAGTGTAACTCTATATGTCTCTCTCCTAATCCCTATTCGATGCTTTTCAGGATATGGTCCCTCGAAGAGCGTATGTTAGTTTGAATGCAGAACGAGAAGCTCCTCAATCTTCTCAATCCTCAAGTTCCAGTCGACCCTTTGGCTGAGAAAGTAACTAATGCAGAGTTTACAGCTGCTTTTCAAGTGTTGGCCCAAGCCATAACGGCACAAGACAATAGGGAGTTTGTTACCCTCGTGAACCCAAATGTGGGTGCGGTGGCGACTATAGTGAGGGACTTCACTAGGATGAATCCTTCAGAGTTTCATGGTTTTAAATTTGACAAAGATCCTCAAGAGTTCATCAATGAGATATACAAGGTTTTGATGATCATGGGTGTGACACTGGTGGAAAAGGCAGAATTGGCCGCTTATCAACTTAACGGTGTTGCTGAAGTTTGGTTCAACCAATGGAAGGAAGAGAGGGCGGTTGATGTGGGTCCTCTTGATTGGGAAAAGTTTAAGGTTGCTTTCCTTGATAGGTTCTTTCCCCTTGATATGAGGGAGGCAAAGGTGTTTGAATTCATTAACCTTCGTCAAGGAAACATGAGTGTGAAGGAGTATGCTTTGAAATTCAGAAAATTGTCTAGATATGCTCCTAATATGGTTACCGATCCTAGGGCTAGAATGAGTAAGTTTGTTTCGGGAGTGTCCGAGATGGTGGTTAAGGAATGTCATACCGCCATGCTTATCTATGATATGGACATTTCTCGTCTAATGGTTCATGCTCAACAAATTAAAGAGGAGAAGTTTAAGGAGGAGCCTAGGGAGGCAAAGAGGGCTAAGACCGGTGATGGTGACTTTTTTCACTCAAGGTCCAATGGACATAGTCGTTTCAAGTTCCCACAAAGGTTTTCTGGTCAAGGTTCCTCCAATGCTCCGGCTCCTAAGTTCAATAAGGAAAGGGTGTCTAACCCTAAGCCTCAAGGAGGAAATGGTGGTATATCTTCATTGCCTAATTGTGCTAGTTGTGGAAGAAAGCTTGAGGGTAAATGCCTAGCCGGTTCCAATGCATGCTTTGGTTGTGGAAAGATGGACCATAAGATAAGGGATTTTCCCTCCATTGCTAAGAATGAAGGAGATAACCGTCGACGGCCTCAACCTTATCCTTCGTCAGGTTCTAGTAGAAGTCAAAAGCAAAACAGATTATATACACTTCAAACTTGTCAAGAGTAAGAGGGTTCTCCCGATGTGGTTACCAATATGTTAAAAGTCTTTAATATAGATATTTATGTTTTGCTTGATCTCAGCACTACCTTTTCTTTTGTGGAGCCATATGTGGTTATGAGGTTTTCTATTCTTCTGGATGTGTTGATAGACCCTTTTTCTGTCTCTACTCCTATTGGTGAATCTATTATGGCTAAGATAGTCTATTGAAGTTGTCTTGTCTCTTTATCCCATAGAGTCACTCATGTTGATCTTGTAGAGGTTGATATTTTAGATTTCAATGTTATTATTTGGATGGATTGGTTGCATTAATGTTATTCTTCTATTAATTGTAGGCTCCAAATGAACCCATCCTAGATTGAAAAGGGGAAATTCTATGCTTAAGAGTCGGTTTGTTTCTTGTCTTAAAGCTAGAAAGATGATTTCTAAGGGTTTCATATACCATCTTGTTCGGGTTAGGGATATGGATTCTAAAACCCCTATCTTTGAGTAGATCCCCGTTGTTAATGAGTTTTCGGAAGTGTTTCACGATGATTTACCCGGTGTTCCTCCCGAAAGGGGAATAGACTTCGGCATTGACCTTTTCCTAGATACGCAACCTATTTCTATTCCTCCTTACCGAATGGCTCCGGCAGAACTTAAGGAATTAAAGGAGAAATTGAAACACTGGTTGATAAGGGTTTCATCCGACCGAGTATCTCTCCATGGGGTGCTCCAGTTTTGTTTGTCTGAATGAAATATGGTTCACTTCGTATGTGTATTGACTATCGTCAGTTGAATAAGGTTACCATTAAGAATAAGTATCCTCTTCCAAGCATATATGATTTATTCGATCAACTCCAATGAGTGAGTTACTTCTATAAGATTGACCTCCGACTGGGTTATCACCAATTGAGGGTGAATGAAGATGGCATTTCAAATACGACTTTCTAAACTCGGTATGGTTACTATGAGTTCTTGGTAATGTCATTCGGTTTGATAAATGCTACAGCTGCATTTATTGATTTGATTAATAGGGTATTTAGCCAATACCTAGATATGTTTTTGATTGTGTTCATCGATGAAATTTTTATTTACTCAAGGAGTGAAGATGACCACACAAACTATTTGAGGATTTTGTTGGAAGTCCTCAAGGAACAACAACTCTTTGCAAAGTTTAGTAAATGTGAGTTTTGGTTGAGAGCCATGTTTTTTCTTGGTCACTTTGTTTCCGGTAAAGGTATTGAGATAGATCCTAAGAAGATGGATGTGGCTAAGAGTTGGCCTACACCTCTATCCCTTTGAGATATCCAAAGTTTCTTGGGTTTAGCCGGTTATTATGGAAGATTTGTGGAAGGGTTTTCTTCCATTGCCTCTCCATTGATAGCATTGACTCAAAATAAAGTTATGTTTGTATGGTCTAAAGCATGTGAAAAGAGTTTCCAACAATTGAAAAACAGATTTACCTCTGATTCGGTGTTGACTTTACCGGAAGGGTCCGATGGGTTTATGGTTTATTGTGACGCTTCATGGGTTGGACAAGGATGTGTTATTATGCAAAATGGTAAGGTTATTACTTATGCTTCACGGTAACTTAAAATTCACGAAAAGAACTATCCTACCGATGATTTAGAACTAGCGGTAGTTGTGTTTGATTTAAAGATTTGAAGGCATTACTTATATGGTGTTCATGTTGACGTCTTCACTGACCACTAGAGTTTGCAATATGTGTTCAAGAAAATGGATCTAAATCTTCGCCAATGGAGGTGGCTTGAGTTACTAAAAGATTACGATATGAGTGTCCTCTATCACCCCGATAAGGCAAATATGGTGGAGGATGCTATTAGTCAGCTATCTATGGGTAGTGTTGCTCATATCGAGGATGATAAGGAGTTGGCTCAAGATGTTCATAGGTTGGCCCAATTGGGTGTTTGGTTGGTTGATTCTAATAAAGGTGGTGTTGTTGTTCATAATGGTTCAGAATTGTCCTTTGTGTCGGATGTGAAAGCTAAGCAAGGTTTTGATCCGATTCTAGTTGAGTTGAAGGAATCGGTGCTTAAAAAGTCCATTGAGGCTTTCTCCCAAGGTGGAGATGGTGTGCTTCGATATCAGGGTCATTTTTATGTTCCTACTGTTGATGATTTAAGGGAGCAGATTTTATCTAAAGCCCATACTTCTCGATATTTCATTCTCCTAAGAACCACCAAGATGTACCGTTATTTGTGGGAGGTCTATTGTTGGAAGGGGATGAAGAAGGATATTGTAGAATTTGTGGCTAAGCATCCAAATTGCCAACAAGTGAAAGTTGAGCATCAAAAGCTGGGAGGTTTATCCCAAGATATTAGCATTCCTACTTGGAAGTGGGAAGATTTAAATATGGACTTTATTGTTGGTTTACCCTGCACCCGGCGACAACAGAACTCAATTTGGGTCATTGTGGATCGTATGACGAAATCAACTCATTTCATTCCCATCAAGGTTTCTTACTCGGCGAAAGACTATGCCAAGTTGTACCTAAGGGAGATGGTTAGGTTGAATGGGGTGCCCTTATCCATTATCTCCGATTGTGGTACCCAATTCACTTCTCAATTTTGGAACTCTTTCTAAAAGGGCCTAGGTATTCGTGTTAAGCTTAGCACGGCCTTTCATTCTCAAACCGATGGGCAAGCGGAGCGTACTATCCAAACTTTGGAAGATATGTTGAGAGCTTGTGTAATTGACTTCAAGTGTAATTGGGATGATCATTTGCCTTTGATTGAGTTTGCTTATAATAATAACTACCATTCGAGCATTGGTATGGCTCCATTTGGGGCTTTTTATGGTAAGAGGTGTAGATCTCCTATATGTTAGTTTCAAGTCGATGAAGTTGCTTTGATAGGTTCCAAGTTGGTAAATGAAGCTATGGAGAATGTTTTGCTCATTAGAGAAACGTTGAAAACAGCTCAAAGTTGACAAATGTCATATGCCGATGTTAGAAGAAGAGATCTAGAATTTGATGTTAACGATTCGGTTTACTTGAAAATCTCACCCATGAAGGGTGTAATAAGGTTTGAAAAGAAAGGAAAGCTTAGTCGCCCATATCAGATTTTGAGGTGAATATATAAGGTTTCTTATGAACTTGAATTGCCTAATGACTTAGCATCGGTACATCCGGTTTTCATGTCTCCTTATTGAAGAAATGTGTTGGTGATCCGACATCTATAGCACCATTGGAGAGTCTTGGTGTAAAAGAAAGTCTTTCTTATGAAAAGGTTCCGGTTGAGATTTTGGATCGGCAAGTTACGAAGTTAAGGAATAAGGAAGTTGCATCCGTAAAGGTCTTATGGAGGAATCAAAGAGTTGAGGGTGCTACTTGGGAGGAAGAGGCCGATATGATGTCCCGTTACCCCTATCTCTTTCCCTCCGATCTACTCTAGCTAAAGGTACTTAGTTCCTAATGGTCATCCTTATGTCTTAGTCATTTTAATGTTTCCTCATGCATGCATGCTCATGAAAATTTGCTTTTGAGATTTTTACTTAACTATGATTGATTTCTTCATGAATATGTGCATTTGAACATGACTTGCATGGATACCTTATGAAATTATGTTTTGAATATGTTCTGCTTGGAGTTGATGTTCCTCCTTGGTTATGCGATGTTGATGAAATTGCATTCATGTAGGGATGTCTGATCTTGTTCCTACCATCGTTATGTTGCCTTGAGTTCCATTCCAGGACGAATATTCCCAAGGGGGAGATATTGTACAACCTCTGACTTGGAAAAGAGGGAAAATGTAAATTTTTAAGTTGCGGGCTGTACCTACGGTTCCCACCTATGTTTGGTAGAAGCACCTACAGGCCGTAGATGGCTCCGTGGGTGATGGGGAAATATTTTTCAAAAATCAAGTCTCAAAAACCTTTTTACAGTTCAATAGGACGGTCCGTAGACCATTGTACGAGTCGTAGATGGGACTCGTAGGTCACTCCCTGACTTAGTTAAATTTTAAGGCCTAAAGTGGGTTTCTACGGTTAGCTTGTACCGAACATAGGAAGACCTACATATCGTACATGTGTCTAGTCATGCCTCGAGACTACCCCCTAGGCGTAACACGAAACCTAGGATCATAAGTGGTTAACCCATGGCATGGCATATCTAAACAAGTTCAATTAAGTCAATACAGTGCGGAAGGTAAAAATAATTTAATGTCTGAAATAGGGAAAATAATCCAACATGTCTGAAGGTATATAAATATACGAAGAGTTTAGTGATGACTGGAATCAACACCAACTACTCAAGCTGAATCTAATCTATGTCTAAAAACCTCTAACTGAGTTGAGTTGTTGGGACATGCCCTAAGCTAACTCTAAGAAAACTGAAACTAAAAGTAAAGACTGAAAAGCAAAGCATGTCTACTGTCCTCGAACTATGAGGACTCACCACTGAAGCTGCTGAGTATGAACTAGAAGTCGAGCTAAGCGTGGTCTTGATGTTGAGCGTCTGAACCTACATCATAAAATGATGTAGCGCAAAAGTATGCGCCAGTACTTTGAATGTACTGAGCATGCAGAATATAGATACTAAACTGAACAATGGAAACTGACAATAGAAACTGAACATGGAAATAGGTTGTACTGAATTATAACTGAAAACTGGACTAAATGCAATGACCAAGTACTAATCGTGAAGATAACATGCTGAACTGTATACTGAAGTAAATGCTAATAACATGGTCAATGCAATAAGAGTAAGACTGTGGGAGCTACTATTAATCGACATAAACCACGTGAGCTAAACGTGGAGTCCCATGTATATGCCCCATCGAGAGGACCTAATATACCTTGCCAGGGTATAAAGGCATGACTATGGCGTGATCACTAAAACTGATGCCCAACAGAGGGGACTTCTGAACCTACATTGGCACGTAGTTCTGGGACTTTGTGGGTACGCTGAACCCATCCAACTCGGTGCTAAGTCGACTTTCAACTAATAGGCAAAGCTAAAATGCAACTAATATATACTGAGTAGCTCAAAATAATGACATGCTATCTGGGAATGCACATAAACATACTGAAAGATATGGCATTCAAATACTAGAGCATGATTTTCTGACTGATCTGTCTAGAAAGTATAATTCATGAGATGCTGATAATTAATACAAGCTAGGGTTTTAAATTCTATACATGGGACTATGCAAATTTTCCAAGAAAGCATGGTATTTCGATCATGGAAACTATAGCATCTAAAATCACAATGAATATCTACGATTATGGAAACCCTAGGTCTGAACAATTTATGAGAAATTGAAGAACTGGCTGAATGCTAGGGACCTAATGGGTGAAAGGAACCCACTAGTGAAATCCCACATACCTGGTGATGAATACTACGGAGAAACCCTTTTGATTTGGGGCTGAACTTGAAGAATGCTTCTGCTGGTTCTTGGGAGAAAACTGTCGCTTCTTTCTTCTCTTTTCTTTCTAAGTTGGATGATTTTGGAGAATGAGGGTTCTACGTAGTTTCTGACTAGGTTATTAGGTTAGACTGAGTAAAATGACATAGTTTAGGCATCAAACAATGTAGTTTAAGTGCCCAACGTATAGGGGAAAAGACCAATATGACCCTGACTTAAAATTTGTCGCATTGACTTCAAGACAGGATTCACGAGCTGTACAATGCTTCACGGCTCGTACAATGGGTCATGAAGCTTTCAATATAGGCTTCACGAGTCGTACGATACTTCACGTCTTGTACAGTGGGTCTTGAAGCTTGAGTAGCGTGACGGTACTTCACTACAATGGGCATAACCTTTTACTCCGAACTTCCAATAGAGCAAACTCGGTGGCGTTGGAAAGAGGACTTAAAGACCTTTAATTTGATAGTCATGGGCCACCTAATACATATTTTACTAAAAGATATGATCGTTTGAAGTTAACCCAAAACTCGAAATTTGATGGATGACACTGTACGGATCACTGTACGAACCATACAATGCACCATGGGCCGTTTAGTGGCTCGTGGTGAGTGACTTTACCTTGGTTGCCTTGGACAATCCTTCATGATTCCCTACATGGGTCGTGGTCCCCTCCATGAGCCGTCTAAGGTCTCGTGAAGGGTCAATGGTCCATTTTGGGTTCGTGGACCTTTCTTGTTTTCCCTTTTTAGCCTTTTTCCAATTCTGAGATGTTAGAATATCTACCCCTTGGGATCATTCGTCCTCGAATGAAGACTATGCAAGCTAAATTGGAGGGAAAGAGCTGTAATCCCTACCAACGGAGTACTAGAAACTGATATCTAATTGAACTGAGTTTCATGAACATGCAAATATGCTGAAATGCATAGATAACTAAGGGAACAAGATACTGAGACTGAGTTACACAAGAGTAAACTGAGAATTTGGAACTATTACCTCAAGCTTAAACTGAATCGGAGGGAAAAAGATGGGGATACTTGGCCTTCATAGCAACTTCTGCTTCCCAAGTAGCTCCCTCTACAGACTGATTACTCCATAAAACCTTTACTGAAGTGACTTCCTTATTTCTCAACCTATGAACCTGACGGTCAAGAATCTCAACTGGAACCTCTTCATAGGTGAGGCTATCCTTCACAGCCACACTTTCTAAAGGTACTATCGATGCCGGATCACCCACACACTTCTTCAACAAGGAAATGTGAAAGACTGGATGAACCGCTGCTAGTTTTGCTGGCAACTCTAACTCATAAGTGACATTACCAACCCTTTTTAGGATTCTGTAAGGACCAACATACCTGGGACTGAGCTTTCCTTTCTTGCCAAATCTCATCACCCCCTTCATGGGTGACATTTTCAGGAAAACCCAATCATCAATTTCAAACTCTAAGTCCCTCCTCCTCACATCTTGCATAGGACTTCTGATGACTCTGAGCAGTTTTTTGCCTATCTCTAATGAGCTGAACTTTCTCCATAGCCTCATGAACCGAATCTAGCCCAACCAAGGCTGCTACACCTACTTCAAACCAACCAACCGGAGATCTACATCTATGGCCATACAGTGCCTCGTAAGGGGCCATCTGAATACTGGAATGAAAGCTATATTATTGGAGAACTCTATGAGAGGTAAGTGATCATCCTAACTACCCTTGAAATCGATCACGCAAGCTCTCAACATGTTCTCTAAGGTCTGAATAGTATGCTCTGCCTGACCATCCATCTGCGGATGAAATGTTGTACTGAGATTTACCTGAGTACCAAGACCTTTCTCAAATGATCTCCAGAAATGAGAGGTAAACTGAGGACCTCTATCTGAGATGGTAGACAAAGGAACCCCATGCAACCTGACTATTTCGTTGATGTAGAGTCTGGCATAGTTCTCCGCTGAATCTGTAGTCTTGACTGCCAAGAAGTGAGCTGACTTAGTGACTCTGTCCACTATCACCCAAATGGAGTCATGCTGTTTGCGGGTACGAGGTAAACCCGTAATGAAATCTATGTTTACCACTTCCCACTTCCAAGTAGGAAAGCTAATCTCTTGAGTCACACCTCCTGGTTTTTGGTGTTCTACTTTAACTTGCTGACAGTTGGGACACTTAGCCACAAAATCTGCGATGTCCCTCTTTATGCGTTCCACCAATAGACTTCCCATAGATCATGGTACATCTTAGTGGCACCCGGATGAATGGAATATCAGGAGTTATGAGCTTCTGTAAGGATCTGTTGCCTGAACTCATCCACATTAGGGTCACACAAGCGACCCTCGTAACGAAGCACACCATCTCCCCCTTAGGAGAAAACCTAAACTCTCTACTGATGAACTACTCCTTTCAACTGAAGCAATATAGGATCACTATGTTGATCCTCCTTAACCTTCGCCACCAATGAAGATTCTGACCCATTCTGAACTATCACACCACCATCTGACGTGTCCATAAGGCAAACTCCTAAGCGAGCAAGCCGGTGAACATCTTTGGCTAATTCTTTCTTCTCTTGCTCAAAATGTGCCACACTACCCATGGATAGTCTGCTAAGGGTGTCCGCTACTACATTGGCCCCAAATGGTAGAGCACATTCATGTCATAGTCTTTGAGGAATTCAAGACATTTCCTCTGACGAAGATTCAACTCTTTCTAGGTGAACATATACGGGAGGCTCTTATGATCTGTGAACACATCAACATGGGTACCATACAAGTAGTGTCTCCAAATCTTTAGGGCCAACACGACGGCTGCAAGCTCTAGGTCATGAGTCGGGTAGTTCTTCTCATGGACCTTAAGTTATCTAGAAGCATAAGCTATGACCTTACCCTCCTGCATCAACACACAACCCAGGCCGACCCTGGATGCATCACAATAAACCACATAACCGTCTAAACCCTCTGGTAGAGTCAAGACAGGAGTTGTAGTCAACCTGGTCTTCAGTTCTAGGAAGCTTTTATCACACTCATCTGACCACTGAAACTTGATCTTCTTCTGAGTCAACTTGGTCAATGGGGAAGCTATGGATGAAAATCCTTCTACAAACCTTTTGTAGTAACCAGCAAAACCCAAGAAACTTCTGATATAAGTCGGAGAGGTGGGTCTGGGACAGTGCTTTACTGCCTCAATTTTATGAGAATCCACTCGAATCCCTTCGTTGGATACCACATGACCAAGGAAAGCGACCGACTGTAACAAGAATTCACATTTACTGAACTTGGAGAATAGTTGGTGATCTTTGAGGGTCTGCAGAACCAATCTCAGATGAGTCGCATGCTCTTCCTCATTCTAAGAATAAACAAGGATATCATCATTAAAGACGATTACGAACAAGTCCAAATACTGCTTGAACACTCTATTCATTAAGTCCATGAAATCTGTAGGAGCATTTGTTAGTCTAAAAGACATAACTGCAAATTAATAGTGAACATACCGAGTCCTGAAGGCTATCTTCGAGATGTCACTATCTCGGACTCTGAGCTGATGATAGCCGAATTTGAGGTCTATCTTAGAAAAACAACTAGCACCCTGAAGATGGTCGAACAAATCATCAATCCTTGGGATGGATATTTATTTTTGATTGTGACTTTGTTCAATTGACGATAGTCAATGCACATCCTGAGAGAACCGTCTTTCTTACGCACGAACAACACTAAAGCATCCCATGGAGAGATGTTGGGTCTGATGAAACCCTTATCAAGAAGGTCTTTCAACTGCTCTTTCAATTCCTTAAGCTCAGCTGGAGCCATTCTGTAAGGAGGAATTGAGATAGGTTGGGTATCTGGAGAGAGATCTATTCCGACATCAATCTCCCTTTCGGGAGGAACTCCGGGAAGATCTTCTGGAAACACTTCTCGAAACTCATTCACCACTGGGACTAACTCAAGAGTTGGGGTTTCAAAGTTTGAGTCCTTAACCCAAAAAAAATGATAAATATACCCTTTGGAAATCATTTTACTGGCCTTAAGGTAAGAGATTAATCGACCTGCAGGCACTGAGCTACTACCCTTCCACTCTAAGACCGGCTCGTTTGGAAACTGAACTCGAACAATCCTGGTTCAACAATTGACTGAGGCATAACAGGAATGTATCCAATCCATGCCTAGAATAATATCGAAATCTATCATTTCTAACTCTACAAGGTCTGCTGAGGTGACTTTCTGGGAAACTGTGACAGGGTAATTTCTGTATACCCTTCTAACTATAATAGGGTCACCAACTGGAGTTGAGACTGAGAAGGGTTCTAGGAGAATTTCGACTGGAGTGACACTAATAATGTCTGTTACTTTCTTGATGTCGTCGAGAAACTCTTGTGGATCCTCTCCTGATTTAGACCCATGAAACTCCAGAGGGTTTATCTGAGTGAAGCCTCGGATTCTTCCTGCAGCAGTGTTAGTCTACGACGAAGCTAGGGCCACAGCCTGCTGATTGACCTTGGCGGTCATGGCCTAAGAAAGCACTCAGAAAGCAGCCCCGAACTCGGCATGCGTGACTTGCTTATTCAATGGGTCTGCTAGAGCTAATGGTTGATTCCTGTCGTTAGCTCTTCTAGGAGGCATTTTCTTAAATGTGAAGAGAAGGAGATTAAATAGAGTTTATACGCTATAGCACGAGCTAGAAAAGAAAGAAGGGACGTTTTTCTTAAAACACCTTGTAGCCTCTCCCTCATAGATGTGGCGCGCTTCACACTAATGAAAGAGACTCTACTTAGTACGGCTTTCAGACACCCTAGGACTCTTAAACCTGATGCTCTGATACCAAGTTTGTCACACCCCGAGACTAACCCCTAGGCACAACACGGAACCTAGGATCATAAGTGGCTAACCCATGGCATGGCATATCTAAACAAGTTCAATTAAGTCAATGATGTGCGGAAGCTAAAAATAAT
Organism: Solanum appendiculatum; assembly: GCA_018342035.1. NCBI lineage: Eukaryota > Viridiplantae > Streptophyta > Magnoliopsida > Solanales > Solanaceae > Solanum > Solanum appendiculatum. The sequence continues at coordinate 62,602 of JAGDQO010001016.1, forward strand.
TTAATGTCTGAAATGGGGAAAATAATCCAACAAGTCTGAAGGTAAATAAATATACGAAGAGTTTAGTGATGAATGAAATCAACACCAACTACTCAAACTGAATCTAATCTATGTTTGAAAGCCTCTAACTGAGTTGAGTTGCTGGGACATGCCCCCAACTAACTCTAAGAAGACTGAAACTGAAAGTAAAGACTGAAAAGTGAAGCATGTCTACTGTCCTCGAACTATGAAGACTCACCACTGAAGCTGTTGAGTATTAACTAGAAGTCGAGCTAAGCGCGATCTGGATGCTGAGCGCCTGAACCTACATCATGAAGCGATGTAGCGCAAAAGTATGCGTCAGTACTTTGAATGTACTGAGCATGCAGGATATAGATACTAAACTGACAATATAAACTGAACATGGAAATAGGTTGTACTGAATTATAACTGAAAACTGGGCTAGATGTAATGACCAAGTACTAATCATGAAGATAACATGCTGAACTGTATACTGAAGTAAATGCTAATAACATGGTCAATGCAATAAGAGTAAGACTGTGGGAGCTACTATTAACCGACATTATCCAGGTGAGCTAAATGTGGAGTTCGATGTATATGCCCCTTCGAGAGGACCCAATATACCTTGCTAGGGTATAAAGGCATGAATGTAGCTTGACCACTAAAATTGATGCCCAACAGAGGGGACTTCTGAACCTACGTTGGCACGTAATTCAGGGACTTTGTGGGTACGCTAAACCCGTCCAACTCGGTGCTAATTCTACTTCCAACTTAATATGCAAAGCTAAAATGCAACTGATATACTGAGTAGCTCAAAATACTGACATGCTATCTGGGAATGCACATAAATATACTGAAAGATATGGCCTTCAAATACTGGAGCATGATTTTCTGACTGATCTGTCTAGAAAGTATAATTCATGAGATGCTGATAATTAATACAAGATAGGGTTCTATACATAGGACTATGCAAATTTTCCAAAAAAGAATGGTATTTAGATCATGGAAATTATAGCAGCTAAAATCATAATGAATATCCAAGATTATGGAAACCCTAGGTCTGAACAATTTATGAGAAATTGAAGAACTGGCTGAATTCTATGGACCTAATGGATGAAAGGAACCCACTAGTGAAATCCCACATGCCTGGTGACGAAAACTATGGAGAAACCCTTTTGATTTGGGGCTAAACTTGTAGTATGCTTCTGCTAGTTCTTGGGAGAAAACTGTCGCTTCTTTCTTCTATTTTCTTTCTAAGTTGGATGATTTTGGAGAATGAGGGTTCTAGGTAGTTTTTGACTAGGTTATTAGGCTTAGAATGAGTAAACTGACGTAGTTTAGGCATCAAACGACGTAGTTTAAGTGCCCAACTCATAGGGGAAAAGACCCATATGACCCTGACATAAAATATGTCGTCTTGACTTCAAGACAGGCTTCAAGAGCCGTACAATGCTTCACGGCTCGTACAGTGGGTCGTGAAGCTTTCAAGATAGGCTTCACGAGTCATACAATGCTTCATGGCTCATACAGTGGGTCGTGAAGCTTGAGCAGCCTGACAGTGCTTCACTAAAATGGGCATAACTTTTTACTCCGAACTTCAAATGGAGAAAACTCGGTGGCGTTTGAAAGAAGACTTAAAGACCTTTAATTTGATAGGTTATGGGCCATCTAATACATTTTGTACTAAAAGATAGTATCATTTGAAGTTGACCCTAAACTCGAAATCTGATGGATGACATTGTACGGACCACTGTACGAACCGTACAATGCACCACAGGGCATTTAGTGGCTCGTGGTGAGTGACTTCACCTTGCATGCCTTGGGCAGTGCTTCACGATTCCCTATACAGGTTGTGATCCCCTCCACAAGCCGTCTAAGGTCTCGTGAAGGGTCCATGGTGCATTTTGGGTTCGTGGACCATTCCCATTTTCCCTTTTTAGCCTTTTTACAAATCCGAGATGTTACAGGTCTAGTCATTTGGTGATCCAAAAATCTAGTTTTTGAATCCATCGACGGTTGACCAAGACGGTCCGTAGTAGGACCTACGGAACGTAGGTTTGAACTGTAGGTAAGACTTAGTAGTTATTTTTAAAGGCGCTTTTGGGTCTTTTCCTAATTGTTTTACCCCAATATTATGTCGTTTTGTCTTCTACCCTAAGCCCTACATAAATGATTTAAAACCCCAATTCACTCATTTTTCAACTCATTCTCCTAAATCCCTATAGATTGACCAAGTTCATCCCCCCAAACCCTCGCAAGCCCAAGGAAGAAGAAGAAGAAGCACTAGGGTTTCCTTCAAGTCTCCAATCCTCCATTCCTTTTGAAATTCTAGCAAAAAGGTATTTGTGTATTCACTCATAGAGTCCTTTCCTCCATGGGTCCCCAAGGATTTCAATTTCCTAACTAAATTACTAGAGGATCAAATTAGGATTTAAATGCAAGAATGTGGGTCTCTTCGAATTATGGTCTATTTTAATTAATTAAGTATTCTAAAGCATGAATTGATGTTAATATATTACATTTAGTTGAAAATGCATTGACCCATGCCTAAATTATGATTTTTAACTTTGATCCTATGATGAATCCATGAACTTCAAAGTTATGAAGGTATGCATGTTTTCATGAAGCTATTGTAAATGTATAATTGATATTTTGAAAGGAAAGTATTGATGTTATGATGAAAGGATTTCTCACTTACTATGATGATCATGATTGTGAAAAGGTATTTCTCACAAATGAATTCACATTGGTGAAAGACTTCCTCATTCATGTTTAATTATGTTTAATGAGTTATTCTATGTTTTCATCTTGAAATGTGTGGATTGGTATGGATCATTTCCTTTCCCTATGTTAAATTGCTATTTGACTTTTATCTATTCCGTTGGGATTTAGACTTAGCACCGAGATGTCTTTGAGGTGGAGGATCAAATAAGGTAGTTTCTAGTAGCAACCTCTAGTCCCAAACCGTAGGATTGTCTTAAATGACCTAGCTAATGGATACACGGATTCTACCTTGGGAAGTAGTTTCCCCTTCTTTCTGTATGAGGGTTATATCGGATTCCATGATATTGCCCTCATGGTCTTATTGTCAGTTAAAGCTAATATCCCACAAAATGATTATGTTTTTTCAAAGTTTTCTTATGCCCTTTATACTAAAGTATTTGACTATGTCTTATGAACTTCATGTCATTTTTTTCTATAAAGCTTTTAAATTTCTCATTATGATCATGCCTATTCGATTTAAGTAATTTTACTATCATGTTCATGTTTATGCATATTGCCTCATACTTAGTACATTCCATGTACTAACGCATACTTTTGCCTACATTATCTCATGATTGTAGGGTCCGACGTTCCTACCTCGCATTCTCGTGGCTAAGAGATTCTAATGACTTTGAAGATTGGTGAGTCATCATGTTCCGAGGACCGAGACTCTTTTATTGCGTTGTGTCATTTCCATTTCAATTTTAAGACTTTGTATGGGTTACATCCTAGATTCATTCTATTGATGTAGTAGATGGCTTATTGAAACTTATGCTTTTGACCAAACTCTTTTATATGAAATTTTTTATATGAACTCTCTTTAAATTATATTATCTCATATGATGTATGCTAAGTGGCTTGTGTGGGGCCTTTTGGGGTCCTATACGCCATGTCATGTCTAGGGTGTACTTTAGGTTGTGGCAGTAGTAATAAAAAAGTAGAGCATAGTTGAGAAGTGTTGCTAAGCTTAAAAGCTACTAGTCATATCACTCAAGGCATAGAATTCCTATTCTTACTTCGTGCTCGGATACTCTTGTTTCATGTCATGGATTGTAATCTTGAAATCTTATGTGAGATTCGTACCAAGCATGCTCGAGTCTTGTTTCAAAACTCTCAATATGAATCACTTCCGCCTATGTTAGTAGACAAGTTCAGAAGTCAAAAAGATATTAAGAGTAACTCTTTTCCCTTCCATGCTTAGTTTAATCATCATTTGAGGACGAAATATCCCAAGGTGGAGATATTGTAATGCCTCAAAAATTTCTAAGCTAAGACCCGAACCATTATTTATTTGCATGTAAGATCATATCGGGTGATTCTTAAACTGCTCATATGTGTAAAGGTCAATTATATAGTGTGGGACTAGATTTGGCGATGAATTAAGGTCACAAGAATCTCTTAGCACAAAGTTGAGTTAAAAGCTTCCATACCAATTAAGTTTTGATGTAAGATTCTACTTGGATCAACTTCAAATAACTATATCTCCTAGAATATAAAGTGTTACATGGCCCGTAACCTACAAAATTAAATGTATTTGAATCTTATTTCCAACGCCACAAATTTTGCATAAATCTGAGTACCGAGTAAATAGTTATGATTATTTTAGTAACCTGATACGGTGCAGCGATGAATTAGCCGATGGAAAACATTAAAAAGGGTCGTTTTTGTCTTTTTACCTCTAAGAAAATCCTATACAAATTTCTTGACTAATATAAGGCCACAAACAATTAGGTTTTAATCTCTTAATCCCCAATTCTTTTCTTTCTCAAACCCGTAGGAAAAAAATCAAAGCATAGGATTTCCATTGAAGTTCCTTTCAATCTCTTTCAAGATTATTCTTCAAGGTAAGTCCTTCTACAAGATTTTTGTTCTTTCCAACTCAAATTCATTCATAAAATTATGAATCGTTAATGAAAATCAATATTCTTAGACATAGAGTTTTCAAGAAAACTAATTCAAGAATCTCAAGAAAGGTTTTCTTGATCGTTCTTCTTCAAGCTAGGGTTTCAAGTCTTCCAATCAAGTTCTTCAAGAAATTTGTTCTTCCAGGTATGTACGGCTATTCATAGTGATGGACTGAGTTCGTGCTCACACCTTACATCTCAATTCAGTCAGTAAAAGTTTAATCTAGGGTTATACCCTTAGTTTCGAGAATTCTTGATATGAGTTATATTATTTATTATGAGTTCTAACTCCTTGATCATGAGTTGTTATATATATTATTATACATTGAGATCATTGAGTTTTTGTTCATGTTTATATTTCACATGAACCCTAATTTTTGAGTTAAAGCTTAGGGAACTATATGATTCCCAAATGTTTCATTTTTACAGGAAGAAAGAGAGTATTAGTTTGAGAAAAGTAAAAGAGTAAATCTAGGGTTCTATACTTAGATTTGGGTATTTTTTAGATGAGTTGATGTTGAGTTTTGAGTTCTTGAGATCTAAGTATTGACTTTTTATATATTGTTATTGAGATTCTTAATTGATTCTTTCAAGTCTATATTTCAGCATGAACCCGATTTTTGATTTATAATTTTTGAGAATCTTTTAAAGAAAACATTTTTGTCTTAAACTGATTTCCCTAGAAAGCAAATGTGAGTTTTGAAAAAGAGTTTTAACCAATATTTGAGCAAGAATATTTTAAAGTATCATTTGAGAAGAGTTTAAGGGAACACAAATGGTTCCAAAAGCAATATTTTTACAATGAGAAGAGAACTATGATTTTACCCAAATGTATCATTTTGTTACATTGAGAAAAGAGAATTTTTTATTTTTAAATGAGCTTATGAGCTCAGAGATATTTCAGAGCGGTTACCTCTTTTAAGAGAATAGTTTAAATAATTATCTCAAACTAGAGAAAGAGTATGTTTTATACATTTGAGTATGAGTATATATATTATTGGGAGTTGTATTGAGCACCGATAATGATATAAGTTCAGAAAACTCAAAATCCTCAAAAACCATGTATTGCCAACATGGGTACAAGATCATACGTTTTAGATGAATTCTTATTGCTTAGTGGATCCAATTAATTGAGAGGTTCAATACCCCAGTGTCACGCCCGAGCCTACACCCTGGACGTGGTCGGCACTCGAGAACCATTTCTGGTCCCCAAGCAAACCCATGGCCTGGCTGACTACTTAGCGGAAGACTGACTAAAGTATTTAAAGGCTTTAAACAGAAGTAAATCATTAAAATTGTAAAATGCTCAACTTATATTGTCGGACAAATACCCAATGCAATAATAATAGTTTGAAAAACATCTCACAAGAAAATAAAGTACTGAGAGACTCCTCACCTAGATCTATCTATGAAGCCTCTATAGTGCAACATGGATGTGGGAACAAAATCCACAAAACCCTAAAATGACTAAACTTGAAAGAAAAGTAGAGTCCTCTAGAATGCAAGGAGGCTCACCAAACGCTAACTGGAATGCAAAGTGATCTCAATGAAGTGCTTGTTGATGATCGTGAACACCTATATCTACATCATAAAAAGATGTTGGTCAAATGACATCAGTACACTGAATGTATGAGTATGTAATAAAGCTGAATAAATAAATAACTAAACTGATAAGGTTGGAAGAATACTCACCTCAACTCAATACAAAGTAATAATAAGGGATGAAATATTTAAAGCTTCACAAATAAAAGATGCTAACTCAAGGATGTGTATAAAAATACAATACATTACTCTTTACTCTTATTTGGGAGATTCTCTAACCAACAACCATTACTATGACCTATGTGATGATACAACGTCTCGCCCACGCTTCCAAAACTATCCTATACCTTGATGGAATATAGAAGACCTCAGCTAAGTGGATCTACTAAAGCTCTGTTCAAAAGCAGTAAGGAGTCATCTAAAAAGTCAATCCTTTATCTATGTTAGCTACATGGTTTATGAGAAATGTGAGTTGTCTGAACTCATCCCTATATCGGTGCTCAATACTACTCCCAATAAATATATACTAATGCTCAACTGTATAAAACATACACTTTCTCAATTTGAGGTAATTGCTCAAAATATTCTCTTAAAAGAGGTAATTGTTTTGAAATAACTCTGAACTCATTACTCGTTTAGAAATCAAAGATTCTCTTTTCTCAATGTAAAAATGATAAATTTGAAAATCAATAGTTTCCTTAAACTTTACTCTAAATGTCTCTTTTAACTTTCCTCAAAACTCCTCTTTACTTTCTAAGAAAATCAATTTAAGATAATTGTTCGGTTAAAAATATTCTCAATAATAACTCACTGAATACTCAAATAATAGGATTCATGATGAAAAATAAACATGAACAATCAACTCAAAAATCTCAATGCATAATATATAGCAATTCAAAAATTAGGACTAGCAACTCAGAATTCAATAACAACTCATCTCAAGAATACTCAAAACTATGGATAGAACCCTAGATTACTCTTTTACTGATAAAAAGTAGATGTAGGGCGTGAGGACGAACTCAGTGCATCACTAAGATAGACTTACATACCCTGAATCACTCTAATTGAAACTCTAACTTTGAAGAGGAACCTCAAAATTTCTTTCTTGAACTTTAGGACGAATTCTTATTTTCACTAGATATGAGAGAAATATTTGATGTTAGAATCTTGTTAAGAATTTATGATTAGAGATTGAGATTTTTTAGAAATAAATTAGATACATGAGAGGAACATATCTTGGTGTTGGAGATGAAAGAGAAGTGAGAAATTGAGAGTAAATAAGCCCTAGGTCATTCAAGATGCATTTTCTATTGGCCCATCGACTTAACTTAATATATAGAGCGTATTGAAAATCTAAAACCTCAAAAATTAGTTTGGTGCAGTGCACCCACACTAACGACCAATTTATGAAATTAAAGAAGTAAATGGAAAATTGTCTTGGCATGGTGCGCCCACGCTACGGGCCACATGGAGCCCAAGCCAATTCAAAAATAACAGGGCCGCTAGAAATTTATCTTGGAGTGGTGCGCCCACGTTACGGGCCACGTGGAGCACATGAAAACTTCAAAATTAGCGAGGTGTTAAAATACACCCCCTTGTGATCATTCGTCCTCGAATGATGACTAAGCTAGGAAATGCACAATGGCACGAATACACTGCATTGATTGAAATAGAGCAATGGATAGGAAATTGATGCACTCAACATATGAATAGACACTAAATCTAAAATAGAGAAAGGATCATTACCTTCAACATCAATGTCTAGAGGGATGAATAGATGAGGGTATCTTGCTTTCATATCTTATTCGGCCTCCCTTGTAATCTCTTCAACAAACTGATTCCTCTACAAAACTTTGACTGATGCAACCTTTTTGGTGCTCAACTTATGAACCTGACGGTCAAGAATCTGAACAAGGATCTCTTTATAGGACAAACTATCTTTCACACCAATACTTTGTGTGGGCATAATAAGTGATGGATTGCCTAAGCACTTCTTTAGCATAGAGATGTGAAATACCGAATGGACTGATGTTAACTCTGACGGTAGCTCCAAATCATAAGCTTCATTGCCAACTCTCTTGGATATCTTGTAAGAACCAATGTATCGGGGACTGAGCTTTCCCTTCTTACCAAATCTCATAACACCCTTCATAGGTGAAACCTTCAAATAGACCAAACCATTAATCTCAAACTCCAAGTCTCTCCTTATAACATCTATATAGGATTTCTGACGACTTTGCACTATTTTCAACCTTTCTTGAATAGTCTTCACCTTCTCCATGGATTGATGAATCAAGTCTAGCCCAATCAACTTAGCTTCACCAACCTCAAATCAACCAATAAAATATCTACAACTTCGCCCATAAAGAGCCTCATAAGGAGCCATCTTGATACTGGAGTGATAACTATTATTGTAAACAAACTCTATGAGAGGCAAATGGTCATCCCAATTATCTTTGAAATCCATGACACATGCTCTTAACATATCCTCTAGGGTCTGAATTAGGTGTGCTGCTTGGCCATCCGTCTGAGGATGAAAAGTAGTACTAAGGTTTAACTTCGAACCCATACCTTTCTGAAATGACTTCCAAAACTGAGCGGTGAATTACGCACCTCTATCTGAAATTATGGACAAAGGAACTCCATCAAGTCAGACTATCTCATGAATGTATAATATGGAATAATCTTCTACTGAATTTGTAGTTTTTATCGGTAAGAAATGGGTTGATTTAGTCATTCGATCTACAATCACCCAAATCGAATCATGTTTCCTACGAGATCACGGCAAGCCAATAATGAAAACCATATTAATCATCTCCCACTTCGATTCTGGAAGAGCTATGCTCTAAGCCACACCAGAGGCCTTTGGTGTTCTACTTTGACTTGTTGGCAATTTGGGCACTTAGCAACAAAATTTGCAATACACCTCTTCATACTATTCCACAAATAGACTTATCTCAAGTCATGGTACTCTTTGTGGAACTGGGATGGATCGAATATCTGGAACTATGAGCTTATGCCATGATCCTATCTTAGAGCTCATCCACATTTGGAACACACAATCTACCTTGATATCTCAACACACCATCTCCCCTTGTTCAAAAGCCATCACCATCTTCTTATGAACATTTCCCTTTAGTTCAAGTAAGAGGGTGTCTTTGTCTTGTTTCTCCTTCAGTTCTAACACTAATGATGCTTCAACCTCATTTATCACAACAACTCCACCTTTACTGGAATCTAACAAATAGACTCCCAAACGTGCAAGTATGTGAACTTCCTTAGCCAATTCTTTCTTTCCTTCCTCAACATGAGAAGTACTCCCCATGGACAACCTGCTTAAAGCATCAGCAACAACATTAGTCTTACCTAGGTGATAGAGGATACTTATGTCATAATCTTTGAGCAACTCTAACTATCTCCTTTGTTTGAGGTTAAGCTCCTTCTAATTGAAAACATACTGGAGACTCTTGTGGTTGGTGAATAGATCCACATGCATGCCATAGAGGTAGTGGCTCCATATCTTGAGAGTAAAAACTAATGTAGCAAACTCGAGATCATGAGTTAGGTAGTTCCTCTCGTGAATCTTAAGTTGCCTGAAGGCATAGGCTATAATATTACCTTTCTACATCAGCGCATAACCAAGCCCCACTCTGGATGCATCACAATAGATGACAAAACCCTCTGTACCCTCTTGTAGGGTCAACACTGGAGCAGTAGTTAATCGAGTTTTCAATTTTTGAAAGCTTTGCTCACAAGCTTCAGATCATTGAAACTTAGTTGTTTTCTGAGTCAACTTACTCAACGAGGATAAAATAGATGAAAACCCCTCAACGAATCTTCTGTAATAACCAACCAACCCTAAGAAACTCCTTATATTAGTTGGGGAGATGGGTCTTAGCTAATTTTGCAATGCCTCAATCTTCTGAGTGTCGACTCGAGTTCTTTCACCAAACACAATGTGGCCTAAGAACGCCAAAGATTCAAGCCAAAACTCACACTAAGAAAACTTGGCATATAACTCTCGATCTTTGAGAGTTTGGAGGATTATTCTGAGATGACTAGCATCGTCCTCCTCCTTACTCAAATAAATCAATATGTCATCAATGAACACGATAACAAAATGTCTAGATACATCTTAAATACTCTATTCATAAGATATATGAATGTTGTATGAGCATTAGTCAAATCGAAAGACATAACATAGAACTCATAATGACTGTAATGGGTCCTAAAAGCTATCTTTGGGATGTCACTTTCACTCACTTTCAATTGATGATAGCCAAATCTGAGGTCTATCTTACAGAAGTAAGTGGCACCCTGAAATTGGTTGAAAAGGTCATCAATTCTCGGAGGGGGATACTTATTCTTTATGGTGACCTTATTCAACTGGCAGTACTCGATATACATCATAAGGGAACCATCTTTCTTTCTCACGAATAAGATTGTAGTGCCCCAAGGTGAGACACTTGGTCAAATGAAACCCTTATCAACAAGATCTCTCAACTACTCTTTTAACTCAGCTGGAGCCATTCTATATGGAGGAATAAAAATGGGTTGAGTGTTAGAAAGAATATCTATTCAGAAGTCAATTTCTCTCTCAGGAGGGACTCCAGCAAGATCATCCGGAAATACCTGTGGAAACTCACTCACAAATGGAACTGACTAAATAGACGGTGTCTCAACACTAGAGTCATTCACTCAGACTAAGTGATAGATGCACCCCTTAGAAACTAACTTTCTGGCCTTAACATATGAAATGAAACAACCCTTATGCATTGCTAAACTACTCATCCACTCTAAAACTGGCTCATTAGGAAACTAAAACTTTACTACTCGAGTTCTACAATCTACTTAGGCATAAAAAGCATGAAGCCAGTCTATACATAGAATGACATCAAAATCCACCATGTCTAGCTCAACTAATTTAGTCATGATGTCTTTGTGATAGACAGAGATGGTACAATCACGATAGACTCTTTTTGCTAAAATAGACTCACCAACAGGTGTGGAAACACGGAAGGGTTCAAGAAGTTGTTCGGGGGAAATGCCGAACCTCATGGCTACATAAGGATTCACAAAAGATAAACTCACACATAGATCAAGTAAGGCATAAACATCAATAGAAAAGTCTTTAAGCATAACAGTGACAACATCTGGCAAGTTCTCCTGATCCTAGTAACTATCCATCACATACAGATGGTTTGCTCCTCCGCCTGTCCCTGAAGTAGCTCCTCTCGGAGCAGCTCTGTCTGCTGGGGCCGCTGAAGAAGATTGGGCTCTATTGCCCCCAATGCCCTACCTATTCTTAGGGCAGTCTCTCATAAAATGACCCCTCTGACCATACTTAAAGCAGCCATTTGAGCCATCATGACACACTTCTGGGTGGTTCCTACCACACTTAGCACATGTGGGGGATCCAAGTACCCCCTTGTGCCACACTACCCTGAGACTGAGTAGGTTGAGCTCTAAAATTCTGATTTCAGTGGTCATTCTTGTCCCTTGGTGTAGGTGCACTAGCTAATGATGGAGCAGGTCCAGAAGGTATATGCTAAAATGATAATCGATTCCCATTTCCAATCTTCTGCTAGCCAGTTTCATGACTTGTTGTCTTGTCCCTCTTAATGCGAAACTCTTCTCTATCCTTTAACTTATCTTTGTCAACCTACTGTACATGAATCATGAGTCTTGCTATGTTCATATCCCCTATAAACATAGCTACCTTAGCTTCCTTACACAATAAGTGAGATAGCCCGGACACGAACTAACTCATCCTGCTCCTCATATCCGCCACCATCTCAAGAGCATAGCGGGATAGCTGAGTAAACTTGAGGCTATACTCCTGCACACTTATAGCTTTCTGTTTAAGATTCAGAAACTCTCTCTCCTTAGCTCCCCTTAGATCTCGGGGAAAGAAGCGTCCAAAGAAAGCATTCTCAAACACAGCTCAGCCCAAAACTAGTGCCCCCTCTGCCATGTTCTTCTTCCACTAATCATACCATATCCTAGCAACACTTTTGAGCTGATATGAGGCTAACTCCACATGCTCTGCATTAGCAACGCGCATGACCTCAAACACTTTCTAAAGCTCTTCGAAAAAGTTCTTTGATCCTCAGTGATCTTCGACCCTATGAACTCTGGCGATTCATCCTCAAAAACTCAAAAATTCTAGATGTATCAGCCTCATCCTGATGACACACTCCTTGTTGACCAGTCTGATTTGCCACAACCTGAGTCGGCATCTGAATGGCATTCCTGAACTCAACAATGGTGACATCTCACTGAGGGGGTTGTACTTCTGGTGCATTGGGAACTTCTTCACCTTAAGGATTAGAATTCCTCCTAGCAGGACGTTGAACAACTCTTTGTGGAGGCATGATCTGAAAAAAAACATGCGTTAGCACGAGTTACAAGAAACTTTTATAGAGTTGAACTCTATTGCACGAACATGAGTAAGAAGTAAGTGAAAGTACCTAAATCTCGTAGCTTCCTCTTTATAAATGTGGAACGCTTCACACAGATAAGAAAGACTCTAATAGACATGACTTCATAGACACCTTAGGACTCTTGAACTCTATGCTTTGATGCAAAGTTTCTCACGCCACTAACCTTCATCCTGGACGTGACTTGCACTCGAGAATCATTGTTGGTCCCCAAACAAACCCTTGGACTGGCTGACTACTTAGCGGAAGAGTGACTCAAGCATTTAAAGGATTTAAACAAAATTAAATCATTAAAATTGTAAAATGCTCAACTCATACTGTCTGACAATTACTCAATGCAATAATAATAGTTTGCAAAACATCTTACAAGAAAAGAAAGTACTAAGAGAATCCTCAACTCTATCTATCTATGAAGCCTCCACAGTTCAACATGGATGTCGAGACAAAACCAACAACACCCTAAAATAACTAAACTGGAAAGAAAAGTGGAGTCCTCTGGAATGCAAAGAGGCTTACCAAACGCTAACTGGAATGCAAAGTGATCTCAACGATGCGCTTGTTGATGATCCTAAACACATGTATCTGCATCATAAAAAGATGCAGATCAAATGACATCAGTACATTGAATGTACGAGTATATAATAAAGTTGAATGAATACTCACCTCAACTCAACTCAATACAAAGCAATAATAAGAGATGAAATATTTAAAGCTTCACAAATAAAAGATGCTAACTCAAGGATGTGAATAAAAATACAATACATTGCTCCTTACTCTTATTTGTGAATTTTTCTAATCGTAAACCATCACTATGAGCTATGTGATGATACAATGTCTCACCCACGCTGCTAGCACTGTCCTATACCTTGCCGGGGTATAGAACACCTCAACTAAGTGGATCCACTAAAACTCTACTCAAAAGCAATAAGGAGTCATCTATAAAGTATGATCCTTTAGTCATGTTGGATACATTGTTTATGAAGAATGTCAGCTGTCTGAATTCTCCATATTGGTGCTCAATACTACCCCCAATAAATATATATTCATGCTCAATTGTATAAAACATATTATTTCTCAATTTGAGGTAATTGCTCAAAATATCCTTTTAAAAGAGGTAATTGTTCTGAAATAACTCTGAACTAATTACTCGTTTAGTAATCAAAGTTTCTCATTTCTCAATGTAAAAATGATAAATTTGGAAATCAATAGTTCCCTTAAACTTTACTCAAAATGTCTCTTTAAACTTTCCTCAAAACTCTTCTTTACTTTCTCAGAAAATCAATTTAAGATAATTGTTCAATTAAAAAGATTCTCAATAATAACACAATGAACTCTCAAGTAATGGGGTTCATGCTGAAAAGTAGACATGAAAAATTAACTCAAAAATCTCAATGCATAATATGTAGCAACTCAAAGATTAGGAATAGCAACTCAAAATTCAACAACAACTCATCTCAATAATACTCAAAACTAAGGATAGACCCTAGATTACTTTTTTACTGATAGAAAGTAGATGTAGGGCATGAGGATTTGTCAGTCCATCACTATGATAGCCTTACACACCTTGAATCACTCTAATTGAAACTCTAACTTTGAAGAGGAACCTCAAAAGTTCCTTCTTGAACATTAGAACTAATTCTTATTTTCGCTAGATATGGGAGAAATATTTGATGTTAGAATCTCGTTAAGAATTCGTGATTAGACATTCAGATTTTTTAGAAATAAATTAGATACATGAGAGGAGCATACCTTGGTGTTGGAGATGAAGGAGAGGAGAGATTTTGAGAGAAAAGAAGCCCTAGGTCGTTTAAGATGAATTTTCTAATGACCCATCAACTTAACTTAATAAATAGAGCTTATTGAAAATCTAAACCCTCAAAAATTATCTTAGCACAGTGCAACTACACTACGAGCCGCGCGGAGCGCACAACCAATTTTTGAAATAAAAGAAGTCACTGAAAAATTGGATTGGCACGGTGCGCCCACGCTACTGGCAACAAGGAGCGCATGGCCAATTCAAAAATAACAGGGCTGCTGGAAACTTATCTTGGCTAGGTGCGCCCATGCTACGGGCCACATGGAGCGTACGACCACTTCAAAATTAGCGAGGTATTACATTAATAAATATCCAAAAATACCTTTACTTGGGGTCCACTGAATCAATCAAATCAAAAACCAATTTTTTTATTATGAAAAAAATTGTTATTGGGAGAAAATATATTTGAGACAAAAGATAATAATACGGATTTATAGGTAAACATATAACAAATGCAATACAAATCGCAAATGGTAACCTTTTCATATACACATGTGTATGTACGTGGCATATATTATTATGTATATGTGTGTAAAGAAGAAATATTACTGATATACCATATAAGAAGACATAAATAAGAGGGAGAGAGGGGGAGAGAAAGAGGAGGGGAAGAGGAAAATAAACTTAACCTAGCAAAATAAACACGCAAAGAAGAGTGAATACAATGTATGACCCCTTCTTCATCTTCTATAAAATTTCACTATATCTGAAATCTTAATGATAATCTTTTTATTTTGTATATTTATTCAAAACACAAGTCTTAATATTTATAAGACATAGGTGGTATACCAACTTGCCAAGTGAATTCAATCATTAAATATTTAAATCTAAAAGAAGTGAGTAAATTACAAATTAAAAACAAAACTAGTCAACTATTCTATGGAGGTTGGAAAGGAATATTAATTAGTTTTTACACTTATATACAGAGCTTAAATAAGAATTAGATTTATGCAATCCATATAGTTGACACTTAATTTTGACTGACTTATATCTCATTTTGATTACTATTTGGTTAAATAAATATTTAAAAATTAATTTTTGTTCTTTATATATGTAAACAAGTAAATAAATTTTGTCTAAATTATTAGTATTTTTCACGACCCCGACTGTCGTGAGTGGTACCAACACTAAACAAACAAGCGGTAGAACCAACTAAACCCGAAATCAGCCCAACATCATTTTAAAAAAACCAAGTCTATTATATATAATAATGGAGCAGTTTAGACATAAAAGATTTGAGTCCCCGTAAACTCAACCTAATAGTCTAAAAACAAGCAATGCAGAAATATCCCTATGAACTTAAAGTCACCATTCCAAAACTCTAAAACAATCCAACTAGGAGGCACTCCTAAAGCTAAACATAACTAAAGTCAATATTCCACGAGTTAGTATGTTGTTTGGTAATCACTCCTGATTTGTAGGTCTGCCAAATTTTGATTCGAAAGTTCAGTTCTTAGTGGTTGAACTTGATGGAATGGTCTTAGAGATAAGCTCACTCGGAGAGGTAAACATCGACTCTAGAAATCATTCCTTAGGCTTTTAGTAATGTCGCTTTTGCTACTTTCTTTTACTTTATGTTGGAGGACGAACATGATGTTTAGTTGTAGATAATGTAATGACCTAGAAGGTCATTTTTAGAAATTTTCATAAAAATTACCATTTTACCCCTCTTGATAGTTTATTCGATTCATGTTAGATCAGCCGGTGAAGTTTGTTTGTGAATTTTGAACTATTCAATAACTACGGTTATTTAATTGGTGGATATTTATTTAATAATTTATCTATTTAGTTGGTGGTTAATGGGTCAAGTCCATAATTTCTTTAATATCATATATCACTTGACTCATATAGTAAATTTAAGTAGAAAGGGTTTAACAGGTTATAAATAATATCACCAATTTCACGCAAGAATTGACGCCACGAAGTCAAGACATCGTTATCCTTTAACTTCGAAGTGAAGGTTCTCAATTTGTGTGTCAGGTTAGTATTTGGAGTTATAAATTCAATACAATGATAATTTGATATTCTCGCGGATTGAATTGATTTGGCCAATTACGATGCTAGTTGATTGCATAGGATTTGAATAATTAATTTCCATGGGTAATGGTGGGCCAATGATTGGCCATGATGAGCCAAACATTGGTTGAAGGGAACATAATGATTAAAACATTGCAAATAGGTTAGGTTTTTCAAAATTATTTTTGCAGTGCCTTACTAATTATGTAAATTAGTCGGGTTTGAATTTTATATTTTTGGTTATAACATTATGATTTAATTTTTGATATATTAAGTTAGGTAATTAAATATTAGGCATATTGTATAATATGAATACCATTAAATTCATGATATTGGAGAAATTAAAACTTAACCATAGGTTAGACATATAGTAATATGGATGTTTTAGTTTCGAAATCTTATTGTGATGATTTATTTGAATAGATTGCACTGATTTGGAAACCTAGTGATAGGGGAAGGCTCAACTTCCCGAGTGATTGTTCGATTATTTGAGGCAAGTGGGCTTTTCGACCCTTGTTAAGTGTATAAAATCGTGTATTTCCTTGTTATTTGTGTTGGGGAATAATGGAACTTGGTGATGAGTTGATTTTTTCATATTGAATGATCGTAATGAGGAAAAGGGGTAATAAGAAGCAACTTGATTGTATATTGAAGTGTGATGTGTTGGAAATGAGTTGAAAGATTTATTGATTCACTATTGATGTTGTATCACGATTGTGTTATTGTGTTATTGTGAATTGTGCAGTGATATTGAAATGGTCATCTCCTCATTATTGGTGTGAACATGTCATTTGCATTGGTTCTGAGACATGGTTGTGACAAGTGTTACATCAATTGAGGAAGAATAAGGAATTAAAGAGGGTATAGCATTTCGAGGGATGTGTCATGCGCTGTGATTGATGTTATGATTTGAGGGTCGTTTCGTATGCGACGATGGATTCTATAATCAAGGGTGGTGTCGCACGTTGCGACGGATGCATGGACAGATATTTCCCCCCGTGGGTCTCGGACTGAGAGATAGTGGGTTTATATCACTAGGTCGGGCATGCATCACCATACTTAGATAGACAGAGTCGAGTTGTCTCTCACTATTTACTTTCTTTGAGTTGTTTTACAAAATATAAGTATTTCTATTGAGTATTTTACAGACTTTATGAGATGAGTATTTGAGCTTAATAGATTTTAATTCTGTTTTGAGCCTATCATTGTTTGAGTAATGTAACACCCCAGAAATTTCTAAGTTAAGACCCGAACAATTTTTGAAATTCGTATAAGGTCATACCGAGTGATTCTTAAATATTCTTAGATTCTAAGGGCAATTCATTAGTGTGGAAATGATTTTTGATATCAATTAAGGTCACTAGAATCTCCTAGCACAAAGTAGAGTTGAAAGCTCCCCAACAGAGTATGTTTTGACCTAAGATTCTACCTAGGTCAACCTCCAACAATCATATCTTTTAGTACATAAAGATTTAGGTGGCCCATGACCTACCAAATTTAAGGTCTTTGAATCCTCTTTCCAACACCACCGAGTTTGCTTTATTTTTAGTTCTGAGTAGAGAGATATGCCTATGTTAGTGAACCTTTCTTTTCAGGCATCTGGTTAGATTTTCTATAGGGGTATTTTTGTATTTTCCCACTCCATCTAAGCCTTGACCACATTTGTTTAAACCTAATAAATGGTCTAATCAGTGTTAAAACTTCTTTTCACGTTCTTTAACACTTAGCAGAATTAAAGCAAGGTTCTAAGAGGAGAAAAAACTAGGGTTCAAGTGTTCTTCAAGTTTTCATCGATTTAGCCAAGAACCTTTGTTCTTTATAGGTATGTAAGGCTTCTCACATTGTTGGACTTGTTCATCCTAACACCCTACATCTCAATTTAGTCAAGAAATCGTTATATCTAAAAGATCCATTCGTAGTTCTTAATCTTGAGTTCAATTCTTTAACATTTGAGGTTTTGATTCTTGTGTTTTGTGAATCTTTTGTAAAGCTATGTTTCCAAGGAAATAATATGAAAGTTATCGTGTATTTGTGTTGGGTTTGAGAATCAAGAAGTGTTTAGGAGAAATTTCCCAATTCTAAACTAATATTGGATCCTAATTTAAGCTTGAAAATTCATCGAGATGCTGGGGAGGGGCATGGGGCGGCGCACCATCATAGTGCTAAGGCTGAACTTCAGTAGTTCGGGGCCTGGGGCGGCGCGCCACAAGTGCGCCCCAAAATTTCCTCTGAAGATTGGGGCCTAGCGCCCCGTGTTAGTTGTGCGCCACGGGTCACCAGGGCCCATTTCTTCTTTGTTCATTCGGGCGAATTCCTTTAAGTTTTGGCTATGCTTTCCTTATCTATATTAGCTCCTATAGGCTCCATATATCTTTGAGAATTCATGCATTATCCTACTCATATGTCTTAATGCATTTTCAAAACTAACGTAAGTTTAAGAGAAAAGTTCAAGAGTTTTTATTGAGTTATTATTGAGAATCTTTTTTAATCAACAACGATTTAAACTGAGTTTTGAGAAAGTTAAAAGGAGTTTGAGAATAATTTTATAACAAATGCTTTGTCTTTAAAATTTATTATGAAAAAGAGTAAAAGATGACTTTCGAGAAAAGTATAGGGAACTAAGTATTCCCAAATGTAACACTATTACATTGAAAGAGAGAACTTTATTTCTAAAAGAGTTTATGACTTCAGAGATATTTCAAAGCACTTCCGCTTTTAAGAGGATCTTTTGAGTAATTACCTCAAATTGAGAAACAGAATGTTTTTAAATATTGATCATGAATATATATATATATATATATATATTGGGAGTAGTATTGAGCACCGATATGGGAATGAGTTCAGACAACTCACATTCCTTATAAACCATGTTGCCAACATGGGTAAAGGATCTTACATTTTAGACGATTCCTTATTACCTTTAAGCATAGCTTAGTGGATCCACGTAGTTGAGGTGTTCTTTACCCCGACAAGGTATATGACAGTTCTGGCAGCGTAGGCGAGACGTTGTATCATCACCTAGCTCATAGTGATGGTTGTCGGTTAGAGAATCTCCCAAATAAGAGTAAAAAGTAAATTATTGTATTTTAATATACATCCTTGAGCTAGTATCTTTTATTTACAAAGCTTTAAGTATGTCATCTCTTATACTGATTTGCATTGAGTTGAGTTGGGGTGAGTATTCTCCTGGCCTCATTAGTTTAGTTATTGTTTTATTCAACCATATTACATACTTGTGCATTCAATGTACTGATGTCATTCGACCTACATCTTTTATGATGCAAATACAGGTACATAGGATCCTCAAAAAGAGTCTATTGAGATCACTTCATCTGCTCGTCAGCTTTCGAGTAAGGTCTCCTTGCTTCTAGAGGACTCTAGTTTTAAGAGTTGTTGGTATTAGTAGCATTTTGAGTAGTCACGGATCTTGTCCCGACACTCGTCTATATATAGTAGAGGCTTCATAGATAGAAAGTTTTGGAGAGTCTTTCAGTTTCAGATGTTTTCTTTAAAACTTATGTTTAATACTAACTATATTTAGAGAGTTCTGAGCTTTAATACACTATTGATTTAGCATTTCTTTCAGTTTGATGCTTGAGTTAGTCTTCCGCTTATAGTCAGCCAAGATGAGGATTTGCTTGGGGACCAGCAATGGTTCTCGAGTATCGGTCACGTCCAGGGTATAGGCTCGGGTCATGACAAACCTGGTATCAAAAAATAGAGTTTACGTGTCCTAGGGTGTCTATGAAGCCATGTCGGTAAGATCTTATTTATTGTTATGAGGGCCCCACTTTTATAAATGAGGGACTATAGACATTTAAGAAAAGTTTCCCTTCTTTCATACTATAAATCATGCTTTAGAACTGTGTCATAAGGAATTTATTCAAACTCGTGCGTTTCTTAGATCCATTCGACTACCCTCATACTCAAAGTGGTTGAAAAGAAAAGCCAAGATCCTTATAGATTAGTTACTCTCAATAAAATTCTTCAGAAAGTCATGAGACTTGCAGAGGGGCTTGAGAGAAGCCCATGAGTGAGATTAAGTTTGAGATTCGAAAGAATGCACTCTTGTTCATATGAATTGTGCGTTCGATCTAAAAGCGAGATGTACTCCGAAATTCTCTTCTCTAAAACCTTGTTTCATATGAGACCTTTAAGAGGAGAGTATGTTTCAGAATGCTTGGGTAGTATTTCCACCCGGAAGCTAGTGTGATTTGAGATGTTATGAGCTAGTAGTAGTAGAATTGCCCAGAGTTAGAAGAATGCATGCAGAGGTATAGTAATCTAAGAAAGGGAGATAGTGATGAGGCATATTAAGTTGTTGCAGTCATGAACCTAGTAAGTTATTAATGAGGAGTTTTTCCTTTATGTGTGGGCTAAGGAGTAGTAATTTTGTGTGGATTTCATGATAGAAGATAGAGTAATAGTTACTAGTCAGGATGGGTTAGAGTATGCTTTTGCCAGGAATGAGTTTATGTTGATGTGTCATTGTGTTAGTGAAGACCAAGTATATATGTTGAATAGAAAAGTGAAGTATTCATGAGGTGATAGATCTAAGCTAGCCTTATGATTTTGAACAGTAAATAGTACTTAAGTTGTGGAACAGAACTAATTAGGTAGTGATGTGTAATGAATGGATAAATAGTAGTTAAGTTGTGAAATGGAATATGACATTAATCTGTAAATAGGTAGGCTGAGAGATAAAGATTGACTACTTGTCATGAGATCTTAGTGGGTGAGTGTTTCTTAAGTTTATATAGTAGTTGCAAGTTAGTATAGTAACATTTATATTGATATTTGTGTTTAGTAATAGACATTAAGCTTAAATTTGAGATGTGTCATGATAAAAAAAAAGATTGCAACATGAGGGTGATGATGTTAGTTCGAGATCCGATCTAGTAAGTTTGACATAAAGTAGGTGAGAAATTAAGGTTTTAGTTTTGATAAGAGTGAGTGGTACAAGTGTAGGATTCTGACTTTTAGATGAGAGCAATAAAGTGCGGCTAAGTCATTAGAGTAACAAGAGCATTAAGAGGTGTACCCGAGATCGTATGTACTCAGACGAAGTTACAACTAAGTTTATAATTTCTAAGTGTGCCTAGATAGTACATTTGAGTTATCAATGTGGAGCAGGTTGATTTAAGCATTATTTATTACCCTTAAGAGTTGGTCGGAGAGATCATATATAGCCAATGATGAGCCTCTTAAATATAGTTCAAGTTTCTCTAATTGGGTAGATACGAACTTAGAAAGGTGGTATTAACAGAATAAGAAGGAGAAGTCAGACTATTAAGAGTTAGACTAAACAACTTTATAAACCATTGAGAAGAGGTGAAGAGAAGTATCTCAAAAAGAGGTCTTAGAAGAAATCTTATTAACTGCACATGGAAAGTTCAGTAACCATAAGATTAGCCTTTCCCGAGTATTAGAGTAAATTGAATATAGACTAGTTTAGAGATAATGGAATAGAACCATAACTATAAAGTATCAGTTTCAAGCCTAAGGGGGAGATGATAAGATCAGAAACCAAGTCATGTGTTGAGAATCAGATAGAATGTGTTCAAAAAGAGTAAAAGTGATATATCGATCCATTCATATTCTAGCGTATTCCTCAAAGCTCAGTCATTACAACATCCTGTTGATGTCTTTAATATTAGAATTGTGTTCATGACCTATGCTCATACACTACATATAGATTTACATCTATGCTCAGTTCACAGAATGAGGGGCAAAGACTTTAGCCCATTGATCTCAATCTAACTCCATAAAGTTATGGACATCAGCCTCATGATATGTGTCACACCCCGAGACTAGCCCCTAGACATAACACGGGACCTAGGGTCACAAGTAACCCCAAGCTAACCCTGAATCTAGCATATCACAAGCATACAAAAATAATTCTATGTAAGCGGAAGCATAACGGAAAGTTGAATAAATCTAAAAGAGTTAAATTGAGAATATAATTGAGTTAAAATGTGGAACAAACCAAATACTGAGTTTGACTCTATGTCTCAAAGCCTCCAATACTGATGAGTTGTTGGAAAAAATCCCCATCTGACTCTAATAAGTCTGAAACTGAAAAGCAAATACTAAAAAGTAAAGCATTCTATTGTCCTCGAACTATGAGGGCTCACGACTGAAGCTGCTGAACACAAACTGGAAGTCGATCTAAGCTCGGTATGGATGCTGAGCACTTGAACCTACATCATAAAATGAAGTAGCACAAAATTATGCGTCAGTACTTTGAATATACTGAGCATGCGAGATATATGCTAAGCTGAACAAAATAAAAACTGGACATGGAAATAGATATACTGAAGTATAACTGAAAACTGAGCTAGATGCAATGACCAAGTTCTAATCATGAAGATATACCATGCTGAACTGAATATTGAAATTCATACTAAATACATGGTCAATGCAACATAAATCTGACTGTGGGAGATACTATTAACGGCATAAACCATGTGAGCTAAACGTGTAATCCGATGTATACGCCCCATCGAGAGGACCCAATATACCTTGCCAGGGTATAAAGGCATGACTGAATTACACCCAATGTCTTCAATCTAAAAACCCACAATAATAGTTAAAAGTAATCAAGAAATATTCAAAGTTCAAGAGTACTTTCTATTCTCAACTAACTGGTTCCTAACTAATACTTACTCTCTTTTCAAAAACTTTATTTATACTCTTACAAAAATTTCCCACATTTTGTAATGTGGGACCACTCAGCGGCATAAGACGTGCTCACCCATCCACTCGACGATCTGCCGAGTTGCTCTTCTTCTCCTTTTGTTTCTTTGTTTCAACATGGATCTTTACTGAAACTTTAGGCAATCAAAGTCGGGTTCGCCGTTCTGATCGACGAGTCGCCGATTTGCTCCCAGGCTCGGCGAATGGACTTGATTCTTTTCCTCGACTACTGGAACTTTAGGCAAACTGCAGATCCACTTGGCAAGTCGCCGAGTTATCTTTTGCGATCTCCAGCCTTCTTTTTCTTGAAATTATTCAACTTTTAAGCTTCTTTTCGCATTATCTTGCCCTTGCCTTGTTTCAAGTCTCCTTGCTGCATATAAACAATTTAACATTAGTTATGAGCACAAAATAGGCATTAAGGACACAAATTCAGTATAAATGAAGGCCTAAATGAATCAAAACAACCAACTCATCAACACCCCAACTTACACTTTTGCTTGCCCTCAAGTAAAACAAGAGATCAATCAATTCAATAGGGATGTCTACAAACAGTGCTCCTTGAGAATCCACATGAGAATGCACACAAGGTTCAATTAAACCATGCAAGGATCAAATGTGCACTCAAAGTTTCACACCTTGACTAGCCATCATCAGTTAGAGTTCATGCTCACAAATGCTCACTTTAAACGCAAATCCATGCCCAACAAAAGTATTTGAATGCCCTTACATCAAGAATGATTCAATGCTCTCACAAAGCTGATCAACAGATATGATTAAGGAATCGAAATCAACACTCACACTCTCAAATGAGAAAAATATGCATGACTCTACCCATAGAATTGCCTGTATTTTCCAACCAACACATCACTAGTCTCATGTAGGATCAAAAAGGTCTTTCAAGGCTTGTAATGGGGCTGAGGGTAAAGGTATGATCATTTTTTGTTTAGAAACTCTACCTTCAAGGAGCATTGCTTACTCTTCTCATATTTCCCTTTTTCTTTTGTTCATCTCATTTTCACAACTCATCTTTGGTCTTTTCAAAGCTCACAACCAAATTGGGATACCCCTTTTTATTTTCACAACAAAATATAATGATCAAACTTTATTCAAGTCCTTTCTTTTCTTTTCTCAACACCTTTTTTTAGAGAGAGGTTCCAACTTTTTCACAACTTTTCAAAGATAAGCTCATAATTTTCTTGCTCGGTTTCTTTCCTCACTCTTTCCACACCCCCAACTTAGGCTTTTTGGCCTGATTTGGTAAGTCAAACACACCAATGCTCCATGAAGGTTAAAGGTGGGAGAGAGTATGACAATTTCAATCAATCGACTATTTTCCTTTGTGTTTATTCAAAGAAAAGGGTAGGCTCAAATGGTTCCAAGATGGGTTCACACACTCACAAGGTGGTCACACGAAAGTATAGCAATTTGGTTCACTCTCAAAAATTTATGCTTAAGATCATTTCCTTCATTCACCAAAGTTAGCTAGCTAGACCAACGGGGCAAGTTCTAGATATCATCAAACATAATATTCAGGTAAAGCTCAAAACACATGGCCTTCAAACACAATTGTGGATCACAACTCTACGAGTCAAGATTGCATACAACGGTCAATGAAAGACTCATCATCGACAATTGACTAGTCACAATGAGATGCAAAGAGTTCACCCAAGACTATACAACTCAAATTACCTCGTTAGACTTACACCAACATGTCGTTCAATCAAGCACACTATTTAAGTCACTAATACTGATCACAATCGACACTAAAAAGTACAAGAGAACTGCATTCACTCATTTATCACACACAATCGGTAAAGAAACAGAGAGATGCATCACTAAGAACAAAAACCATTTATTTCAAAATCCAAAATTCTGACAAAACATATAAACCAAACAAAACATACAATCAAAAAGAGTAGATATAACATCCACCCAACCAAAAAAAATAGTGTCCTCAATGCTAAATAAAATAAACATAAGTGCGAAAAGGAAATCAAATGGAATGCAACAGAGAGTCCCCCTGTCAGTCTATGGTTGAGGCGCATCATCTGGGGCATCAGTGACTGGCCTATCAGCATTTGTGGCTCCACTCAAACCGATCATCGATGTATCATGCAAAGAAGCCACAGTGGCCGCTCTCACCATGTCACCCTCCAAATCCTCAAGCTCGGCGTGCACCTCATGCTCTCTAGCAATCTCCTCCTCGTCGATCTCAAAAGTGTCATCTTCTAGGTAATCCGCAACAGCAGTAGGACCTCCGGTTGTTGTGGGAGGAGGCATGTGAGACGGTTGACCCTCGGGCACATCAATACTACCCCATAACATCGAAATATCAGTGGACTTAAGCTCGTCCACATCTTTGAGCATCCCATCAATCTCAGCCTTCACGATTGTCAACTCAGTAGAAGTGCCCTCCTTTCTCTCGCACTCTGCCACTCTCGAGGTGAGGGGATCCAAAGCCTACCCATGAGCTGTGATCACCCGATGCTAATCCTCTAACTCTATCCTAATGGGAGCAAGTGCCACAGCAATGGCTTGCTTGATTAATGTGGAAATTGTCACCTCTACTCGTGAAGCATGAACATCGGCTGAATGGGCCAGATGGCCCATCTTTAGAATCATGGCCAGAGTCTAGGAGCGAGGACCAGGAACTAGGGTAGGTGCAGCTGTAGAGGAAGTGGCTGGGGTAGTGGCAGAAGCATCGGCGACAGGTATACATGTCGGCTCAACTGCGGGAGTGGGACAACCAGTCTCCATGGCCTCAACATCAACGGTCAAAGATGTATCTACCGGAGGTCTCCAGCTCTTCTCTGCCTCATTCTTCAGATATTTGGCCTCAATCCTGTGGATGTCATAAGACGAGGTCGATGTGACCTCAACATCCTTCTTGGCCTCGAAGGGGATCCCAGCATGTTGGCACAACTCCGTAATCAAAATTGGGAAAGACAGCGATGTCTGGTTCTATTTAGCCCTCATAGAAATCTCCTGCTCAATAATCATCCCCAAGTTGAGCATGTGACGGTCCATGATATAACCCAGAAGTGCAGTTTTTGGGTACCGAAGAATGGACTCATTTTGCAATGGCATGAGGGTACTACTTATGAACCCAAACCAATATCTTGGCACAAACTTTCAGCTTTTAGTCGATTCATCGACCTCAGAGGGCTAACCGGGGCCGGCACTGGAGTTGGAGCAGGAGAAGGGGAAACAAGGGGCTCAGGTCTGGTACTTGGAGCAGGGGTCCTTGCCAGTGAGACATGAACTGCTTTTGACTGCAGTTCCGTACGCCTCTGTTTGATTAACTCTCCTATAGGAGTCCCAGACTCCTCAACCTCCTCACTTTTGGAATCGGTGGAAGTGAACTTAATAGATGTATCCTTGCTCTCCGAGGAAGAACTATTTGTGACCTTCTTCTTCCCCTTACCCTTGGGTTAGGTTGGTTGTGTTCGTTGTGGTCAGGGTTGATAAACCTCCGACACGATTTCTATCCCTTTCACAAGCTTCCTGGGTGGTTGAAACGACCCAAATGCCCAAAAATGTGCTTCGGAAACACCTATAATTGTAATTTCCATATATCTCAAAATCCGTGCATGATTTCGGAAATTCGACTTCATATTCTTATTCGTGGGGTCAAATTGAGTGGGAAATGGGTCTAACCCGAATTTTAGAGCAACCGTATCAAACTTCGAAAATCGCAAAAATTGCGATTTGGAGGGTCAACTTTAAAGGGGCATATCTCTTAGCACACAAGGAACTGGAAGGGCTGCAACCTATCAAATTAAAGCTCTTTGAGTTAGCTTTCCAACGCACTTGGTTTCACCTTATTCCGCGCTAGGATGAGGGAGTTATGACAATTTTCGTAAACCCTGTCTGTGCAGAATTTCCAATTCCAGTGAGCCTTTTTTTTTCTAGGCGGGTTGGAGACTTTTTTTATAAAAAGGAGATATGTCCCATACTTAGTCATTTTCTTAACTCCAAAAACACTCTCTAAGCCCTCTCCAAAGATTCCACCAAGATCTTCAACCAAATTCAAACATCTCAAGCTCTAATTCCGGATTCAAGACTCAATCTCAAGTTTCGATTCTCCATTCCAATCTTCATCAAGGATTCTCCAAAGTTGAGGTATGTGGGTTTGATTGTGGAAACCTTCCTTTCCACAAGTCCAACCATTTATCCTCTATTTCTACTTCAAGTTTATGGGTCCTTATGATTATTTATGAATTCTTGAATTATGGGATTACTACTACACACCCTATTATAGTCCATTTTGCATATTATCATGAAATGGAATTTTTATGTGATGTTTATGGTTTACATGCTTCCATGATCAAATTATGAAGGTTGATATATATATGTATGTTGTTGGTGGGCTGATTTATATGGATTTTGGAATTGGTTGGAATTAGTATTCTTGAAATACATGATTTCATTTATATGAACAATTGCCCACCTGTGTTTGATAAAATGCCCATTATAGAATTCTTAGGAAAGGGAAGGTCCAAGGTACGTCCTATGAGACGGATGGTTATGTAATTACTGAAATGATGATGAAATGGACACATGTATATGATTTTCTCTAAATAAGTGTTGTGAGTCGGACCATGCCTAGTACGGGGGGTAGTAGGCCCGTATAACCATATCGAGGGGTTTGTACCTTGGTTGCCTAGTACGGGGGGTAGTAGGCCCGTATAACCATATCGAGGGGTTGTACCTTGGTCCCTAGCACGGGGGGTGGTAGGCCCGTGTAACCATATCGAGGGGTTTGTACCTTGGTCCCTAGCACGGGGGGTGGTAGGCCCGTGTAACCATATCGAGGGGTTTACCTTGGTCCCTAGCACGGGGGGTGGTAGGCCCGTGAACCATATCGAGGGGTTTGTACCTTGGTCCCTAGCTCGGGGGGTGGTAGGCCCGTGTAACCATATTGAGGGGTTTGTACCTCTTTCGCCTCTCCAAGGGGGTGGTAGGCCTTGGAAATACTATATTGATGGTCACTCGCCACACATGTACTACGTCCCACTAAATATGATTTTTATGTAAGCATCATTATACATATCATTTTCATTAATATGCTATCTATTGGGTATGATTACGCATTTTTCCTATGATGTCCATCTAATGTCGCATTGCATTGCATCCCATATACTTAGTACATTCAAATGTACTAACGCATACTCTATGCCTACATGATGTCACCATGTAGGGACCGGAGCACCGCTTGACCATCCTCCTCCGCGTGGCTAGTACGATTTTCTATAGTGGTTATTGGTGAGTCCCCCATTTCGGGGACGTTGCTCATGATCTTTTGTATGTATAAAACTTTTCCTTATGAAGTTATGTTTTGACTATGAGGGTGAGCCCGGTAGTTTGTCTTGGCCCCCGCTAAGTACTCATGTTTAGAGGTGGTGTTGGACAAGTTGTGTATTATGCTTGAGCTTGACTCATCTATGGTATTAATGTATCATTTTTTTTGCTCCCTTAGTCCCGATTTCCCCTTGATTATGCTTATCGCTTATGGTCATTTAATTGCTTCCGCGACCAAGAATGTGTAATGATACACTATGAGGCTTGTTTGGGGTTCCTTCGGGTTCCCCATTCGCCGGTCACACCTATGCCCTAGGCTTGGGTCGTGACAAACTTGGTATCAGAGCACTAGGTTGAATGATCCTCGGAGTCCAACACACCGCGTTGATTAGAGTCCGATTCATGGTTGTGTTGTGCACCACAACTATGAGTAGGAGGCTATGAGACGTTTTAGGAAATGTTTCCCTTCTCCATGTTCTAAGTTGTGCTGTAGAGTTGAATTAAGTTCTTCCCTAACGGTTGTTCTTTGCTAGGCTAGATCATGCCTAATACAAGAGGAAGACGAGCCCGCGCACCCGAGGAACAACCGCCCAATGGGGATCTTCGGGATGCCCTTACTTTATTTGCACAAGCTATGGCTAATCAAGCCAACCACGGGACCCAAGCCCCTCAGGCTCCTACCCCGGCATCTCGGGTGAGAGACTTCGTGCGGATGAATCCCCCAGAATTCTATGGGTCTAAGTTAGATGCAGACCCTCAAGAGTTCATTGATGAAGTCCACAAGATATTAGCTATCATGGGCGTGAGGTCAGAAAATAAGGCGGAGTTGGCGGCCTACCAAC
This sequence comes from Solanum appendiculatum, assembly GCA_018342035.1. Lineage (NCBI taxonomy): Eukaryota > Viridiplantae > Streptophyta > Magnoliopsida > Solanales > Solanaceae > Solanum > Solanum appendiculatum. Next base: position 91,925 of record JAGDQO010001016.1, read on the forward strand.
TAAAAGGAGTGGCCCAAATATGGTACAACCAATGGAAGAGAGAGAAGGGGGCAAACTATGTGGTGCCTTGGGAAGAGTTCAAAACGGCTTTCCTTAATCGATTCTTTCCTCGAGAGCTTAGGGAAGCCAAATTGGTGGAGTTCATGAATTTAAAACAAGGATCTATGAGTGTGAGGGAGTATGCCCTCAAGTTTAACCAACTTTCAAGATATGCTCCACACTTGGTTGCCGACTCACGGTCTAGAATGAATAAATTCGTGATGGGTGTGTCCGACCTAGTGAGTGAAGAATGCCCGTCCGCAATGTTGATTAGTGACATGGACTTGTCCCGCTTGATGGTCTATGCCGAACAAATGGAGGAGGAGAAGTTGAGGAAGAGGAGGGGTCATGAGGCCAAGAGGGCCCGTTTTGAGGGCAAGTTCCAAAATCAAAGGGGAGGCCGATTTCATCAAGGCCAAGGGTCTTCTCATGCGCCCCATAGGGGGTTTGCCAATGAAGTTCCAAGGGCCCAAGGTGTTGGTGGTATGGGTTCTAGTGATGTATGTCCGAAGTGTGGTAAGGGCCATGGTGGCCCGTGTTTGAGAAATACCGGTGCTTGCTACAGTTGTGGGGAAATGGGGCACAAGGCAATAGATTGTCCCCGAAATCGCAACAAGGGTAATGAGGTCCGTCCACAAGGTGCCAATGCGGTTCCTTTGGGGAGAGGGGGCCGACAAGATGGTGCCCCAAGGCACAATCGATTTTATGCTTTGCATGGGAGGCAAGGGGTCGATGAAGTCCGCGATGTCGTTACCGGTATGTTGAAAATCTTTGACTTGGATGTATATGCACTAATTGATCCGGGTGCCTCTCTTTCTTTTGTCACCCCCTTTGTTGCCAAAAATTTTCATGTTGAGCCCGACTTGTTGTGTGAGTCATATAAGGTGTCTACTCCTATTGGTGCATATATTGTTGCTAGGACGGTCTATAGAAATTGTCCTATTTGCATCTTGCATAAAATATTGCCTTATGATCTTGTTGAATTGAACATGGTCGATTTTGATGTTGTTCTTGGGATGGATTGGTTGCATGCATACTATGCTTCTATTGATTGTAGAACCCGTAGGGTCAAGTTCCAATTCCCAAGTGAACCCATTCTTGAATGGGAAAGCCAAAATGTGGTAGTCAAGAGTAGATTCATCTCTTGCATTAAAGCCCGTAAGTTGATCTCTAAGGGATGTCTCTATCACCTTGTGAGGGTTAGGGATGTGGAGTCCAAAACCATTCTTATAGAGTCGGTTCCGGTCATAAACGAATTCCTTGATGTCTTTCCTAATGACCTTCCCGGTGTTCCTCCCGAAAGGGAAATAGATTTTGGCACAGACCTCCTCCCCGATACTCAACCCATTTCTATTCCCCCTTACCGTATGGCCCCGGCGGAGTTAAAGTAGTTGAAAGAACAATTGAGGGATTTGTTGTGTATTGTGATGCTTCTAGAGTTGGCTTGGGTTGTGTCCTAATGCAAAATGGTAAGGTGATAGCCTATGCCCTTCTACAACTCAAAGTGCATGAAAAGAACTATCCTACGCATGTCTTGATTAGCCGCGGTGGTGTTTGCTTTAAAGATTTGGTGTCATTATTTGTATGGGGTACATGTCGATGTGTTCACCGATCATAAGAGCCTCCAATATGTCTTCACCCAAAAAGATCTCAACTTGAGACAACGAAGGTGGCTAGAATTTCTTGAAGATTATGATATGAGTGTGCATTATCATCCCGGTAAAGCTAATGTGGTGGCGGATGCTTTGAGTAGGGTGTCTATGGGTAGCCTAGCTCATGTGGATACTGGTGATAGGGAAATGGCTAGGGAGGTACATCGGTTGGCTAGGTTGGGGGTTAGGTTGGAAGAGGTTAGTAATGGTGGTGTGGTCGTTGTGGATGGTGCTAGGTCTTCCTTGGTTGATGAGGTGATAGCAAAACAAGATCTTGATTCTTCCTTGTTTGAATTGAAAGCCTTGGTGAAAGAGAGCAAGGTGGAAGTTTTCTCCCAAGGGGGAGATGGTGCCCTTAGGTACCAAGGTAGGTTGTGTGTGCCTTGTGTTGATGGTTTGAGGGGGAAAATTCTTGAGGAGGCTCATAATTCTTCCTACTCCATCCACCCCGGTTCCACCAAAATGTATAGAGATTTGAGGGATGTGTATTGGTGGAGAGGCATGACAGAAGGACATTGCCAAATCGTCTCGGTTGTCATATCGTTGTCAACAAAGTCCAACGGCCGAACATCAAAGGCCGGGTGGTCTAGAACCCAAGAACATAGAGATTTCTAACTTGGAAGTGGGAAGAAATTAATATGGATTTTGTATTGGTTCCCAAGACTAGAAAAGGTTTGATTCTATTTGGGTGGTCGGTTGACATAGGAGACAAAATCGGCTTCATTTTCTAACCGGTAAGACAACATATGGGGCGGAAAAGATATGCAAGGTATATATTCCATGACTTGGTAAGCGTTGACATGGGATTCCTTCATCCATCATATCGGACCGTGGTACTCAATTTACTTCACACTTTTGGAAGTCTTTCCAAAGGGGTCTAGGTACGAGAGTCAAGCTTTCTACGGCCTTTCACCCGCAAACGGATGGACAAGCCGAAAGGACTATCCAAACACTTGAGGCTATGCTTAGGGCTTGTGTATTGGAGCTTAAGGGTAGTTGGGATGATCATCTTCCATTGATTGAGTTTGCCTATAACAATAGCTATCATTCTAGCATCGGTATGGCTTCTTTTGAGGCTCTCTATGGGAGGCGGTGTAGATCACCGGTGGGGCGGTTTGAGGTTGGTGAGGTGGCCTTGTTAGGACCAGACCTAGTTATGGAGGCTCTTGAGAAGGTTAGGATGATTAGAGAAAGGTTGAAGATGGCCCAAAGTCGTCAAAAGTCCTATGCCGATG